>CM059197.1:7062512-7347753 GCA_030323885.1 Branchipolynoe longqiensis | reverse complement strand
TCCAGTGCAAAGCATTAGTTTTATTCAAAATTAATAGAAATCCAGAACCCTAACCTTATAAATTTAATATAATCTTATTCAAAATTAAGAGAAATCCAGAACCCTAACCTTATCAATTTAATATAATCCTTTTGTTAAACATGTTTTCTATGTGTATTCCAATTAGTTTGTTTCTAGGTGGTGTAGTTTTAGAGATATTTAACGTTTTCTCTCTGAAGATTGCTCACTGCCATTGACAATGCATTGCCGCGATTGCGTTTGCCGGTACACGCAGTGCAAAGCATTAGTTTTATTCAAAATTAATAGAAATCCAGAACCCTAACCTTATAAATTTAATATAATCTATTCGTTGAATATGTTTTCTATATGTGTACCAAGCGATTTGTTTGTAGGTGGTGTGGTTTTAGAGATATTTCACTTTTTCTGTATGAAGATTGCTAACTGGCGACACTGCCATTGACAATCAATACCACGTGCGTTTGATTACCTACGAACACGAATTAGGTCAAGATGGCCGCCAAACCGTGTTATGGTGTATACAATAAACTAGATCACGGTTCCGACTGCGCATGCGCTGAAAACAGCGTTGGGAGCAAAGCAAAGGCATACGGCCATTGAGTTTGCCTATACGCGCAGTGAAAAACGTTAGTTTTATTCAAAATTAATAGAAATCCAAAACCCTAACCATATCAATTTAATAGAATCTTTTTGATAAACATGTTTTCTATATGTGTTCCAAGCGGATTGTCTCTAGGTGGTGTGGTTTTATCAATATTTTACTTTTTCTGTATGGAGATTGCTCACTGCCATTGACAATGCATTGAGTACACTGGCTATGGCTCTAACACTAGTCTGAGTGCCTAGATCTTTCTAAATCTAAATGCACATGGCATAAGATGTGCTGATTATATTGATGTACATGCAATGCTGGATAAAAGAATAATATCTTAATTTATTATATATATTTTTTTAGTTGGTATTCTATGTTTCAAACAAGAGCTGAGATGATCTGAAACTAGCACATTTCATAGCTGCACCCAGTGTATTAGCATGTGCCATGTGCTTTTGGGGGGCATGTTTTGCTCTGATGCATCCCACAATGCACCGCGCCGCTGGAACCGTGATGTAGTCTATTTTATGTAATTTTATGATTTCTTTTTTCAATGTTTTATCATATTGATTTATTATGATTGACATTCATTATACGTTACCAAAACATGTTTGTAAAGTATTTAACTTTTAATCTTACATTGAAAAACTCACGATCGATTCGCGACATCAAAACGTCCTACTTACATCCGCCTTATGTCCACTTTACTTGCCGGTGTGGTGGTTTCAGCGTGTTCCCGTGCTCAGAGGTGTCCCTCGCTTCTGCGCATGCGTCAGAATCTAATAAGGATGGTCGTAATCGATTAACACTACCCGGGCGACTCGGGTCATCCGAGTCGTCAGAAATTCAAATAGAACACGGCGAGTGGAGTCGACAAATACACGTGCCATGTGCATAAAAAGAATAACTTAGATTAATTAAATGGAAATATAGGTAAACTGGGCCATCATAAAATACTTTAAATCCTATTTTGCTGTATTTTTATCGGTTATTAAAAAAAAAAAAATGATTGTCCACCCGAGCGCGGAGAAGCGTATTCGATTATTCGACCCGAGTTTGTAGGATGTGCGCATGCGCCAATAAGTGGCTCAGGTGACCCGAGTTGATGCAAAATCCGCGCATGCGCAGAAGCAGCGCAGAAGCAACGGGACACCTCTGAGCACGGGAACACGCTGAAACCACCACACCGGTGTGGCGGTTTCAGCGCCCGGTCAGTTTCAGCGCCCTGCCGTGGCTTCTGCGCATGCGCGGATTTTAAGAGATGGTCAAAACACCCGTGGCCTCGCCGGCTACAAGCTCAGCTGCTGCCCGGCAGTGTTAGGGACCGATTAGGCCGAAATCTATTGAATGCGATCATATTTAACAGAATTACGTACTCAAATAATGAAATTAAATTAAATTAACCTTAAATTCCAAGTGATATTAACGTAACAGCTAGATCGGCGTCGAATCGCCGAGTGTAAATTAAACAAATAGCAGTGCTCGCAGGGCCTCTTAAAATCCGCGCATGCGCAGAAGCCACGGCAGGGCGCTGAAACTGACCGGGCGCTGAAACCACCACACCGGCACTGCAAGGTCACCAACCACGCAGCGACCATTTCAGAAATTTTGGACGCAAGGAGGTTGCAGCTGCTGAACTTGCAACCTCCTTGCGACCAGTTTGGTCAGCGCCATTAAAAAGTGGTTGGTGACCTGGTGTGGCGCCGCCATTTAAACTTTTTTTGGGGGGTCCATTAGTTGTTTAAGCAGGGGAAATTTCAGTCATAGATGACTGGTCTTCCTCATTCCACTGCTGGTCGATAGAAAGCCCGAGCCTACACTTTTACCGACCCAAGGGATTTTTAACCGCCCACACCACATAAGCCGTGTTTACACGGGCGAGTTAAATCACTTCATATAAATCGCCTTGCCTAGTTCGCCTCACATTCGCCGTGTAAACGGGCCACTGAAGTGGATTAGGGCTGATTCGCTTCATATGATTCGCTTTATATAAACCACTTGTCAAGGTAGTTTATATGAATCGATTCAGCTGGTTCCTGGGCGGCGATAGTGTAAAATAGTGGTGCTCGCCGACTACAGGCTCACCACTAAGGCTGCTGGTTCCCGGTGCCGACACACTTTCAACTCGGTCCGTGTAAATGCGCCACTACATCGCTTCATATAAATCGATTTGCCTAATTCGCTTCACAATTGCCCGTGTAAACACGGCTTTAGACATGGTATGAGAGCAACCGGCCTTTGATGACGCTGTAAGTTATACACAGCGGTGGAAATCCAAATTAGCAGAGCTGGGGGCACGGGGAATCGAACCGCCGACCCTCAGATTATGAGTCTGACCTAGAAAAAAGTCAGACACGTTCAGTGACCCCTTGGTTGGCGAGTTGGCGCCGACCTCGCGCCAACCTGACGGCGCCAACACATGAAATGCTGCGCTCACCCTGGCACCCCCCACCCCTCCGCTGTTAACCCGGTGTGGCGTACTCAGGCATGTCCCGTGCTCAGCCGTGTTCATAGACTCAAACTCAAGGCATTGTCAATGGTCGTGAGTAATTTTCATACAGAAAATACAGAACAAGTGAAATATCTCTAAAACCACACCACCTATTAACACATCGCTTGGCACACATACAGAAAACATCTTCACCAAAAAGATTATATTAAATTCATAAGGTTAGGGTTCTTGATTTCTATTAATTTTGATTAAAACTAATGTTTTGCACTGCGCGTACCGTCAAACTCAAGGCATTGTCAATGGTGGTGAGCAATCTACAGAAAATCCAGGAAAAGTGAAATATCTCTAAAACCACACCACCTAGAAACAAATTGCTTGGTACACATATAGAAAACATCTTTACCAAAAACATTATATTAAATTTATAAGGTTAGTGACTTACGACCATTGACAATGCCTTGAGTTTGAGTATATGTACACGGCTGAGCATGGGACACGGCTGAGCACGCCACACCGGTGTTGACCCGGTGCCAACCACATTTATGAATCAATGTAACAAGTGGGACGCTGGGTGGTTGGCGACCTTTTGGGCGTAAGGAGGTTGGCGGTGAACTGAGGCTCGATCTCATGTGACAGGGGTACAAATTGGCTACGTACCATGCCAATGTCAATGTTGAAATAATTTTCTCACCTAATAATTACACACATTTTCACATAAAGTGTGTGAAACCATTGAAACACCTGTCTAATGGCACATATTTTCACATAATATATATGTATTAAGTCTATCAATTTATAATGCATTAACACAATTACTTCTTGGCATTTTGGCTAAGATCAAAGTGTATCTGTTCGCAGATTTCTGCCATTGGTGCTATGGCTGGGTACCCCTGAGTCCAGTTATGTCCGTACCCCAGTCACACGAGAGACAGCGTTCGCCGCCAACCTCCCTACGCCCAAAAGGACGCCAACCACCCAGCGTTCCATTGGATACATTGATTCAAACACGTTTTAGGCGCCATGTCGGCGCCATGTCGGCGCCATGTCGGCGCCATGTCGGCGCCATGTCGGCGCCATGTCGGCGCCATGTCGGCGCCGACCACATGGTGACTGCAGGATCGCATGTGTTAGCACAAACCCAGGGCGGCGCGAGGGCAGCGCGAGGGCGGGGCGAGGGGCGGCGCCATGGGCGGCCGAAGGGCGGCGCCAGGGCGGCGCCAGGGCGGCGCAGGGCGGCGCCAGGGCGGCGCCAGGGCGGCGCCCAGGCAACGGGCGGCGCCAGGGCGGCGCCAGGGCGGCGCCAGGGCGGCGCCAGGGCGGTGCCAGGGCGGCGCCAGGGCGGCGCCAGGGCGGCGCCAGGGCGGCGCCAGGGCGGCGCCAGGGCGGCGCCAGGGCGGCGCCAGGGCGGCGCCAGGGCGGTGCCAGGGCGGCGCCAGGGCGGCGCCAGGGCGGCGCCAGGGCGCCAACCATTTTGAATGGCGCCGCCGGAATAGGGCGCAAGGAGGTTGCACGTGCAGCAGCAGCAACCTCCTTGCGCCCAAAATTTCCGAAATGGGCGCCGGGTGGTTGGCGATTTCGCGGCGCCAGGACTCAATCAGGGCGTAGGGAGGGCGCAAGGAGCAGGTTTTGACGTCGCGAATCGATCGTTAGCGAACGCAGGCCCCGTGTGACTGGGGTATTATGCCATCAGACTCGGGTGGCGGTCCCTGGGAGCCTAGCTGATGAGGATTTTCCAAGGATATGAGGGCTTGGGGGGAGGGGGGGTTATCTAGTAGCTTTGCAAGTATCATTATTGATTAGTAGTAGGTCTAATAATGCGTTGTAATCGATATAGTGTGATACTGTTTGTGTTAACACCACATCGTAGTGCTACAACGGGAAATAAAGAAATTAATACCCCAGTCACATGAGAGGCAGCGTTCGCCGCCAACCTCCCTATGCCCAAAAGGATGCCAACCACCCAGCGTTCCATTGGATACATTGATTCAAATACGTTTTAAGCGCCATGTCGGCGCCATGTTGGCGTCGACCACATGGTAACTGCAGCATCGCATGTGTTTGCACCAACCCAGGGTGGCACCAGGGCGGCGCCAGGGCAGCGCCAGGGTGGCGCCAGGGCGGCGCCATGGCAACGCCAGGGCGGCGCCAGGGCGCCAGCCATTTTGAATGGCGCCGCCGGAACAGAGCATAAGGAGGTTACACATGCAGCAGCAGCAACCTCCTTCCGTCCCAAATTCCCGAAATGGACGCCGGGAGGTTGGCGTCCTCGCGGCAACAGCACTCAATCAGGGCGTACGGAGGGCGCAAGGAGGAGGTTTTGACGTCGCGAATCGATCGTTAGCGAACGCAGGCCTCGTGTGACTGGGGTATTACCGATCGGACACCCTTGGCGCCCCCTGGGGAAAAAGGAGCGCACGACCCGCTGTTGATTCCAGATTTTGCGTTGTCAGGCCTTAATACAAAAACACGAACAAGTCGAAATACGGTGTTCTTCGTCAGATCCACCTAAAAATTGATACATTCAGGTTAGTTGTGTTTACATTTGATCGTTTTAGTGTGCTCGTTTCATTTCGTGGCTGTTTACATTATTGCATAACAGGCAGAAGCGGCATTGGTCTCTGAGACCCGGTCAACAGACATCCATAGTGACACTGACAGACTGGCTAAGACAGTGAGAGCTGTCACATCTTTCACACAGTCATACCCTGGGCAGGTTTAGCAGACGCTTACACGTTACATTTGGTTTAGTCTTTAGATCACAGATCCACCTCATACATGCAGTCTGCTACTCAAGCTACGGGGTGAATCCTTTGTATGCAGTTGGTTTAATGGTTAGGTTACACTCACGGAAGATTCGAAGACTCAGTCTCAGACATGCATTTACGCACACCAGGATTTACAATTAAATATAGAAATCTCGAAATGTCTTCAAGAATAGACAAGATAATAAGATTGTTAGTGTCAGTGGTTTGAACTTAGACTGATGTTTATATCTAGCGGTAGTACTAGTAGCAATGGTTACATTTAACATTAGCAATAACATTGTGAAGGGTTGATTCCCCAATGGCGATGTCGGCGGTGAGACCATCGTTCAATTTATGATCGTTATCGCCAGCCACTCTCCGGATAGATAGAAGATTCACCCCGTACTGCAAGTAGGCCTACGCTACGGGATGAATCTGTTATCTACTCCCCGGACATTTATTTATGAAAAACGGAGTCACTGAGAGTGCGGCTTCTATACCAGTAATTAAGGACAAAACGGGAAGGATTAACAGTAAGGATAACTATAGCCCTTGTTAAGGGGCTGTCACATTAGGGTTTTTTGCGGGAGCGTATGGCGGCGTAGGCACGTTACGTCATATACGTCGGCATACGCCGTATACGCTACTCATACGCTTTCATAAATCCGTCCGTCCAAATTTTTTTGTGCATGCTAAAAAAATCTCGACCTATGAGGGCGTATGGCCCATACGCTGCTTATACGCTACTCATATGCCGGCATATGCTCCTCATACGACGGCGTACGCTCCTCGTACCCTAGGGGTACGCCGGCATAGGTTTTTCATACGCTCAACTTCCGTCACCGCCGTATCTCTAGCGTATGTAGCGTATGCATAACCTACGAGTTATGTATGGGAGCGTACTCCTAGCGTATGCACAGCGTATTCAAAGCGTATGCCATAGGTCTCGACATCGAGCTGAGACGGGTCAATCCGACAGGTACCGGACTGTATTTTTTGTATTTAGGGCGGTCCAAACATGTGCTCCAACCACTATCAAAAGCAACTACCTGTTAGGAAGCAGTCTCCATATGAAATATGAAGAAATGGGACGGTGCAAACATGTACACACACACCCACTACACACACATGTACCTAGATTTTATCCTACATATCGACCTTAGTTTTTTATTATTATTATTATTATATAATACCATATTGGGGGGTTTGTGACCTAGGGGTCACTGGCTGCAGAACTGCAGCATTAATAAAAACGGCGGACCTGTTAGGAAGCAGTCTCCATGAGAAATATGAAGAAATGGGACGGTGCAAACATGTAGGACGGTGCAAACATCAAACCTGCATGTGCATGCTTCCTACATGTTTGGACCGTCCTACATGTTTGCACCAACCCATTTCTTCATATATCATATATGGAGACTGCTTCCTAACAGGTAGTTGCTTTTGATAGTGGTTGGAGCACATGTTTGGACCGTCCTACTCTGGATGTCACACAAATATTGTACACTAATACTTAAGATATGATACGCTTTGCATATGCTAAGCATAGGTTACGCTTAGGTTACGCATACGCTACTCATACGCTCATCCGCTATGCATATGCTACGCATACGCTACGCATACGCTCCACATGCCAATCAAAGCCGTCAAAACATCTCACAGTACGCTCACATACGCTCCTCATATGTTCCTCGTACGCTCCTCATAGGTTCCACATACGCTCAAACCCACCCAAAAGGTCACCAAAGGTCATGATAGGCCGGCACCCGCAGGACTTACGTAGGTTTTCAATACGCTCCCGCCATACGCCGTAATGTGACAGCCCCTTTAGTATTTTGTCCAAAATATTGGAAAATGTACTGCTTGATAGACTGGAGTTTATTGGTATCTTTATATTGATTGCTATCAAGGGACAATTGTATATCAATATCATTATAAACCTTATCATACTCTGACACATCCCGAGATTCTTTTTTATCGTAATTATGTATATTTGTAGTAGGGTTTATAGATGCATGCCTACACGCATTATTAGTCAACATGTTAACATTACTGTCAATTATTAACGAAACAGGCAAAACATTATCAGACACAGAATCGTGATTATACCCCAGCAACCTTCCAACTTTAGTAACAGACATAACTGTGAAGCGGGTATATTTAAACTGTGAACTAGTAACAGGTCAAGCATGTGTCATCAATGAGTGCTCATTAGCACCAGTGTGTGTGCGGCCATTAGATGGACTGTGCACAGAGTTGATGGCAGGATCAACAAGTGTTAATGATGGGGAGGTTGGAGTCAACCTCATAGGCATATGTGAAGGAGCTTAATTGCCATTAGGTAAGACATGCGACTCAGGAGCATATGTTGACCGGTGCAACTTGTAGACAACGGCAGGCCCTGTGCTTGGGCTTTGGGCAGGTATTGCCGAGTGATCTATGTGATCAATGGAACCATCACCATGACAACGGATGGATACTGACCCGGTCGACACACATTTGACAGTTAGAGGTATACAACTCGACCGTGTCGATACACATTCATGTTCTCTACTAACTGACCTCCCCTGCATACTAGACGTTTTATCATGTCTACGTAAAGCCTTATTAAACCATTTATATATTTTCGCTGCACACAACTTATATTTTCCCCACATACATGAACACGACTTTCCTTACGAATAGGCACATTCACATCCACGACTCGGTGGAATGGGTACTGATTGGCTGAATTTATCATATTCTTGTTGATACGCTTTGCAATGAAGTCAATATTCTGAAATATATGAGGGGAGGCAACCAGTCGTTCAACAACAGGAACCTACATGTCCAAACACAACATCGAATCAACACAAGATACACTTTTACTGGCCGTATTTACTGAACATGTGACCGGGTCCGATATCTTGACAGTCCGGCCAGCTTCAACGTCCACATCGACATCAATCAACGGCAGGACACCTTGAACATCCCCCAGCATAGCATCTAATGGAGAGTCCTTCAATCCGACCCCATACTGACCGAGATCTAAATTTCTTAAGAAGTATATCCACTGGCAATATCAAAGCCTCTTACATCACCTGCACGCAATTTACTTTTGCAATCTAGTTCTTTATGGTAATGCTTACGCTTGAGATTATAAGCACACCACATACAGACATGAATAAACTTATCATTGCCCACCCCATGACTAGTCGAAAACCCACAGTCTCTCCCCTCTGTTCCAAATTGTACAAATACGTCCATCTACATCTTTAATAAATTAAGCACCAGAACTTTCTTTCCCCTGACGCACCACATTTTTAGCCAACTGACGCCCCAATCCACTTTCGTCACGACGAATATCTTGAATCAAATTAATATCGTCCCAACCATTGGGTAGCCGCTTGTCAGATATCATATTGAAAACCCTATCAGAATATGACAGGCATGTTTCCCAAGTATAGTTCTGTGCCATGTCCAGTAGGGAATCGACATGTTCTTCAACTCTTGGCACCCACTCTGTAGGAATATCCCCTCGACGAATCATGCGGTGAATCGCCGCCAGATACTCGAACCAAGTACCTTGGCCCTGTGATATCTTCCCTTTACGTTCACCTCGTATCACATAACGGTAAGGAAGCAATTTACCTTTCCCTGCCGCTTTCCTGGCTTTAGCCCCTGCAACACGCATTAAATCCCACATAAGTTCATCATCTGAATCAGATGCATTGCCATCGCAATGTTCCAAACTTAACCGGCGACCTGCAACCCCCGAATTCAACAATGCACTAACTGAACTGGCCACTTCATTATACTCTTGCCTGGCCCCTTTTGCTACGGATTCAAAAGATTCATCCCCACAACCTATGCACGATCTATTTGGCGTAGCAGGACGCCACCGCTTGCGAATACCTGATGGCCCAGTACTGCTTTGCGACGTCATATCCGCCACGCTAAAATCATGCACTGAGATAGGCGAAACAGATACATTCGACTCCAGACTGTCGAGCCTAGCAAGCAATGGCGCAGTAACAGAAGAACGTTTATCATCAAGGAGGTGGGACAAGTCCTCTAGTGACACCCCCTTTGACGAACTACTCACCGTCCAGTAGAGCCACCGTCGACGGCGAGCCCGAATGACGTCCTGCAGACCCGCACACTGGTGATGCATCGCGACGATTCCCCGATGCTAGGAGCTGCCTTGAAAACCTCCCACTCCCATGGGAGCGAGATTTGTTGCACTTGGGAATTGCCTCGACACAAGACACAATCAAAACTTCCAGACAACCGATATCTTTAAACTTCGTACTGCGGACAGACACTTAGGTCGGACCAGACGGGATGGACTAATGAGTTAGAGCGTCCGTCTCCCGTGCTGGTAGATCATGGATTCGAACCCTGGTCGAGACAAACCAATTACTTAAAAATTGATACTTGTTGCTTCCTAGTCAGGTGTTCGGCATTATTAGGACAGGGCAAGGCCTGGTGTGCTCAGTGTCAGGATAATGTGACTGAGTGGGATACCAGGTCATGGTGCCGGCGGCCTGGTTTCCCGTGGGACAGCACTATAAAGTCGCCATGGGGGCGCACTGTCACAAGTCGGTACCCATCCTGATATGACCTTAGATGTTGCTAGGACATGAAACAACAATAAACAAACACCCTTTGAGCAAATAATGGACGTGATGACTGCTCACCCTTGCTCATTTGCCTTTCCCGCAGTTTGTCGGTAGTGATTCACATGAAAGTAGGCTGCTATTCTATTCTGACTTGATGGTGTGATTTTGAATTAGCACGGTAATGTTCCAAATGGGAATCAACTATTTTACACAGACATTGAGCTCAAATTTTACTGTTCAGAGGCAACTTCAGGATTTAACTCTAACTATACCATAATTAGGTCAATGTGGCATGGGTTAAATAGTGAAAGTAGTTCATGTGTTAAAAAAAATAAAAAATGTTATGGGGTGTTCATGCTGTCCATAGCATGTAAGTTTGGATGATCGAGCTTGTTTTCAATGCTGGGCAGTTATAGTTCTGTGTTTCTTAAAGTTATGTTTTGCAGTTAGTGATCTATGTTGTGTTTTGGGGTTTTCTTGGGAAGAGGTTTCCACTTTTTTTCTACTTAATTCTAGACTAGCCTACTCTATTTACATATTATAGGCTTGTACGTAGTGGGTTATGTTTGTTTGAATTTGATTTGGTTATATTGTTGGTGTACATGTTATCTGGCTTTTTTATTTTTCTCAGGGTTGCCCATCATGGGCTGTCCAGCTGGTAGTAGGTACAGGCAGCGAAATTAAAAAATATGCACAGGGTACAATATTGTTATTCCTTCCTGTAGACATTGAATTTACAAACCCAAATCCAAAAAGAGTTAGGCTATATATATTATTGTTTTTGAGATAATCAATTTTAAAGAATTAATATATAAAAATGTATTAATTTCCAATTAAAAGTGGAACTTTGACCAAGTATAATAACAAGTGGAACCATGTCAGGTGTTTTCTGCTAACCAATTTCTATTGTACATATATAAAGGAATTTAAACTGCCAATTGCTAAATCAGTTCGTCAAGCAGATTTTTAATAAGACGATGTCAAAAAGTGCAATTCGTAACAAAAAAATCTTTCTCATTTGGCCAAATAGCCATTTTCAAAGCATGGTATTTTCTTGAAAAACTGCAACAATACTGAATAAATGCAAAATAGTTCACATATTCATAACAGTGTAATAGTCTATTTTTTTCCAGACCTCTATCTGCAGAGATTCAAAAGATATTTGCATCCAAAAATGTGAAAAAGTGTAATTGTTTGCATGTAAACAGCATCTGTAAGTGAAATTTGTATAATTTTCCTATCTTTGAAAGCTCATTGCAGCTAAACAACCTCTTGAATCTTCCTCAGATTTGGCACAGTATTACAATAAGCATTCCCTGAGACTAATAGATATTATGTATATCAATATTATATCCAAAAATATGGAAAATATTGAATTTTGATTGAACATATAAAGATAAATTGTCAAAAAATCAAATATATTAATTTGATGAATTTTTAAATGTTGATTGTAGCTTAACCAATTGGTGTATCATCCTATAAATTGACAGTGCATATCATCTGGAGGTAATACACATTATCGTTTTAATATTCAATCTAGAAATACAAAATGTGAATTTTGATTGCATATACAAAAGAAAAGTGTACAAAATCAAAAATATAAATTTGTTCATCAAGCTTTGAACACTCACTGTGGCTTATCTAATAGTTGGATCGCCTTCAAATTTTGCACACATAGCATATGGAACTAATGCATATTAGCTATACCACAGATTTAAACTGAAAATATGAAAAGCTGTATTTTGATTGCAAATACAGATTAAAAGTGTATCAAACCAAAAATATTGATTTAAATAAATCTTTAAATATTCACTGTACATAAAGTAATGGTTGGATCTTCCCCAAATTTGGTACAATATTAGATTATATATTTTGTGATATAACTCAATAGACATCAATGTCAAATACATGTTTCTAAATGGGTGTCATCATTGTGAAACTACTATGGTCAGCAAAGGCCCAAACAGGTTGGTGTCAATATTCTGCCTGCGCCTCCTTGGAATACATGGCACTATAGTAAGATTGGTATCATTAGAAAGGTAATTAAATTGTCTTTCTATCCATACCAAATCTTATTAGGTTTAAAATATTTTTTAATTCAGTAGATGGGCTTTAAACTTTCAAAATTATTTAAATTGCAGAATTTGACCTGATTGACCTTTTTGACCTAGGGCAAACCATATATGGTTAGAAAGGTGAGGTCATTGCGCTTCTTGTGATACCATCCCTGACTTTCTACGAGGTAGTGCAAGGAAGCGCGAGCCCATTAAAAATACCCTGTTTTAGCAGTCGTTTTCATTTAAATCAGGAATGAAGGAATATTCACTAAATACACTCATCATACAAATGGAGTTTACTTAAATACAAACTTACTATATATTCTATCCAACAACACCATCGGATAGAACATATGTTGATGTTCTAGGTTATGTAATTTCATCTAAATCATATACATACAGACATAGTTACAAGCATGTGAATATTGATGAAAAAAGCACCATTCCTGGACTTTTAATGGGCGCTGCCGGTACCTACTGGTAGGCCATGACATATCACGTGCCATTGGGTTTCCTGATTTTATTTTGCACCGATATTTTTGGTATGTTTTTAGGTCAGGAATTTGTCTTTCCTTCACCGTTTGTGCGTTCCATACCTTGGCAGCCATTTCAAGTGTGCTCCTTTCATCGGCTTTGATTTGGCTTCTGGTCTGCCTTAGTAGTGGTGCATTGTTTGCTCTGGTGTTCCATAGTGGTTGGGTGTGATGCTTAATGTCTTGGCTATATCCATATGGTAATGGCTAATGGCCTGATCGGTAGTTTCACAGTGTGGGCAAGTGGAATTGAAATGTTACTCTGCTAATTACTCCAGAAATGGTTAATTATTTCCTTACTTTTATACTATTTTAAACAAAAACAATTCTCCAACTAAGGAGGACTTTGAATATGAAATGTCTTGTTATTCAGGGGTTTTCATTAAGTTTGTGACACTTTATTTTCAATAGTGTTGACAATGTCACAAATTGGTCGCATAATTCTCTTGATTCAGTCACATCTATCCCAATAACGTGCATAATACAGAATACTGGCACTCAATTCTATCTTCATTATCTCTCACATCAATTGTCTACAACATGAAATCAAAATATTGATATTGCAATGAAAGTTTGTTTTGAAATACAATTTTCAAATAGACTACCCCAAGTGGTACACAGTTTCTGAGAATGACCCACATATCCGGTGCGACTGACACTGGTCTACATCTGGAGGAGGGAAGGTGGAGCGCCGGTACAGTATTGGTCTTACGTAGTATAACAAATAATCATAATAATTAACCCTTACGTATCTTTATACTTGCATAATTCGTTATACATCATGTATATATATTTTGTTTGTTTAGCATATTAGATTGGGAATTCATGTGGTTCCATAACCTAGGCATCCGATACTTTCTATAGGGTTGTTTAGCAGTCCTGACCACAAAACAGTACTGTGGGAGTAACTTAGTCCCAGGGAGCATTGTCATCATTAAGACCAAGTTGTTGTAATTGTCTATTCGATTGAATATTTAATGTTGTGTTGCTTATTTTCAATTCCAGTAAAGAATGGAACTTTGACTGACCTATAGAGTTCCAACTGGTTTTTTATTTATTTATAGTCTTTAAATTATTACATCATTGGTATGCGTTTGGTAGATCTGTCTTCATTCATGATAATGGTGTCATCTGCACACAAGATAATTGTGCTTGTGTTCACAGTAGTCACGCCATTTATATATATGAAGAACAGGAGTAGCCCTAATACAGTCTTGTGGTATCCCATAGTTTGCATGTAGGTAGCCCGAGAAGGCATGATTAGCTCTCACTCCTTGTGGTCTGTTATCAGATAGCTTTCAAACCATTCGGTCATTGTCTCATCTAGCTTTATCTTCCTCAGTTTGTTAATTAACAATTGATGGCTTACTGTGTCAAATGACTTTTTGAGGTTAAAAAAGCAACAACAAATGCTTTCGTATTGTATCCACTAGGTTTCTTTTGTTTTCCTGGAAATTTTATCATACGCATACTTTAAGAAGGAGGAGAGGGCTGTACTAGCGGAGTACTCTTTTCGGAAGCCATGTTAGTATGGTTTGAGTATTTAGTTTTTATCTGAATAGTCAGTTAATTTAATTGCCATTAGCTGCTCTAACAGCTTCCCAGGCAGAGGTAGTAGAGACACTGGTCTTCAATTTTGAACAATTCCTGTGTCACCTGGCTTTTGGGGAGGGCTTATGGTACTCTTGAAGAAATATCCCTGTTTTTATTGATAATGTTGAAAATATGTGCAATTTGTCTATTATCATGAAGAAATGCATCTTTCAGGAATTGTAACCTGATGTTGGTTAAGCCTGAAAGTTTGCTTTGATCTATTTCACATGTGAGGTAAAATACTTGCGTTAATGTAAATGGGCTGTTGGATAGGGAGTTGATGGCTGGCTCTACAATATCCATTATTGGTGAGGGTAACCTTTTGGCCAAGTTTTCACCTATATTGACAAAGAATTGTTAAAGTTGCATTGTTCCTATGGCCTTTGAATTTCCCCATTGGTTTTTTAGATAAATATATGAGGTTGACAATTATAGACTAATATTCATCAGTCTGGAGTAACTTTATTGAACAGTGACTGACTTTGGAGCAATTTGAACTGAAAGAATCCAAAATAATTTTGGCAAGCTTACCAAAACTCCTGTAGCTATGACCCAGATTCTCATCTCGCGATGACCACATGGTATTGTAGTATATCATGAGTGATTATTCCAGAAAACTATGCATTTTTTCCCTCTTAGAGATCTGAGGAGGAAAAATTACCTGTGGGATAATTATCGCTGACCTCAGTATTGTTCTCAGTGACCTTTGTATTGTATTCCTAGGATACTTGGTTTTGTGTGAGTTGAGTAATTAACTAGTACATGGTATAATTACTGATGATATACTACAGGTAGCCTGGTCCCCTTGGGATGCTGGCCAGAGTAATGAGGTCACAAAATTGATCTAATTGGTTAGTGGCCTCTTTCTTAGGTTAATGTCTGTCGCAAAGTAGGTAGGTGTCCAAAGGGGGTCATAAATTCACTGATTACTCTACACACTGTCCCAAATCATTAGTTATTGCATCAGTATTTTAGTTGGATAATAGTAGATAAGTATTTTGGCTTTGAAAAAAATTTGTTTCGTCGGACCATGCAACTGTAATAAAATCTGGAATTCTACCTTAGAATTCTACCTTAGAATTCTATCTCTGTTTTAGTATTTTGGTCTCGGAGGTTGAATATTCTGTTTGTTTGTTCTGGAATTCATGACACGCCCTGTTTATCTATTAAATAATTTTTTTTTAAATAAGGCAAATATTCAAACGCCATCGGACTATGCAACCTTAACACTGCAGGTGCCAACATCTACAATTCAGATCAAATAACAAATCACTTAAAAACGAAAATAGTTCCCTCCATTCTGTATATAGTGATTATCCTTGTCTTGGAAGTTGGACTATCATTCATGATCCGAATTTTGTTATTGATTCTCCTTTCAGTGATCTGTTGATAGCCACTTCTGACTGCACATGAAGAGAACTGCTATAACTTACAGTTGAATAGTCTGATGGTTTAGAATTTATATATTTTTTTCTGAGATAATAAATATATTAGATCGATCACTAGTATCTACTTTACATTAGTTCAAAGTTACTTTTATTTTAAATGGCAAACTTTTGAGATATTTTTGAGTGGAAACATGGAAAATTAGTTTTGGCAAGCTTGCCAAAACTCTGACACCATATACTTCTGCACTAACAGGTTCTATTAAATTGACTTCTACACAGAAACAAATGCTTAATACGTGCATCAGTATCTAAGTTAGATATGTAAAATCAAATCTAGATAATTGGTTTAGTTTAGAAATTTTGATATTTCATCGGATTATGCAGCTTTAAAGTGGGATGTGCATCTGAAAAAAACTATAGTCTCTACAAAGAAAACCTGATAAGATCATTGTGAAGCTTATTTTCTTGACTAACATACTAATTTGGTGTAGGTAGACAACGTTTAGTTGTAGAATCATGAAGCTGCATAAAGTAGGTAATCCACAATTTTTTTGTAAATTAACCAAATGACATGGAACTTGCAGGAAATACACTTTGCATCAAAGTAAAATCACATGCAACATTTCAATGCTCTAGCTATATTAGAAAATAAAATCTAGCAGATTGGAATTTGGGGGGGGGGGGGCTGTGTGTGCAACCAACTCAAATTACCACTTTTCAACACTCATAAAATCAAAACTATTGATAATACAGAGCTCATATTTGTAACGCAGTTATCAAGTGGTTCTTTTTCTAGCCAAAACAAAGTAACAAAGAAACTATGATGCCTCAAAAATGGTATTTTGTGTAATTTGTGCCATGAAAGTATCCACAAAAAGTCAGATTTTGACTTTTGTTGAAATTATTGTATATAATCAATTCTGCCATCAGTTAACAATGCACAGGCAAACATTTTATAGACATCATACATATAATGGAGATAATTAGAACATTAAGAGACATACAGGTGCTATGGGCAGGGTAAATGAATTCATTAAAAAAAAAAAAAAGTAAACAAAAACAAACAGACTTTCCAACATCAATATTTCTGGATCATGTTATATATCATTTTAAAGAATGACATATCCTCCGTTTAATGGTATGCCCATCAGGGCACACTCTGACAAAGATGAGTAAGTGGCCAGTCACCTTGGAAAGGAAGGGGAACCTACCAAGTATTTACCCATAGTAAGCAATGGTAATTAATGGAAGCAAATTTACACAGAGATGATTTTCAGACACATTGAAGATTGCAAGTGAGTGACAATAGGTGGCATGAACGTCAACAATCTTAGATATGCCGATGATAGTGTAATAATAGCAGACAGTGAGAAAAACCTACAAGATATAGTGAATAGAATCAATAAAGCTGGAATACTATTCAACATGAAGATGAATGCCAGGAAGACCAAAACAATGGTTATAAGTAAAAAGACAGATAAACCAAATGTCAATATAACCATAGATGGCACAAACATAGAACAAGTATCCGAATTCATATATCTCGGACAAAAGATTACAAATGATGGGAGATGTGAGGAAGAAATTAAAAGAAGGATAACAATAGCCCGAACAACATTCTCCAAAATGTATAGAGTGTTAACATCAAGTAAGATATTAATACAAACAAGGAAGCGTATTCTTCAGTGTTATGCTAGGTACACACCTACCGTATACGATTCGCACACTAAAAATCGCGACCCGACCCGCTTAAAACTGAAAACGGGCCGATTCATTTTTCGAATCGCGAATCGCAATCGTAAGGAAGCAGTTGTAGCCCTAAAAGGTCGCGAATCGCAATCGGTAGGTGTGCTAGGGGAGTGCACACCTCACGATTTTTGGGGAGTTTTAGATCGTATACGGTAGGTGGGTGCGGAAAATCGGTATGTGTGTACCTAGCATTATGTGTGGTCTACTCTAATGTATGGGGCTGAGACATGGACAATCTCTAAGAAAATGTACAAATGTTTAGCAGCATTTGAGATGTGGACTTATCGAAGGATGATGAAAATATCATGGACAAAGAAGATCACCAACAAAGAAGTTCTCAGAAAAATTAAAAATAAGAAAAGCTTGTTTGCCACTATACAGACAAAGAAACTTATTTATTTTGGCCACATCATTCGTCAGAGTTCAATATACCGTACATTGTTGGAAGGGAAGGTGAATGGCAGCAGAGGGAGAGGGAGACCAAGAACATCATGGTTTACAAATATTTCACAGTGGACAGGCTTGAATTATTCACAGTCTATCAGAACAGCACACCATCGGGACAAGTGGAGAACCATTGCATCCAACCCTCGACTAGAGGACGGAACTATTGATTGATTGAATGGTATGCAGTTCTTTGAGAACTGATCACAGCCTATAATTTCATGGGCAGGGTAAATAAATTCATAAATATATATTTCTTTGAAACAAAACCCCAAAGAGGAGTTTCCGAGAGCAGTATTTCCACATCCTGTCAGATATCATTTTAAGGAGCAATTTCTCCTATAGTTAATGGTATAGTAAATAAATTTGTTAAAAATTGTTTTTCTTTTAAACACAAAAACAAACCCCTGACTTTCCGAGGGCGGTTTTTCCGGGTCATGTTATAAATAATTTGAAAGAGTTATTTCTCCTTTTTAGTGGTATAGAGTTCTTTAAGAACTAATCACAGCCTGACATCTTAGTGTCAAAGTCAATACGTCAACTTTAACATGTTAAAACAAAAGTAAAACCTAAATGCATTGTTACAAAAACATTGTAGATCAAGATCAAAACTTTCTATTGATATAAGGCTCATTCTGATCGGTCATGGCTAAGAAGATCTGGGCCTGTATGCATGGAGCAGTGTTAGCGGCGCGTGGTGTTATCCCTCTAACACTGGGTAGCTAACACCGGTTACCGGCGGTGTCGAGAACTATGTCAAGCCGTATGCATGGGCGCTTAAACGGTGAGTGTTAGCTAAATGTGAATGTATTTATAGATTTGGGAAATCCCTCTGCGTTTGTAGCCATATATTAGGCTCAAATCTATTCAATGCGACCATATTTAACAGAATTACATACGCAATAAGTGAAATTGTATCAATTTAACCCTAAATTCGAAACGTTATTAAGGCTACCGCCGCATTGGCGGCGATATTAATAGTTATATTTTCGAATCGACGAACGTAAAGTAAACAAATCGCCGCATCGACGTCGCTGTCCATACTGGCGGCAGCGGCGGTTTGTTTACTGTAGGTTCGTCGATTCAAAAATATAACTATTAATATCGCCGCCAATGCAGCGGTAGCCTTAATAACGCTTCGAATTTAGGGTTAAATTGATAAAATGTCACTTATTGCGTATGTAATTCTGTTAAATATGGTCGCATTGAATAGATTTGGGCTCCATCCTGACACTTACCTAGCACTAACACCGCTGTAAACCAGATATCAGCGGAGTTGAATTTCCAAGTTTAAACGCTTGGTGTTAGGCCTAACACTGCTCCATGCATACCAACTTTTCCGTGCTAAACCAGAAATCCCGTCTAAACGCGTTTTGGCACGCTAACACTGCTTCATGCATATGGCCCCAGGAAGGTTTTTTCTTGGGATTCCAAAATGCATTGCCAGTCTGGTCAATTTCCAAAAGTGGCTGTGCATTGTTTGAAACATGATACATACCAAGGGATTCAAACTACTAAAGTGAACTAATCACACTCTGACATATAATATGGCCTCAGATGGAAGGTAGAAAGATTGCTTTGGTCATTCAATCATATTTCTGGCATGCATATACATGCATTATTTGTGGGTATACAGCAGGGCAAACTTGAGCAAAAGTAGGTGTGCTTGGACCTTGGCCTATATGGTTATAGATGGAGTGGGCATACCTACATAAAGCGATGAAAGCATAAACTTTTCAAAACCGGAGCATTTCAATACTGGTCCAATGTAGATACTGGTGCAGTTAGTGAACATTTATTGTAAGATTTAGACTAGTAACTAATTGAATAAATTACTATTTAAATTAATATGAACCAAGCAATAAGGTTGGGCCAAATAAAATTGAGGAATTTGGTTCATGTACTTGACATATTTGCTCAATTCATTAATCGTAAGCTGCCATTTCGTAATGTGAAATAAATGATTCTCGCATTTTCTATTGACAGGTTAGTGCAATTCAATAGCATCAAACATTTAGACACCATTATGGAGGTGGAAGTACTTCAGTAAAGTCCTAGGTGAAAACTTACTACCAACGCCTAAGGCAGACATTGAAAATACTCCTAATTTGTCCTCATTGACCCAAATTTATTGCAATTACTTGGAGCTAACATATTCTGCTAGAACTTCACCCTATGATGTCTAACACACCTCAGCCTTGTCACTAAAATCCCCAGTGCTGGCATGAAAAAGAACCTGCATCATAAACACATTATAATCACATAATGCAACTTGATGTATGTAAGTAGTCTGCACTGACCTCTCAGGCAAGAAGCTACATAGGCAGGTAGGAGTGGATATGGTGATGGCATCAGGGAGCCTAGGTGGTGTAATGGTTTGCACACTAGCTCGGAATGCAAGAGATGTGGGTTTGATACCTGCTCCAGGTGCAATATTTCTAATTTTTATCATCACCGATGACATATGGTTCTCCAGTGTTATGTAGGTTTATTAAGTATTATTACCCATTTGGACACTCATGAAAATTTAGTTTTGATAATTAGTAATGAATTTGACAAATTTATTAGCCATCGGTCATTTTGTGTGTGTGATGTCAGTGACATAGGCCGTGTTCACACACGGGCGTTAAGTCGCCTCAACTAGTTTGCCTTGTCTAATTCGGCTTACATTCGCCATGTGGACGCGACACTGAAGCGGATTAGGGCTGAGTCGATTCATCTAGTTCGCCTCAAGTAAAACACGTCGCGAGGTAGCCTATATGAACATGGATGAAAGATCTCCGGGATTTCGCGGATTTCCGGGATTTTTCCAAACCCCCGAGCCGATTAACATATAGGCTCTAATGTTTTACGCTGCAGCACCATCAGCGTATACTAATATGTAGTGCAGACGTGGCAGCACTATCAGCATATACTACTAATATGTGCTTCAAATGGCGCAGCATTATCAGCCTATACCAATATATATCAAACCTAACTTCCGGGAATTTTCCGCGATTCCCTGACAATGCTAAACCTATGGGAGAATATCAGCATTTCCGCTTTTTTTCCCGGAGACCACTTTCATCCCTGTATGAACCAAACTAGCTTAAGTCGGCCCAACTTCCTAATGTGAACGGTATCGGTTTACTTGAAGCGGCTTAAGCACGTCACACGCATGCGCAGTCGAGACCTGAGTTTGTTGATTTTCCGGTCAATCAAAAGTGCATATTATATAATTTGGTCTATGAAACCGCTAGCGTGCACAGATATTTTTTTCATCATTTATTTTTAGGTTTTCACTGCCCGGCAGAAGTTTTGACCATTCCAAAACAATACGACTCAGTCTATACATATCTAGGTCGAACCCACTCTCTCATGGCGACGTTGACTAACCGAAACTGATGCTGGTTAGTATGGACTTGCTCATGCGCAGATATCGATTTCTGCCTTAAACCACCCCGTGTGTGGACACGACACTAGTTCGCCTCATCTAGTTCGCCTTATCTAGTTCGGCCTAAAGTTGTGTGTGTGAACACGGCTTAAGCAACCATCCTCCTCTCAGTTCTCTAATTCTTGCCAAATATGGTTTATCATTTACATAGAGTTTTTAAAAATAAACAACTTATTTTGATTTGTGATGCGATACCAAACAGTTTCTCAACATTCATGACTTGCCTGATGGCTACTCTAAACCTCCAAAATAAATTTTTCAATTAACAAAAGCCAGTCTACTCAAATTTGATCATTACACCTGTCATTGTTAATGCCAACTACCAATGTCTATGTGGCGCTAATAAGCTTTGTTATCCTGTAATCACGCTTCCTACCAATCAGCGGCGTCAGTTCAGACCGGTTCTAACCGGATCAGTGCCAGGCTTTGTTTATCACCTCCGGGTGGATGGGGGTGGGGGGGTACCCTAGCCCATGACTCACTCAATCTCCATGTGCCGCCATGACACGCTACCCGTCATTCACAGCTGCCACATAAATTACATGACCCACATATCCTCCTTGGTCAACATGTATAAACAGTGGTCCTAATTCACCTTCCAGACACCAAGACAAAGAAAAGACACATTATCTATGCCATAAAGCTGACTCATTGCCTAAATTTAGTTGCCTCTAATTGCCAATCAGCAACCACTCGTGACTAATGCTATCAAATGACCTTTCCACACGCCTAAGCTTACAAGAAGCAGCTCTTTTTGTTAAATTCCTCATACATTAGCTTTACTTTACTGTTTTATGATTGGTTATTTATCCTTTTTACTTGAGTCTGTTTTTATGCCATCAGTTGGTTTTTTTTTCCATTCTTCTTTTGTTACTCAGTTCATCAAATGATGTCATCAGATGTTAATCTAATTTATTTGTTCAGCCAAGCCATAAGCGTCCCGCCCCCTCCCACCCCAACTCATTTGCCAACTCCAGGCAAATGGTAAGTATCCTGTAGCCTGCTATTATAAACATCTGGCCACATGTCAGCTGTGGTGAAAGGGGGGGGGGGCGGGGGGTTGAGGGTAGCGTGGGGGTAATGAATAATGGCATTGCCAACTCCCCCTCCCCCTCCCCCAGCTCCCTTGGGGCTGGGGGGTTGTCGGAAGTGGGTTGCGTTGCCATGGAGATGGCTCATGTATTATGCGGGGGAAGGCTTGCCGAGTGGTGGAGCGCCATTGCAGAACGTGCCTGGTAGTGCAATACGAGTAGTGGGCCCTGCACCATGGCCATATATGGGCATGGATACAGCAAAGCGGGCGTTCTAAATTTAGCTGTACCAGGTCGGGGCAGCGCTTGGTGGCATTGCAGCACCAGCAGGCAACTAGGTAGGTCTAGTTGTTCTCTTTACACACTGCCCAGTACAGGGCACTATTTGGCTAGCTTGCCAACTAGGTGCGTGATTATGCTAATTTATAATGTTGAATTATTCATGATAATGATTTCAAATTATGTTTGGTATATATATATAGTATTGTATTTGGTCGTTACTTTACTGTCCAATTCATTAAATAGCCATGCATTCGTTATATAATATTTATGCAGATCTAATTTTGGAGTCTGTCACCTTTGGCCTTTCTTGTGGATTGATGTAGGTCATCTGGGGTGGGTGGGGGGAAGGGTCGGTTGGCGTGTCTGGGTTTTTTAATCTGTCACACGTGATGCTGTTATCTGTCAGTTTGCATGCCCCTGTTATTGTGCATTTTATTAGCTATTCATTCGCCTTTATTGTCAATCTAATCCTTTGATGTTAATTTATGGCTTTGTATGAACTTTTTTCCCTTTTGGAATACAAATTAATTCTTTAGGGGTGTGGGGTGGGAGCTAAAATGTTACGATGGAAGGTTAAGTTCTAAGTGGGATTCAAGCTTCTGAATGATGTCATCCATCATTCATTTTGAGTTGTACTCGCTACTTGCCTATCCCCAAAAGACCAGTCACAGTCCTGCCACTTTATACCGACCCCCCCAAGGGGGAGGTTAAGGACTAACACGTGTACATAAACAACACCCAGACTCATAGAGGTGGAACATGAAATCACCAAAATCCAGCAAATGGAAATGGAAATAACCCTATATGGGGGACACCATTTGTATACTCATGTTGAATAAGCGATTGGTTAATAATATACTCGCGTTGATAAATAAATAAATAATTCTCCGAGTATTTACCAGGGGTCGGTCCCAAGCATTGCTTCTTCATATTACTTTTTTTAAAAGTATTATACTTTTTTTCAAGGAAAAACTACTTTTTATTCTTTTTTCATTATTTTTTTAGGTGTAAATACTTTTTTCAAGGAAAAACCCTGCCAATCTGATAACTGAAAACTCTTCAGACTAGAAATTAGGAATTTGATGAGATTGAGAGATGTGGTTCGCTAGTCTCTTTGCACAAGTGGTGCGTGGTCTCTTGAGTGGAACTTTTGCTGAGCTCTCTGCTGTTAGTGACCAAGTGACAGTGCACTGAACTATGCAAAATTGAGGGCTCAACAGCCACACTTCCTTACAACACTGCATACATCATTCCTGAAGTGTGTTTACAAGCAGCACATGTTAGCTTAACAAGGTAACAAATGGTTACAAATCAGGGTATTTTGACCCTTATATATACTATTTTAAGACAATTTTTATACTGTTAAATTGGTCGTAATGCTTGCATTGCGTTTGATGCGAGGCAGGGGAGGATTTCCCCCCCCCCTGCCCTGCCGCACCGGCTTTCTCACCTCCTGCCATCATCTTCCCCTCGCTCTCTCTCCCCCTCACGGCTTTCTCACCTTCCTGCCTCCTTCCCCCTTATAAGCCACCCGCCCGGCCTCCTCCAGCCATTCGCCTCCTGCCGCCCTACACGCTCCTTCTCCTGCCACAGTATAGTTATACGAATCTTACCTGGGTACAGATGATGGATAACTGTTGTTTTCCCGAGGTACAAGCCTCGGATAGATGTGGGCTAGGGCCCGCCCTCCACACCCTGCCACATCTATCATGTTTGCTTGTAGCAAGACGAAAACATTAAAATATCCATTTGAGTTAAGATCATTTTTATCCTGAATAAGTATGTAAAGATTGCTGAACCGGATGTGCTTCCTTCTCCCTAGCCCACATCTATCCGAGGCTTGTACCTCGGGAAAACAAGTTATCCATCATCTGTACCCAGGTAAGATTCGTATAACTATACTATCTATCTATCTATCTAGGATAAGATATATTATGAAGGCGTTACTCCCCACGAATATTGCTAGTCTGGTTCATTTCCAGGATCATGTTTAATTCCATTGAAAATACATGCCCATATTTTGAAGAGTGCTTTCACCTTTACAGAGGAATTGGCACGTAACCCCAAATAAATAGATGGGTGAATATAAATGGACTGAGCGCGGGCAGTGATTTCAACTGGGCAAGACCTATCGACTTGGACTATATAGAAAGAGAAGAAGAGAAGAAAAGAACAATTCCTCCTGTGTGTGAGGCGCCACCCAAATACAATCACCCCGACAGATGGGGGAAGGGGGGGGGGGGGACTCCACCAAAGCGCATATGGAGGAATAATAATAATTATATAGGGTATTAATTATGTGAACAATATGTCTAGCCAAATAGATTACAAATTCATGTGATTGGTGTCCATCACCCAGCCACACTTTTCAATACAGGGCTGCAGGAGTTATATTATTAGTACAGGAAAACCTCTCTAAATCGACCGACCATGGAACCGAATTTATGTAGTCCATTTAGGGAGGTGGTCGGTTTAGAGAGTTAGAATATCCTTGCAATGGTATTGTTGGGACCCAAATAAAACGATCAATATAGGGGAGTGGTCGATTTGTGGAGGTTGTTGGTTAGAGAGGTTTTACTGTATATTGTTTACCTGTGCAGTTGCATATAATGCAGTTTTACTGAGAATAATGTGGGGAAAGCCACAATAAAATCCACAATGGGCCGCACAATATAAGCCCCAAAACAAAGAAAATGGTGATTGTCCTTTTGAAATAAAAATCAAGGGTCAGGCGGCAGTTGAATTAAAAAAAAAAAATTAATATTTTTTTTACGTGAGACGTAATACGTAAGCTTATACGACGGCCGAACGAGTTGAGCGTGGGTCTCCCGTTCTGGTAGGTTGTGGGATTCAAACTCCTGGGTTCGAACCCTGGCCGAGTCAACCCATTGACTTAAAAATTGATGCAAAAGTTGAATTGCTGCTAGCCCGACACATTAAAAAAAAAAAAAATTCTAGGGCGGGCGATTTTTCAGGCACGGGCGGGGTCAAGCACCAATTTTTTTTTTTTAACCCAACAATTGGCCTGATGGGACAAGCACACTAATGCCAGGTCTGTGAGGATGAAGCTGCAATAAAGCAGTCCTTGCCAACATGGCATGGCACGTGCATAGACGGATGTTGCGGCACGCCATGCTCAGACGAACACAGGCACCTTCGAACTGACCTACTTATATCCAACGGTGCGAGTGTATTCGGGGTAGCACCATCTGTCGCCAGACTAGTCAAACCTTGGGCCCATAGGCATAGCGACAGTCTGAATCCCAGTAGTGGGTCATGGCCATCGCCATTGAGGTCACTTCCGCCCTTTACCTCAGCAGACCCCTGGCCGCCTTTCTTCCAGAAATGCCCAGCCTTACACATTCATCAGGGGGGAGGGATTCGACATTGGTTAAATTTTTTGAAATAAATAAAAATGTGTCATTTAAACAACAAAAATTTAAAGAAAAATAAGAAATGATGCCTCTACCATTCCGAATCTGGATTGGTTTAGTAAATATACTAAATATAATTTACTATATATAGAATATACAACTAAAAATGCCAACTGTTTATATACGTGCAATTTATTATTTTAAATACTCGAGTAAAATACCCGAGTAAATATTCCAAATGAATGCATCACTACTGTCACATTTAGAGACCTGAGAAAAAATATTTTTTTAATACATGAAACAGGGTATTATATATTAGATATCGACTAATTTAGATGAGAATAATTCCTGGAGAATGATTGTATGATAATAACTTTTACCCAGAATTCCTCTGGTCACATGGCCCTATTAGCTTATACTTTTGTCGTCATCACGTAGACTAACTACCCCCGCTCACAATGCCTATATGCCCACTGGACAACAAAGACACGCACTATATGAACCCCCCCCCCCCCACCCAATGTCACATGGATATAAAAGGTTCTAGTCCCTACAATCACTTAGGACTAATCCCCCGTGGGGAACCGGGGTAGAATAGTTCCCTTGCACCCCCTTGCAGATCGTAAAAGGCAACAAATGGGGCGACTCGTTTGCCGTGAGTCGCAGCTCGTGTCGGTGGAGGAAGGGATCCTGGTGCATGAGGTTTTCAGGGAGTTGCGGCTTCCTGTTGACCAATACTGCACTTTGGCCCCGACTTCACCTAGACGAGGGGTTGGACTGGCCCGCTCCAATCAATCGGCTGGTCACGCCAAGCCCTAGGAGTAGTACTATGAAAAATGTAATTATCTACAAAATCATATTTATACATATATATATATATATATATACATGCATAAATCCAATTTATTTTCATTTTTCACTAGTCCTAGAAGGCGGTGGCTAGGGTCAATCCGGTAATGATCTTCCATTTTGGTAGATCATTGCTTGAGTATATCACCCTTGTATCCTTGGTGTGTAAACTGCCGGGTATCCGCAGCTCTGCACACCCCAATGTGGGGCTATGTGGTGGGTGAGGAGCAAGGGTGACGAATCACAAAAAAACTAAATATGGATACTAAAAAAAAACACCCTCAAACTGGAAAGAAAAGAAGAACGGAGTCGGATTCCGATTCGGAAATCCAAACTCAACAATGGCCTAGATTCATAATGATTGAATCTAGTGTACCCGACCAACCCATTACGAAGCTATCCCCTTTTGCCATACAAAAAGGCATCATGGGGATTGCTGGCGCGGTCAAGGATGTTAAAAATTAAAAAACTGCAGTCTGGCCATATTCTTGTGGAATGTGCGAGGAAGGCTCATGCCGACAATCTGCTACATGCAAGCACACTAGCAGGCGTCACCATCAAAGCCTCTCCTCATCGCACGCTCAACTCTACTAAGGGAGTGATCCGTACTAGAGATCTGGACGATTGTGATGAGGATGAAATCGCACAGGAACTCAAAACCCAAGGTGTATTAAACGTTCGACGGATAGTGATTAAGAATGATAACAAGTCCATAAAAACAGGGATGGACATCCTCACGTTTGATACACTGTTACCGCCCAAGAATTTGAAAGTCGGATACCTCAGCGTTGCAGTGGATTTGTTCATACCAAAACCGCTCCGCTGTTTCCGATGCCAGAAATTCGGTCATGGTAAGGATTCATGTCGTAACAAAACATGTTTCCGGTGCGGTCAGAAGGGTCACGATGGCACTGAGTGCCATGACCAGGCAAAATGTGTCAATTGCCTGGGTGACCATATGGCCGCATCCAAAGACTGTCCTGTTTGGATCAAGGAAAAAACAATTCAACGTGTAAAAACAGAGAATGGGCTGAGCTATCCGGCAGCTCGGAGGATATCCGGCAGCTCGGAGGATGGTTGAAGGTAATACACCTTCACCAACCACCAGGAGCTATGCCGCAATAGTGAAGCCTTCAAATAGGTCAGTTGACTGCCAGACCGAGTTAACGTGGTTGACTGGGGAGAAGCCCAAGGCTGTAACCCCAGTCCATCAATTGACCGAGCCGACAAAGAAAACAACGTCGGTGCAAACGCCAGGGATTCCGAGTCTGAGTCCGAGTCCATATAAGGAAACTATTCCAATTTAAAAGGCTATGGTTTTAAAACGTAAACTGAAAGTTGTTTCGGACAGAGTCCCTAAAGGGTCTCTGTCCCTAACATAAAACAGATACCAGGCGCTGGAAGAAGTAGAGATGGCTGAGGCCTCGACTAGTCGAGATCGCAGTCTCTCCCCCAAACCCAAGGGGAGGGGGAGAACACCTGTCACTGCCCCAAAATGACAGTGACAGATGGTTCTCTAATTCAGTGGAATTGTAGAGGTTTCAAGGGCAGCATTGAAGAGTTATCTCTTCTGTGCTGCAACCTCAACCCTCTTGCCATTTGCTTACAAGAAACTCACATGAGAGCTTCTGAGAGTTGTAGTTAAAGACTAGATCAATTTTGACAAATCCACACCGGATGGAGACCGGGCCGCTGGCGGCTCCTCCATCCTGGTTAGACGTGATAGTGTATGTACGCCAGTGGCATTAGACACAACACTACAGGCTGTAGCTGTTCGTCTGACGTTACACAAGACTATAACTCTCTGTTCCAGCTATATTCCTCCGAACTCCATTCTCACCTTACAAGAATTGGATGCTCTTGTGAGCCAGTTACTGTCCCCATATTTACTTATGGGTGACTTCAACGGCCACAACCCACTGTGGGGAGGGACCACTAGGAACCCAAAGGGCAAGAGGATTGAGGACCTTGTGGACGGTCATGCACTGTGTATATTGAACGATGGTTCATGCACATATCTGCATCCCGCCTATGGAACATACTCTGCCATCGACCTCAGCATTGTTGAACCAGAGCTGGCGCTGGACTTTTCGTGGAGGGTCTGGAACGACCTGTGCGGGAGAGACCACTTCCCAATTATTCTTAATTGTGAAGGGGCATCTCCCATAGAACGAGAGAGGAGCTGGCGGCTGCGTCAAGCCGACTGGCCCTCCTTCCGGACCCTATGCCGTGAGGAGTTCACTCCAAACATCAGTGACATTGATTCCTTCACTGAAATGCTGAGGTGGATCGCAGAGAAAACTGTTCCGAAGACTTCTGCAACTCCCAAGTGTCTGACGCCTCCATGGTTGGATGACAGCTGTAGGGGGGCTATTAAGGAACGAAAGAAAGCTCAGCATAGATGTCACAGGAGACCGACTGCTGAAAATCTGGCGCTCTTTAGAATTCAGCGGGCTCGCACTCGCAGAACAATTAAAGAAGCGCAGAGGCAGTGCTGGAGACGATTCGTTTCTGGCATTACCATGAGCACGCCATTGGGCAAAGTCTGGACGATGATCAGAAGAATCAAGCGAAGGGGAGATGATTCTTCTGTAGTCCAGCACTTGAAGCACAATGGCACCATTCTCACATCACTCAATGAAATAAGTGAAGAGTTGGCTCGCGCCTTTGCCGGAAATTCATCTTTGGCAAGCTGCCTCCCAGGCTTTCTGGCCGTCAAGGAATGCCAAGAGCATAAGCTCTTGGACTTTTCCTCTGACGGCAGGGAGCACTACAACTCCCCATTCAGTATGGGTGAGTTGAGGTGTTCTCTAGAAAGCTCGCATGATACAGCAGTTGGACCTGATGGAATCCATTATCAATTCCTTATGCATCTCCCCAAATCTGCGCTGAGACTGTTGCTTCAACTCTTTAGCAACATCTGGGAGTCGGGTGTCGTCTCCGCCTCTTGGCGGGAGGCGACAGTAATACCGATTCCCAAACCTGGTAAAGACAAGAGTGAAGCTAACAACTATGGTCCTATAGCCCTCACAAGCTGCATCTGTAAAACCATTGAGTGTATGGTAAACAAACGCCTCGTCTGGCTACTGGAGTCAGGACACCACTTGTCCGACCTCCAATGTGGCTTCAGACGAGGCCGCAGCACCCTCGACCATTTGGTTCGCATGGAGACCTTCATAAGAGATGCCTTCCTTAAGAAGGAGCACGTTGTGGCTGTCTTTTTCGATCTCGAAAAAGCCTATGACACAACGTGGCAGCATGGCATTATGGAGGATCTCCATGTGATCGGCCTTCGTGGTCACCTGCCAAATTTCATCAAGAATTTTCTGGCGCTCAGGCATTTTCGCGTCCGCGTCAAGACTACATATTCTAGTCTGCACTCGCAGGAATTGGGAGTACCCTAAGGCAGCATACTGGCAGTGACTCTTTTTGGAGTCACTGCCACTGTTAAAAGGGGGGTCTCCTGTAGTCTTTTCGTGGACGATTTTGTTTTGTACTATAGAGGTACTGGTATGAATGTCATTGAGAGACAGCTTCAATTGTGTATAGATGGGATTCACCGATGGTCAGTTCTGAATGGATTCAGATTTTCCAAGGGCAAAACAGTCTGCATGCACTTCTGCCAGTTGCGCAGAGTGCATGCAGAGCCAGAGCTGACCCTCGATTGGGATCCCATAAAAGTCGTCAAAAAACCAAATTTTTGTGTCTCACTTTTGACACGAGGCTGTCTTTCGTGCCTCATATCAAGTACCTCAAAACGCGCTAGATGTTCTGAGTGTTGTCCAGTTCAGAGTGGGGAGCGGACAGAGCTGTTCTGCTCGCCGTGTACCGAACCCTAGTTTGGTCAAGGCTAGATTATGGCAGCATAGTATACGGCTCCATAAGGAAGTCGTATATTGGGATGCTGGACACGGTGCATCACCAGGGGCTGCATCTGCCCATTGGCGCCTTTCGCACCTCTCCAGTTCAGAGCCTATACTTCGAAGCCAACGAACCATCACTTGACACTAGGAGAACCAATCTGGCCATGCAATATGTTGTCAAATTAAAAACAAATGCATTAAATCCTGCGTACAGTTGTGTTTTTGAGACACATAACGACTCGGATGTATGAAGCCAAGCCAAATTGCATTCGGCCCCTGGGGCTCCGATGAAACCTCATTTGGAGGCTTTGTACTTGGATTTGGATATATTGGAGGATACCCAGGTCCCAGAACATCCCCCGTGGTCATTGAGGAAGCCATCGGTCATCCTCCGACTCACAGAACTGAGGAAGTCTGGGACACATCCACTTGAGTATCAACGACTGTACGCAGAGAATCAAGGCCAGTTTGAAGACCACTTCTCCATGTATACTGATGGTTCCAAAGACCTAAGCTGGGCAGCTGCTGCGGGAGTTTGCCAGGGCAAGAAATTTGGCGTTCGCATGCCCGATCAGAGCTAGATTTTTACGGCGGAAGCCAGAGCACTCCTTCTCGCGTTGGAAGTCATTGAACTATCCAACTACGCTAAATATGTAATATACAGCGATTTGTTTTCCTGCCTGCAAGCTGTTGCTGGGCTAAAAACGGACCACCCTTTTGTGGCAAAGGTCATTTACAAAATGAACCAGCTAGCAACAGATGGATATGACATCCACTTGTGTTGGGTGCCTGGCCATGCCGGCATCCAGGGAAATGAACGAGCTGATCGGGCTGCGAAGGAGGCTCTGAACTATGATGTTGAGTCGTGTCTGATACCCCACTCTGATCTGAAACCACTAATAGCCACCCACATCAAATCCAAATGGCAACATGAGTGGGATGAAAACATTAATAAACTTAACGAAATTGAACCATCTGTGGGAAAACCACCAAATTCTCATGTGGGGGGTCGGCGGGACCAAGTGGTCCTTAGCCGCTGCCGTACTGGCCACTCGTGGCTAACACATGTTTTCCTGCTCAAGGGGGACCTTCCCTCTCAATGTATTGGATGTCAGTCCCCACTGACAGTCAAACAAATTTTACTAAACTGTTGATTTTATGGCACTGCGCCAACAATTTTACACTGCAATCACCATGCATGACCTTTTTACCAAAGTTAAACAAGAAGACGTTTTAGCTTTTTTGAGGGCAGCTGGTCTGTACCACCTCATATAGCTCATTAAAACAATTTGATTAATTAATTCTTTCATCTATTTTATTTAATTATATGATTTACCTTTTAAAAATTCTTAAGTGTCTATTGACACAAGTGATTGTATGCTTTTACATTATATGTAAAGGCGATGGTTGAATAAAAACAAACAATTCTTGCCGTGAATATGGCCTCTGCTGCCGACACGGCGTAAAGAAACCACCAATCAATCAATCAATCTTAGGACTAAACCACCCACTTTAACAACATAATCATATATGATATGGCAGAATAAAGAACATTAAAGTTGCATGATCCCATGAAACAATTTTCTTCAAAACCAAAACACTTAGCGGTCATCCAAAGTTGTCAACATTTTTACGGTCATACAAAGCATACAACAGAGGGGAGGTGGGTTGACAGTAAAGTATGACTTTTATGGTTTAATTAAAAGGTTGATATTTTTCAGCGATTTTGTGTGTGTACGTTAGTTTGTTTGCTTTGCCTTTTACATCCGGGAAACATCTACACACATATCAGGAAGGGAACCAATTTGTGACAGTGCACACCCATGGCCACTTTATAGTGCTGTCTCACTGGGAGACCAGGCCACGGGTACCCTGACCAAATTTCCCACTCAATCACATTATCCTGATACTGAGCTAACCATCCTTGCCCTATCCGATTAATACTGAGCACCAGGTTAGGTAGTGACAAGCATGAATTGTGTAAGTCATTGTGTAAAGTCGACGGCTGGCATCTGTGGTTGTGTAGGCAGGCTATCAGAAATCAATACAGGCAAGAAGAGAAAGGAAGAGTATAAAGAATGAAAGTAGAGTGAGAGCTTGTACCCTCAGGTTTATTATTATATAGTGGTACATGGATCTGGTATGGCATACCACCTGACCATTATCTCCAATGAGCAACAAGCATTTATAGTTCCACCAATGAACAGTAAGCATTCTTGGGTCACCATGGCTAGTGTGATCTGCCCACCACCACCATGCGGTGTGGCTGCTTGGCCTCCACCTGCCTGAGCTGTGTGTGTGGTGATCCGTGACTAACAGTTTGGGGGGAGGGGGTAGTGAGTAGAGCTCTTGAGGCTCCTTACACACTATCACTAGTGCCTCATTCACACTATCTACCTAATACACAATGACTATTGACCACAACTAAAGGATCACCAGCAACTACATAAATACATTCATGCACCTGGCCCTATATATCATTTACATGAATAGACCATTTGTACTCCATTATAGACCACTTGCATTCCCGGCCAATGCTTTTTATCAGAATATTTTACAATTGACTTTGCCTCAGCTCGGTTTTGAACTCCTGACTTTAGGCACTAGAAGCCTGCACTCCACTGATTTTGCCACCACCCCCGGTCATTGTACATTAGTTTATTAAAGTTGCATAGTCCGATGGTTTTGAATTTCTGTATTTTTTCGGAGATAAATATATTATTTCGATCACTAGTATCTACTTTACAATTAGTTCAAAATTACTTTCATTTTAAATGGTAAACTTTTCAGATATTTAGAATGCAAACATGGAAAATTAGTTTTGGCAAGCTTGCCAAAAGTCCGACACCATAGACTTCTGCAGTAACAGGTTCTGTTAAATTGACTCAGTATTACCTTCTACGCAGAAACAAATGCTTAATAAGTGCATCAGTATCTAAGTTAGATATGTAAAATCAAATCTAGACAATTGGTTTGGTTTTGAAAATTTGATATTTCATTGGACCATGCAGCTTTAAGCTGAGGAATGTTCAATTGCAGACAGTTGGTCTGGCTCCTTCCTTACCCTATCCACACAATGCTGAATGCCAGGCTAAGTAGCGAAAACTATACATTTTAAAGTTATTGGGTTGACTTGACCAGGCTTCGAATCCAGGGGTTTGAATTCCATGATCTACCAAATTCGGAAGCTCAGTCAGCCACACGATCTGGGTCTGTAGTGAAATGTTGATGTGTACTATTTTGGTGGGGTGGGGGGGGGGGGGGGGGGGGGAGAGAGGTGGTGTGGAAAAGTATTACTCTTTCTACTAACTTGAAAATGTTTTCAACTTTGGATGGCCTCTTAGTCTTATCTACATTTGATTCTATATCCCAATTTTGATACTGGCGCATGAACTGATGGTTTGGGATAGCATATACAGAGGTGTTTTTTTTATTTTTTTTATTGAGGCTGTATTTATACTGTCCATAGCATATAAGCCCGGGTACCCAGGCTTGTTTTCAATGCTGGCCAGTTGTAGTGTTGGTGTTATCTTAGCACACAGTAGCTGCTGATAAGTTATTTGATTGCCTGCATTTCAGTAGCAGATAGATAATTGGTTGGTATGGTTAGTAGTCTATGTTAGTTTAAAAAAAATTTCTTTGCATATATGTATTTTATTTTGTTGTACTCTTATTACTAGACTAGCCTACTCCTACCTTCATATCATAGGCTTGTACGTAGCTGTGCGGTGTGTTATCTGGCTACTCTTGGCATGGTTACCTTCCATTGGGCGTCCCGCTGGTGGGCCGTGACATATCACATGCCCCTTTGCAGTGCAGCTTAGTGGGGGTTTCCTAGCCTAATTTGCACAGATATTTTTTGTAAGTTTTTAGGTCAGGAATTTGTCGTTCCTTTACCGTTTGGGCATTCCACACCTTGGCAGCCATTTCCAGCGTGCTTCTCTCATGAGCTTTTATTTGGCTTCTGGTCTGCTTCAGTAGTGGCGCATTATTTGTTGTAGTAGCCCTTTGCGGTTTTGTTAGGAATTTATTGTTTTGACTATAGCTATATGCTAATGTTTTCAAATGAATTATTCTCCTATTTTCTAGTAATTTCACTTTGGTTCTTTTGTGTATGTCATGGGTGGGGTGTAGCTTGTCTACTCTAGACAGATTTTTAGGGCTCTGTTCTGCAGTATTTGCAGTTTTTTAGTAGTTCTTTTCTCGCACCCATGTAGTTTACATCTCCATAGTCAAAATAGGGGAGCACCATGCCCTTGAAGATTTTTATTGACATTTCTTGTGTCATGTAGTCTCTTAGCTTTGCAAATAGCCACAGTTTGTGGTTTACTTTCTGGATAATTTTATTTATACATAGGTTGTAGTTTAGTTGGCTGTCCAACTCAAGGCCTAGGTATTTGTAATGGTCTACATTTTCTAATGTTTGGTTTCCTAACTTACAGTGTAGTTTTCTTTCTGGCATTTGTTTATGTGAGAAGAGTAGGGTCATTCTCAGAAACTGTGTACCACTTCAGGTAGTCTACTAGAAATGCATATTTCAAAGAAACCCTTTATTGGAGTGTCAATATTTAGATTTCATCAGTTAGCCAAATAATGTGGGAGATAGTTTAGATCAAAAGTAAATGTTAATATTGTGTATTATGTATCTTATTGGGATGGATGTAGCTAAATACATCGAAAATTACATCACTAATTTGTGACATTGTCAACAGCATTGAAAATAAAGTGTCACAAACTTAATGAAAACCTCTGAACAACATCTCATTTCACTTCAAATGGTCATATACAATGTCTTCATTAAGTTGAAGACATTTATTTCTAAAAAAAGAAAAATTTTAATTATGAAATAGTTAACATTTTATGGAGTCATTAACATCGTAACATTTCATTTCCACTTGCAAGTACTATGAAACTCTGTATCAAACACTGAGTACAGATACAGTACAAGAATTATTTTCACCATTTGACACTATGCATGGACCCAGTTATGGTATAGTAAAAGATAAATCCTGAAATTGCCCCTAAACATTGAAATTTGAGCCGAACATTTGTGTAAAATTGTTGTTTCCACTTTGTTACTCTGCTAATCTGTTACTCTGCTAATATTTTCTTGCTTTTCTCTTTAATATTCACAAATAAGACAAAACCATAGCAATGAGGTTTCAAATTATTATTACTACTGTTTATAAAGCAAGTGGCATGTGAAATGTCCTAAAAATGTCAACTTTTGTATGGAAAATGTTTGATTTTGGAGTCAGATTGGTTTCCATGCTATACTGCTATTTATTGGGTGTGAGCATCATTTGACCTACTTAAAAATGCCAGAATATGTTTATTTTCAATTATTCAGATGAAAAAGGACATACACATTGAGGAAACTTGCTTATAGGACTTTGGCAGCATTTTGATTTTCTGGTACTGATGTCACACTATTGGTACACAACTTCTGAGAACGACCCAGTACTGTTTTTGATTTGCTTGTGTTGATGGTTATTTTGTAGGACTCACACCACTCGTCTAGTTTTAGTGGGAGTTTATTAGTTTAGTTATTACCTCCTCTTCTGTCGTGCCATTTGCATATATGACTGTGTCATCTGCATATAGTTGGAGGCACTCAGTTTGCAACCATTTTTCTAGATCGTTTTTATCGATTATAAAGAGTAGTGCCCCTAACACTGACCCTTGGGGTACACCACATGAGACAGGTTGGTTGTCTGATAGTCTTGTTTATTTTTGTTTTCTGTTGCCTGTTACTGAGTTTCAATCCATAATGTTACATTTTATGGCCATTGTTTTTAGTTTTTCCAATAGTATTTTATGGTCTACTGTGTCAAATGCTTTGCTGAAGTCAATAAAGGCTGCTCCAACTAATTGTTTTTGGTTCATTGATGCCAGTATCTCATTTGTTAGGTTAGCTATTGTTTTTGATGTGGAGTGCAGTTTCCTGAAGCCCCCTTGTCTTTCGTTTAGTATATCGGTTTTTTCCAGGTGTTCATTTATGTGTCTATGTAACACTTTTTCAATGAGCTTGCCTGGGGTTTGAAGAATTGATATATGGCCTGTAGTTCCCATGTCTTGTTTGTCTCCGCTTTTGTGAATAGGGGTGATGGTTGCCATTTTCCAGGCTGAGATAAAACGCCCCTGCTCAAATGAGATGTTGAATAAGTCTACTATAGTGGACGGGATGGCTTGGAGTGCCTCTTTCAGTATTTTGGTTGGTATTTCATCTATTCCACTTGGCTTATTCGTGTCTATGTCATTTATTAATTTTGTTACTTCTATTATATCTGTTTTGCAGGAGGGGATTTCGTTCTGCACAGTTCCTGATCTCTTTTCCCATTTTTTTAAAAGTTTTGCTGACAGCTTTTGCCCTATTGTGGCAAAGTGTGTGTTCAGTTTGTTTGCTGCATCTTTGTCTGTGAGCATTGCCCCTTCATTATCTTGGAAGTTTGTATGCTCTTCTTTGTTATTTTTTTTGGAATAATAGGTTTACATTTTTCCAGAATCTGTTTGCGTTGCATTCCCAGTCTTTGTCCTGCTTTATTATGTATTTCTTTTTTGCTGTTCTCACAGCTTTGAGAGAGTTGTTTCTGGCGACATGGTTGTGATGTATGTACAGGATACGTGTGAACACCTTGAGCTCTGTTGGTAGACTGGTTTATTCACAGCTCACTAGTCGGTCCGGTGGTGGTCAGGTGGTCACATGACCACCCTGCCCTGCCTTGCATGCCTCGCATACCTTACATGACTCACATACCTTACAGGTAGGCCAGTTTGTCTTCTATTGTTTCTGTGCGCTTTGCTTTATCACCCAGTTTACTTTTGGTTGTGATGAGTTTTAGCAGGTCTTTGTCTACCCAAGGGTCTCGTTTTTTTTGTATTTTTCTTTTCTTTATCAGGCGCATCTCATCAGTTGATTTTCTTATTTCTGTGATGATGTTGTCCCAATAGATATCAACATCATCTCTGTTTTGTGTGATGTTGTTTATGTTTTGGTGCAGATTATTTTTTAATGTATCTTCTGAGTAGTTTTTAGGGACCTGCCCATTTTGTATTCATAGTGATTTGTGCTTTTGAGCTTTTTCTTGGTTACATATACTAGTTTGTGGTCGCTACCCCAGCTTCTAGTGCCCCATTTTGTGGCATGGTTTGAGTTGGTTAGTATTAGGTCTATTGTTGAGCTATTGTTGATTAGCGTTGTGCTTTCAGTGATGAGCTGCTGCAGGCCTAAGATTTTGATGGTGGTTTGCAGCATTAGTTAATTTTTTTCATTGCTGCTGTAATTCACATTGAAGTCCCCTAGCACAAAGATTTCTGCATTTGTTGATTTTTTTACAGTGTTTATACTCTTTTCTAGTTCTTCAAGGGATACTTCAATTTCACCTGACGGTGGCCTATAGAGGCTCACTATGGCTATGTTTGCTTGTTTTTTATTTTTTATTAGGCACTATAGTAGTTCTTTGAGAGATTTGTTGGTTTTAGCCTTTCAGTGTCTAGGTTTTTGGTGGCTTTGCAGTAAATGGCAACACCTCCACCTTTCTTTGTTTGGTTCATTGCTTTAATGTGTTGTCTGTCATTACATACAAGCCTATATCCGTCTATATTGAGGGAGTTGTTTTGGTGTTTGTCAGTGAACCATGTCTCTGATAAAGTTAGTACATCTAGATTGTCTTTTTTAAGATGCATTTTTATTATGTCTATTTTATTGGATGCGCTCTGGCAGTTTAGGTGGGTGAAGTGTGTGCACCTTCCCAGTTTGCATTCAATCTCTTCTACCATATTTGTTTTACTTACTTTAAATAATATTTTTAGGATAGTGGTTGCTTGATTTCGCTAGTTTTTGCATTGACGTAACTGGCATATACCTCTTTGAAGTGTATACCATCCGTCATGCCAATGCCATACCGTGCCGCTCTCTTTCTATACTTCTTGTTTTCTTATGACATATTTGTTTTTGCTCATTTATTTCTTTATTTGTATTTGCTTTATGCTAAGTTTGTGATACTCATGGTTTTGTAGCCCTGCTGGTCTTATTCCCAGTTTTCTGCGATGCTTTTTTCTATCCTGGTCGTGACGTATTGGGCAAATTTTTAATTGTAGTGGATGCCATCCGTCATGACGATGCTGTACCGTGCCGAACACCTCCCATGCCTCGTCTTGTGTATGTAGTTAGCATACCTTGGTATGGCTATGCTTCTGTCCCGGCTGTTATTTATGTGGTGTATGAAGGTATTCAGCTCCGGTATGCATTCATCTACCAGCTTTTGGTAGTTTCGGTGGTTTTGGTTTCTGCTGCCGCCATAGTATTTCTCCATGTCCAAGCCCATGAGGTCACATATTACCGGTAGTTTTGTTACTTGGCTGAGTGTTTTGTGTGATTGTGTGTACTCATTTTTCATGTACTCCATGAGTGTTGTTTTATCTTTGAAAGCTCGTTTCAGGTCCCTGTGGCCTATTTTTGTTTTTAGGACACAAATCCCTGCCATCAGGTATATTTGTGCGGTGGAGTGGATTTGATATATTTCCTGTGCACAGTGTTCGCTATCCTGCCGATGGTCGCCCCTGGCACTGACTCCACTTTGACTTTGTATTTCAGTGTGCTGTGGTATTTGTCCTCCAGGTGCTGAGTTAATGCCCTTGCTCTTGAGTCTCCACTGATCACAATTATTTTATTCATGGTGGTGTCCATTTGCTTTAGTGACCTGCTGCTAATTCTGTGTCGTCGTTTGAATTCGCAGTTGTCGGTTGTGTTTTGAAGTAGGCTTGGGTGGAAATGCTGCTTTGCTCTTTGCTCCTCCTTTTCTATCTTGCCTGAAGAGGTCTATGCTTTCTGTGTGTGTCTGCGTATTCGCATATCTCACTAGTGCATTGTTAATTAATAAGTTATTTTGCTGTTTTGCTTGCTTGGGTTTACTGTGTCTATTTTATATTTACTTTATTTTGCTTATTAATTTTGGTTTCTATTCGTCGGCGTTTGTGAGGCTTACCTTGACGTTTTGTAGGATTTCTCCCATTCTATTCTTGTATCCCTGTTTGACTGTTTCCCCTTCACGCTCCAGGAACCTACCTGAGCCCCAGATGGTTTTGCACCATTCCGGTGATCTCCATATTTTCTTGGCCATTGCCTTTATCGTGTATGGATTCTCTGCATTGTCTATCAGCTTCATTAGGTCATGTTTTTCATTAAATTTGGCCGCGATAGAGCAGTAGTATTGTTCGGCTGATGTGTATTTCTTTCCATCTTTGCCTGTGATCTTGCATGCGTATAGGTTGCTGAAGGGGGCGTTGTGCCCTTGGAAGGATACTCCCCAGGCATGTTCCCTGGTTGCTGCTTTTTGCGGGGTGATTTTTTATAGTTATATTTTTTCGAACTCTTTGGGCATGTACATCTTCCCGTTTATCTCGATATTGCACCCTCTCATCTTGTCCGTTTCTATTTTCTCATTTTTGCTTTTGTTTTCAACGGCCAGTGTGTACATTTGTTGTACTGTCTTTTCACTCAGCATTTCTGCTTCTGTCCTGATTGGCCTGATTGATACATTGTTATAGTCTTTTTAGGTTTGTAGAGTTTTCTTTTTTTGGAAGAGTTCTTTTCTCTGCGATTCTTTTTCTAGTTCGAGACTGATGCTCCTTGGCCTATCCAGGTTTTTTTTCGTTGCTCTGTGGGGAGGGATGCCTCTTCAGGCTTCTCGTTTTGGCTTTTGCCTTCTGTCTGCTCCATGTCTGCCTCACTTTTTTTCAGTGTTTTGTCTTTTTGCTTTTGTTTCTAACCTAGACGTTACGCTTTAGTCACTACTCTCCATCCAAAGTCGCAGTCCGCTTCGCTCAGCATGTCTGTGATTGTTTTCTCCGTGTTTTCGTCCTCTTTTTTCAGGGATGCATGACAACGCTGAGCTTTTTGTTTTCGTCTTTTTGTGTTTGTTTTGGTTTTGGGGGCCGGGTCGGTGGCGTTTTGTTTATTTCAGTGGGTGTTTTCCTTGCATTGTTGGTGGTTTTGTTTTCATTGGTGGTATTTTGTTTTGTTTTGAGTTTTTCATACTCTGCTTTGTACCATGAGCACTCTATTTGTAGAGTGCTATATGCCATTTGGAGTGCCTGTAGCCCGCTCTCATATTTATTGTCATCATCATTGCCATTTGTTCTCATTTTGTTCTTTCAGTTTCCGGTTGCGCCCATGTCTTTTCCCCGTGTTGTTTTCGTCTTCATTTTTTTTGGCTTTCTCATGTGAGTTCCTCTTTTACTGTCTGGATTACCAGTTTCACTATATCCTCCTTGCTTAGCTGCTGACTTACGTTTACAGCTCTTTTTGCGTGCTTTGATTTTTGCGTGCTTTGATTTTTCCTCCTTTGTGCATATGTAGATTTCCTCCGATACAGTGCATTTACATTCCTTGATACGCATCCTATCGTATCCCTGGGTGCTTATGCATGGAAATCTGTGTGGTTTTGGGTGTTGTGCACTGTTTACAGGATGGTAGAAGCCTCCTCCTGGCCGTTTGCCAATGTTTTTAATGGTCTCCCTGTTGTTTTGTTTTTGTTTTTAGTAGATTCCTCCTATATGCGTTATGTTTGCATTCCTGGGTCTATCCTGTAGTATCCTGGGATGTTTATGAGGAAGATTTTGGGTGTTGTGCACTGTTTACAGGATGGTAGAAGCCTCCTCCTGGCCGTTTCCTGCCGTTTTTAAAGCCTCGTTCTGGCCGTTTCCCATTGTTTTTAACCGTCTCCCTTGCTGGTTATCTGTCGTCTTGTTTTCCTTTCCTTTGTTAGCAGTTGCTGTGTTTTTGTGTAGTTCTTTTGTTTGTGTTTTTTGTTGTTGATTTTATTTTGTTATAGATTTCATTTTCCTCCTTTATTCCTCCTTATATGTTGTTTTTATTTTCCTCCTTTATTCCTCCTTATATGTTGTTTTACATCAGAGGATACAAATCCTTGGTAGAAGTTTCCCGCCGTTTTTAACAGTCTCCCTGTTTTGTTTTTTGTTTTTTTGTAGATTCCTCCTATATGTGTTGTGCTTGCATTCCTAGGTCTATCCTGTAGTATCAGGGATGTTTATGAGGAAGATCCACTTAGATTTGGTTATTATGCACTGTTTTGAACATAGGTACTCGCGATAATCGGCGTCTGCGCTTTCAGCGTCCACGTCCTGTCGCCATGTTGGTTATAGCTATATGAGTAATCAGTGAATTTATTACACCATCCCTTTGAACATCAACTTAGAAAAAACCATTAGGCAGGGGTGTGACCGTTAACCAATTAGGTAAATCTCATGACCTCATTAGTCTTGCCCTCATTCTAAGTACAATGTGTCACTTAGTCAGGTTCTTGGAGGTTTAGTGGAAGTTTGATGGCACCAAAGCCTGTTTCAGAAATCTCTCCTGTGGTAGTTTCAAAGACTAGGTTCAGAGGTGGTATGTATACATTGTATGTATGTATGTATGTATGTATGTATGTATGTATGTATGTATGTATGTATGTATGTGTATGTATGCATACATCATTGTATGTGTGTATATGTATATATATATATATATGGGTCACTCTCCTGAAAACTGGCCAAGCGTTACATGGAGAGTTAAAATTTAATATTTGAATTTTTAACATTTTTTGGTTGCAAATGAAAGCTGGAAAGCTCCCCTTTACATCTATGTAAAATATAAATTGATGAGATAAAAATTAACGGTGTAGTCCATGATTAAGCTATGTCATATGGCAATATAACATGTGTTGCTCAGTGGTAACACATGTTTAGGACACCACACAGTCTGCTTAATAAAAATCTAAGGAGAATTAAATAATTTCATACCGAGAAGCTGGAAAGCTCCCCTTTACATCTATGTAATATATAAATTGATGAGATAAAAATTAACGGTGTAGTCCATGATTAAGCTATGTCATATGGCAGTATAACATGTGTTGCTCAGACGTAACACATGTTTAGGACACCACACAGTCTGCTTAATAAAAATCTAAGCAGAATTAAATAATTTCATACCGAGAAGCATATTAATCATGGCATAATATACAGAAATATGTAGTGCTTATATTGATCAAAAAAGTAATTCCCAGCCATGCTGTATTCACTAAATAATTAGTGTACAATATTTGTGTGGCATCCAGACACCAATGGTTACATCTGTGATGGAAATTTGTTTATTTTTAACTATAAGCATTTTGATTTGGGAACTGTTTTGTTTGAGATATCAATGCAATTCAAGATGGTAGTAAGGATCCAACCATGTCCCATATGTCATGTTACAAATGGCCGACTGTAAAATGGGTTGTTTCTTTCTACAAAAACACTTCATAACTAAAAAGACCAAAGTTGGACGCAGTATATTTTATTTCCTTTATTTCTTACATCAAATCTGAAAATTATAAGGAAAAAAATAAGTAGGTTTTTTTTTTATTGATGTTTTAAAATCCCATCCCATGCTGACCAGTTTTCAGGAGGATGACCCACATAGCTGTCTTAGCAGTTTAGCTAATATTCATCATCATACCTAGGTATAGGACATGTGTACACAGCGGCTTAAGGGTAAAAAACAATCTCCCAGGTAAACACTTTCTAAACTGGACAAGCCAGTTTCTTCCGATGTAGTGTGCAATATTTCATGCTCAGGGTCTTATGTGATAACTGAGCGATTTATGAAGCTTATGTTGAAGCAATAACCACATGCTTCTTGATGGGTGAACTTGGTGAATTATTGGCTTACATTTATTACTGATGTACATTAACCCTTTGGGGTCGGAAGCACCTGGGTGCACATGCAAGTTCCATGCTTTTACAGCCCAGGTGCACCTGTTGTTGAATTGCATTTCTAGAAATGTTTTCCTGAAAATTTGTATGTCATATCAGAAATATCTACCCGATTGCAGGTGCATTCAAGGGCTCTCAGACTGTAAGCGCACAAAACCCGTGGGCATACTCAGCCACTCCCGGCCCCAAAGAGCTAAAGCGAAATTGCACTGGCATACATGCTGCATGAAATACTACTTGTAGTTTACACCAGCCCCATAACCTCATCAGATAAGGTGTAACATTTCCCAACTTTTGGTTCAGCCATGCTTGGAGAATCCGAGATCAAAGAGATCAGGATAGCGATAACTGTGTGCAGTGTCAGAGATTTTAAGAGAGCTCAGTATGGAGCTGCTTATCACATTGTAAAATAGTGCAGTTTTGACTAAGGAATAATGAATGGTATATGTTCACACCAAACCAACATCCTTAACTGTCAAATCTAAAGGGGTCAATCTCTTTCTCTCTATCTGGTGCAATCTGGAGGATGAAAGGAGTGTTCAGTGCTGGTAAGGGCTTACCCACTTTGACCACTGAGGCTCCTGTAGTCTTCTGTGGTGGCCTCCCACATTTGAGGGGATATAATGGGTACCAACTCACCCTGGGGGGACCAGATGGGATGGCCGAATGAGTTAGAGCATCTGTCTCCCGTGCTGGTAGGTCATGGGTTCGAACCCTGGTCGAGTCAAACCAATGACGTAAAAATTGATACTTGTTGCTTCCTAGCCTGACGCTTGGCATTATTAGGATAGGGAAAGGACTGGTTGGCTCAGTGTCAGGATAATGTGACTGAGTGGGATATCGGGTCATGGAGCAAGCGGCCTGGTTTCCCAGTGGGGCAGCACTATAAAGTCACCATGAGCGTGCACTGTCACAAGTCGGTACCCGTCCTGATATGACGATAGATGTTGCTAGGACGGAAAACAACAAACAAACAAACTCAACCTGGGGGAACTGGGTGTAACAGATAGTCACAATATTAAATATTACATTTGGGGAATGTCATATAACAATTTTGAAAATTGCATAGTAACAATTAACATGGATTGGCACTTGAAATAACAGGTGGTGGCGACCATTGAACAGGGATGAAAGATCTCCGCGATTTCGCGGATTTCCAGGATTTTGTCTGTACCTATTCCAATCCTTCAGCATGATCAACCTTATAGGCACTAATAATATATTGTTTTACACTACAGCACCATTAGCGTATACTAATATGTGGTGCAGACGCCACAGCACTATCAATGTATACTACTAATAAATGCTTCAAATGCCCCAGAATTGTCAGCATATACTACTAATATGTGCTTCAAACGGCGCAGCACTATCAGCGTATACCAATATATATGAAACCCGACTTCCGGGAATTTTCCGGGATTCCCTGACAATGTTAAACCTATGGGAGAATATCAGCATTTCCGCTTTTCTTCCCAGAGACCACTTTCATCCCTGATTGAATGATATTTGAATGAATGTTTGTAGACTGCTCCATGTGTGGGTGTGGGTGCATGTGTGCGTCTGTGTGGGTGTGGGTGTGTAGGCCATATATATGTTTGTAGGAAAAAGAAAATCTGTACCGGATACGTTGGCTGAATCGGTAGAGTGCAGGCTTCTCATGTGGAAGGTCGGGAGTTTGAATCCCAGCCGAGTGGAACCAGTGACTTATAAAATTGATACTTGTTGCTACCCAGCCAGGCACTCAGCATTAATAGGATAGGATAAGGACTGGTTGGCACAATATCAGAATAATGTGAATGTGTGGTATATCGGGTCATGGTGCCAGTGTCTCCCAGTGGGGCAGCACCATAAGGTCACCATGAGTGTACACTGTCACAAGTCGTACCCATGCTGAGAGGACTTTCGATGTTGCTAAAACAACAATAAACAGAAAACCTGTTGACTGTTTAGTGCATCGGGGCCACGGATGGTGGTATCACAGGGGCTTAGCCAATCAGCGGACAGCAAGGTGTGGCCTGCAGGGTAGGCCTGTGTGTTCATTCGTTAGGCTGCCTAGTGCTGAGTAAGCTATCCTGCTATTGGATAAGCTGTATGCAAATAGTAAACTAACTCACCCTGTATGTTCAGAAATAAAAGCTGTAAGACATAATCAGATGCATGGGGATGTCATTTAGTCCCCACCACATTTCCTTCTTTCTTCCTTTTATTCAATAGCCTAATAGGTAACTGTCCTCATATACTTTTCTAGAATCTAGTAACTTTATCATTCCACAACCTTATCCACTTTCAAACTTTGTCATATATTTATGAACACATTATAGAAACTTAAAGGCTCCTGTCACACATCACCGGATTGGGGAAACGGAAAGAAACCGAACAAAGTCTGTTGATATCCGGCAAAGTCTGGTTTGTGTCCGTTGCATATCTGTTGATATCCATTGATATCCGGCCTGATCCATTACAAGTTTTGAGCATGCACAAAACTTGTAACGGATGGCACCGGATTGACGTCTATGTTTTTTGTCTGGTTGAAGTTTGTTTAGTCTGTTTATCGTCCCTTGGCTATTCGTTCATGTAGGTTTCATGTCTGTTCAACTGGTGGCCTTTGACCCGATATCGCAACATTTTGACACATTTTAATACATTTTGACTAGAAATTCCGTCCGTTGCTCAATCTGGCATAGTGTGACAGGCACTTAACCCTCTTGAAACTTCATAAGCAATAAATGTAAAAAACTGAAATATTACAACATGTGTTGTCGGCTAGAAGAAATTATAGGCTATTCTCTTAATTTAAAACAAGAAGCAAGGTGGATCAGAGAATGAATACAGTAAAACCTCTCTAACCAACCACCTCCACAGACTGACCATTCCCCTATATCTATCACTTTATTTGGGTCCCAAACGTTCGCCCATACAATACCGTCGTAATGATTAAAAAGACTCCCTAAACTGACCACCTCCATAATGGACCATTTAAAAGTCGGACCCATGATCGGTCGATTTAGAGAGGTTTTACTGAATATGGCCTCTGCTGCCGACACGGCGTAAAGCAACCACCAATCAATCAATCAACTGTAAACAGTTACAGATTGTAGCTATCTACAAACAGGGTGGCCATGAAGCTGCTGGATAGCTCGTCAAAGAGGTTGCTTACTGGAGGAGAAATTGAATTATTACAGTGTATTATTGTGTGTCTATGTGCCATATTTTTTTAATTTAAAGGTAATTTACATCATTAGAATAATACATTATTATATCAAATCAAGACGATACGGGACAGATATTTATGATTGAATGATTAAATGGTGTTTCCCATCCCAGTAATAGATGAGGACATCTGAATGTTAATCATAATGGTTTCGTAGTGCTGCCTCACTGAGTACAACACAACTTGTAATATTTTCTAGTGGGCATATATATATTATAAATGGTATAGGTTTGAATGTTGGATAGAAGTTTAGGAAATGGTAGTGTTACTATACTAATTCTAGAAATGTACAACAGGTACTAGGATGCAGTATAAATTATATGATGTGAAATAAGTGAGAGCCACCTAGTATCTGCACCTCATAGTCCTAACTTTATTACTGATTCCATAACAGGGTGTGTCAGCTCACCCAATATGAATCGATCCTGTAGCAGCTTACCCAATAGCAGCTTACCTAATAGCAGCTTACTCAATAGGTACTTACCCAATATCAGCTTACCCAATATCAGCTTACCAAATACGCAGCTTACCCTATAAGCAGCTTACCCAATAAGCAGCTTACCTTGCAGATTGCTGATTGTATGATTTCCTCGGCCACCACCAGCTGTCCCCCTTCAACTGGACCAAGGAGTCCATTGGCTCTCTTAGTTTCATTACAGCTGCATAGTCCGATGAAGAAACAAATTTTCAAAACCAAAATAATTATCTAGATTTGACCCTACTACTAAGATACCGATGCACTTATTAAGCATTTGTTGTCACATAGAAGGTAATAGTGAGTCAATTTAAAGGAACCTGTTACTGCAGAAACCTAGGGTGGAAAAGTTTTGGCATGCTTGACAAAATTTATTTGGCATGTTTGCACTTCAAATATCTCAAAAGCTAACCATTTAAAATAAAAGCTACTTCAAACTAAAGCAAGGTAGATTATAACAATCAATTTAATACATTTATCTCAGAAAATGACAGAAACTCAAAACCATTGGACCATGCAACTTTAAACATATATAGATTACACACACAAGGTTGGTTGGTTATTGGAGTTTTACATCCTGGCAACATTTGAGGTCATATAAGGACAGGTACCGACTTGTGACAGTGCACACTAATGGCAACTTTATAGTGCTGCCCCACTTCAAGTGGATGTGTCCCAGACTTTCTCAGATCCTTCGACTTGCAGAACTGAGAAAGTCTCGGTCACATCCGCTTGAATATCAAAGATTACATGCAGAGATTCAAGACCACCTCTCCAAATACACTGATGGTTCCAAAGACCAGAGCCGGGTAGCTGCTGCGGCAGTTTGCCAAGGGAAAAAATGTTGTGTTTGCATGCCCGATCAGAGCTTGATTTTCACTGCAGAAGCCCGAGCACTCTACCTTGCGTTGGAGTGTGTGGAGATTTCCAACCACACTAACTGTGTTGTATACAGTGATTCGTTCTTCTGCCTCCAGGTTGTTGCTGGACTGAAAATAGACCAGCCTATGGTGGCAAAGGTCATTTATAAAATGAACCAACTGGCAACAGATGGATATGACACCCACCTCAATTTCAAATCTAATAACACTGAGCACTACAATAGTTTCTTCACTATAGATGAATTTAAAACACCTCCCGCCAGCACCAATAGAACTGCTTCTGCACCTTTTTAATAATATTTGGCGCACGAGAGACATCCCAACCTCCTGGCAAGAGGCCATCATTATTCCCATCCCCAAACCGGGGAAAGACCATAGTGAGCCCGGGGACTACCGCCCGATAGCGCTTACAAGTTGCATTAGTAAAACTTTCAAACGAATGATTAACGATCGCCTCGTCTGGATCCTGGAGCCGGAGCACCATCTGACCACCCCCCGTGGGGAACCGGGTTAGAATAGTTCCCTTGCACCCCCATGCAGATCGTAAAAGGCGACAAATGGGGCGACTCGTTTGCCGTGAGTTGCAACTCGTGTCGGTGGAGGAAGGGATCCTGGTGCTTGAGGACGGTGAGCAGCAATTGCTCTCACCCATCCAACACCGCACTTTGGCCCCGACTTCACCTAGACGAGTGGTTGGATTGGCCCGGTCCAATCAATCGGCTGGTCACGCCTTGCCCTAGGATAGTAAGTAAATTCATCAAAACAAAACAGATCAAACCTACTGTAAAAATGGTTATTGCACAACCTCTGAACTAAAGCTATTCCTAGAAGGCGGTGGCTAATGGGTCAATCAAGTAATGACTGCAGATTCTTTTGCCTCATTATTTGAGTATACCGTCCTTATATCCCTGGTGTGCATCTGACGGATACCGCAGCTCTGCACATCCCCTTGTAGGACTCCGTGGTGGGTGGGGACCAAGGACGGTGAAAAATTAGTAAATAAATATGGCAAATAACTACCCCCCAAAAAAAAAAGACAAATGGCTGACAACTCGGACTCCAAAAACGACAATCCCATTATAGAAAAAAATTGGCCGCAATTCATTGTGATCGCTTTCACTGACTCGGCTACCAAGCCCTCTTGCTTTGCCATTGATAAAGGCATCAAGGGGATAGCGGGCACCGTCAAAAAGGTCATAAGAATGAAGTCTGGTGATTTTCTGGTTGAGTGCGCAAAGAAGGCCCAAACCGACAACCTGCAACGTGCAAGCACGTTGGCAGGTGTCGGCATAAAGGCCTCTCCTCACCGTACCCTCAACTCTAGTAGAGGTGTTATCCGAACTAGAGATCTGAGTGAGGTCGGTGAGGATGAGATCGCACTCGAGCTGAAACCACAAGGTGTACAAAACGTTCGAAGGATAATCATACGGAAAGAAGGTAAGGAAATTAAAACAAACACCTACATCCTCACGTTTAGTACACCAGTGCCGCCCCAGAAACTTAAAGTTGGTTACCTCAGTGTTGGCGTGGATGCTTTTTTCCCGAATCCTCTTCGCTGTTTCAAATGCCAAAAGTACGGACACGGAAAGGATAATTGCAAACACGAGGTAACCTGCTTCCGATGCGGCCAGACGGGTCATGACAACACTGATTGTCAGAACCAGGCAAAATGTGCCAATTGCCTGGGTCCCCATATGGCCGTATCGAAGGATTGTCCTGTTTGGATGAAAGAGAAACATATCCAGCGGGTTAAAACTGAAAACCGGATAAGCTACCCGGAGGCTCGACGGCAGGTGGAGGGGCTTACCCCTTCACCACTTGCCAAGAGCTATGCCGCGGTGGCAAAGCCCGTTACCAGGACAATCGATTGCCAGACGGATTTGACATGGCTGTCGGGAGAGAGGCCCATGGCCCGCTCACCGACCCAGAGTCCGAGTGTAAAGCCAATTGAAAAAAAATCAGAAATGAAGTCTGCCTCTGTTCAGACAGAGACGGCTTCAAGTTCTACGCACAAAAAAAATGAAAAGGGAAAAAAAGAAGTAACAAAGAAAAGCACTTTAGTGCGCGAAGGACCACTATCGGGCCGTATGCCCAAGGGGGCAGCATCCCCCATCCCCACCGGAAATCAGTTTTCTGCATTGCAGAATATTGATATGGCCGAGGTTCCCCCGAGCCGCGGCCGTAGTGTGTCCCCCAAGGTGAAACTTGTGGGACGTGTCCCTGTCACGCCGCCAATATGACAGGCACACATATAATACAATGGAACTGCCGAGGTTTTATAGCAAACTTCAATGAAGTGCGATTGCTTTGTGAGAGGCTTGACCCTCTTGCCCTTTGCTTACAAGAAACCTACATAAAGACTACTGATCAGATTTCTTTAAAACACTACAATATGTATCACTCTTATGCACCGGATGGGGAACGAGCCACTGGTGGCTCATCCATTCTGGTGCGTGAAGATGTGATACACACCCCTATCACCTTAAATACAACTTTTCAAGCAATAGCCATTCGAATTAGTCTAGATAAAACCATTACAATATGCTCCATATATATCCCCCCTAACTCCATATTTTCAACACAAGATTTAGAAACTTTAGCTGATCAGTTGCCTCCCCCCTACATTTTAATGGGGGACTTCAATGCACACAACCCCATGTGGGGTAGTGCAAACACAAACAGCAAGGGCAGGGGAGTTGAGAATTTCCTAAGCAATCGCGCTTTAAGCTTTCTGAATGATGGGTCCCATACTTATGTTCATCTGGGGTATGGGACCTGCTCTGCAATCGACATCACTATTTTGCAACCGGGTCTCCTGCTGGACTTCTCATGGAGAGTCTGGAACGACCTTTGTGGAAGTGACCATTTCCCTATCGTGATTACGACTAAGGGACCAGCTCGGAACCGGAAGGAACCGAGTTGGCGGCTGAGCAAAGCCGACTGGTCACTGTTCCAGTCACTCGCCCGTGAGAGGTTCGCGGGAGTAGCCCGCGATGATCCTGTTGCAGTGAAGACATTCACAGAGATCTTGGGGTCGATTGCAGAGGAAACCATTCCTAAGACCTCGGCTTTTCCAAAACATATAACAAATCCTTGGTTTAATGCAACTTGTAAGAACGCTATCAATGAGCGGAAAAAGGCGCAACGTCTGTTCTTCCGGTGGCCTACCGCCGAGAACCACGTTCGCTTTAAAATTCTAAGGGCTCGGGCTCGCCGAATTATTAGGGAGGCAAGGAGGCTATGTTGGAGACAATATGTCTCCAGCATAACCACTCACACCCCACTTTCTAAAGTATGGACCATGATCCGGAAAATAAAACAAAAATATGCTGGATCATCGGTCCAACATCTAAAACACAATAATATTCTTTTAACTTCCGTAACTGATATAGCCAACCTTCTTGCCAGTACTTTCTCCCAGAACTCATCTGTGCAAAACTGCCTTCCGGCCTTTGCACAGATGAAGTTGCGCCTGGAAAGACAACCTATAAATTTCAAATCAAATAACACTGAGCACTACAATAGTTTTTTCACAATAGATGAATTAAAGCACGCTTTAAATAGATCGCACGACACTGCAATAGGTCCAGACAAAATACACTACCAATTTTTAAAACACCTCCCACCAGCACCAATAGAACTGCTTCTGCACCTTTTTAATAATATTTGGCGCACGGGAGACATCCCAACCTCCTGGCAAGAGGCTATCATTATTCCCATCCCCAAACCGGAGAAAGACCATAGCGAGCCCGGGAACTACCGCCCGATAGCGCTTACAAGTTGCATTTGTAAAACCTTCGAACGAATGATTAACGATCGCCTCGTCTGGATCCTGGAGTCGGAGCACCATTTGACCGACTTCCAGTGTGGTTTCAGGCGGGGGAGGAGTACCCTCGACCACTTGGTCCGATTGGAATCATTCGTTCGAAATGCCTTCATAAACAAAGAACATGTCGTGTCCGTGTTTTTCGACCTCGAAAAGGCATACGACACGACATGGAAGTACGGCATCCTGAAGGATTTGTTCAATATGGGTTTTAGAGGGCGCTTGCCCATTTTCATTTCTAAATTTTTATCAAACCGGAACTTTAGAGTTCGGGTCAATGCTACCCTCTCTGATCCTTTTGATCAGGAGATGGGTGTACCTCAGGGTAGCATTCTATCTGTTAGCCTTTTTGGCATAAAAATTAACAATATAGTCAAATCCATTAAGAGTACTGTGTCCTGCAGTCTCTATGTAGATGACTTTTTAATATGTTATAAAGGTAAAAATATGAACACTATAGAACGGCAACTCCAATTAAATATAAATAGCCTTTCCTCATGGGCAATGGAAAATGGTTTTAGATTCTCCAAATCGAAAACCGTTTGCATGCACTTTTGTCTTTTACGGACTTTGCACCATGAACCTAATTTAACAATTGGAAATGATCCCATAAAAGTCGTCAAAGAGAACAATTTTTAGGAGTCATCTTTGACAACAAATTATCTTTTATCCCTCATATAAAGTACTTAAAGTCCAGGTGCCTTAAGGGACTGGACATTTTAAAAGTTCTAGCCCACACACAGTGGGGAGCAGATAGCACTGTTCTGCTCCAATTTTATAGAACTTTAATACGTTCAAAATTGGACTATGGCTGTATTGTTTATGGTTCAGCCAGGAAATCATACATATCACAGTTAGACACTATACACCATCAAGGCCTTCGGCTGGCCCTGGGGGCGTTTAGAACCTCGCCCGTCCAGAGCCTTTAGGTCGAAGGCCGAGAGTCTTCCCTTAAGAGTAGAAGGCTCAAACTGTCTATGCAATATGCGATAAAATTAAAAGGAAATATTTTAAATCCTGCATATAACTCCATTTTTATGCCACCATATGAACGTCTCTATGAATCAAGGCCAACATACATAAAGCCGTTAGGCCTCAGAATAAAGCCTCATTTGGAGGCCTTGAGGGCAAATATACATAACATAGCACCCTCACAATATTCAGATGTTCCTCCCTGGCAGCTGAGGAAACCAAACATCATCCTCCAGCTGGCCATGTCAAAGAAAAGTCAAACGCACCCACTTTCATATCATGAAAGCTTTATCGATGTGCGAAGTGCTTTTAGCGCCCACCTAGCCGTTTACACGGATGGGTCAAAGACAGACAACAGAGTCTCTGCGGCAGCAATCGTCCACGGACGTGAATTAGGTACGCATATTCCAGATCAGAGTTCCATCTTTACTGCTGAGGCACAAGCACTCCTACTCGCGTTAGAGTGCATCGAAACCTCGGCCAGTCATGAATTCATCATTTTCACTGACTCTTTTTCCTGCCTTCAGGCTTTAAACAATAGGAAACTGGACCACCCAATACTACTTAAAGTACTCATTAAACTAAACTCTCTTTCAATAGCAAAATTTGACATTCACCTTTGTTGGGTGCCTAGTCATGTGGGTATCCCAGGAAATGAGAGAGCAGATCAAGCGGCCACTCGAGCCCTGACTGCTCCTTTGGAACACTGTCATATTCCCCACTCTGATCTGAAACCTACCATTCAAAAATACATTTGGAACCTATGGCAGATCGAATGGGATGAACACCCAGACAACAAACTCCATAGAATTACCCCCTCCGTGAACGGACTGCCGCAGAGTCACCTGCAAGGGCGACACGACCAGGTTGTTTTAACAAGATGCCACATTGGCCACTCGTGGCTAACACACGTTTTTCTGCTCAAGGGGGAGCCTCCCCCTGAATGTATTGGATGTCAGTCCCCACTGACATTAAAAAACATTTTATTAAACTGTGTAGATTTCATGGCCCTGCGCCAACAATTTTACACTGCAAACAACATGCAAGACCTTTTTACTAAAGTAAAACAAGAAAAGATTTTAGCCTTTTTGAGGGCAGCTGGTTTGTACCAACTCATATAGGTTTTTAAACAAATTTCATCAGTGAATAATACTATCATTTAGACTTTTATTTAGCTATATGATTGTGAGTTTACAAAATTCATGAGTGTCCATTGACACAAAATTGATTGTATGCTTTTACATGTAAAAGCGATGGTTTGAACAAAAACAAACATTTCTCGCCGTGAATATGTCCTCTGCTGCCGACACGGCGTAAAGCAACCACCAATCAATCAATCAAAACCATCTGACCAACTTCCAGTGTGGTTTCAAGTGGGGGAGGAGTACCCGCGACCACTTGGTCCGATTGGAGTCATTCATTCGAAATGCCTTCATAAACAGAGAACATGTCGTGTCCGTATTTTTCTACCTTGAAAAGGCTTACGACACGACATGGAAGTACGGCATCCTGAAGGATTTGTTCAATATGGGGTTTAGAGGGTGCTTGCCCATTTTCATTTCTAAATTTTTATCAAAACGGAACTTTCGAGTTTGGGTCAATGCTACCATCTCTGATCCTTTTGATCAGGAGATGGGTGTCTGAGGGTAGCATTCTATCTGTTAGCCTTTTTGGCATTAAAATTAACAATATAGTAAAATCCATAAAGAGTACTGTATCCTGCAGTCTCTATGTAGATGACTTTTTAATATGTTATAAGGGTAAAAATATTAACACTATAGAACGGCAGCTCAAATTAAACATAAATAGCCTTTCCTCATAGGTAATGGAAAATGGTTTTAGATTCTCCAAATCGAAAACCGTTTGCATGCACTTTTGTCTTTTGTCTTTTACGGACCTTGCACCATGAACCTAATTTAACAATTGGAAATGATCCCATAAAAGTCGTCAAAGAGACCAAGTTTTTAGGAGTCATCTTTGACAACAAATTATCTTTTATCTCTCATATTAAGTATTTAAAGTTCAGATGCCTTAAGGGACTGGACATTTTAAAAGTTCTAGCCCACACACAGTGGGGAGCAGACATCACTGTTCTGCTCCAATTATATAGAACTTTAATACGTTCAAAATTGGACTATGGCTGTAATGCTTATGGTTCAGCCAGGAAATCATACATATCACAGTTAGACACTATACACCATCAAGGCCTTCGGCTGGCCCTTGGGGCGTTTAGAACCTCGCCCGTCCAGAGCCTTTATGTCGAAGGCCGAGAGCCTTCCCTTACGAGTAGAAGGCTCAAACTGTCTATGCAATATGTGATAAAATTAAAAGGAAATATTTTAAATCCTGCATATAACTACATTTTTATGCCACCATATGAACGCCTCTATGAATCAAGGCCAACATACATAAAGCCGTTAGGCCTCAGAATAAAGCCTCATTTGGAGGCCCTGAGGGCAAATCTACATAACATAGCACCCTCACAATATTCAGATGTTCCTCCCTGGCAGCTGAGGAAACCAAACATCATCCTCCACCTGGTCATGTCGAAGAAATCTCAAACGCACCAACTTTCATATCATGAAAGCTTTATCGATGTGCGAAGTGCTTTTAGCTCCCACCTAGCCGGTTACACGGATGGGTCAAAGACAGACAACAGAGTCTCTGCGGCAGCGATCATCCACGGACGTGAATTAGGTACGCGTATTCCAGATCAGAGTTCCATCTTTACTGCTGAGGCACGAGCACTCCTACTCGCGTTAGAGTGCATCGAAACCTCAGCCAGTCATAAGTTCATCATTTTCACTGACTCTTTTTCCTGCCTTCAGGCTTTAAACAATAGGAAACTGGACCACCCAATACTACTTAAAGTACTCATTAAACTAAACTCTCTTTCAATCGCAAAATTTGACATTCACCTATGTTGGGTGCCCAGTCAAGTGGGTATCCCAGGAAATGAGACCAGATCAAGCGGCCACCCGAGCCCTGACTGTTCCTTTGGAACACTGTCATATTCCCCACTCTGATCTGAAACCTACCATTCAAAAATACATCTGGAACCTATGGCAGATCGAATGAGATGAACACCCAGAGAACAAACTCCATAGAATTACACCCTCCGTGAACGGGCTGCCGGAGAGCCACCTGGAAGGGCGACACAACCAGGTTGTTTTAACAAGATGCCATATTGGCCACTCGTGGCTAACACACGTTTTTCTGCTCAAGGGGGAACCCTCTCCCTGAGCGTATTGGATGTCAGTCCCCACTGACATTAAAACACACTTTATTAAACTGTGGATTTCATGGCCCTGCGCCAACAATTTTACACTGCAAACAACATGCATGACCTTTTTACTAAAGTAAAACAAGAAAACATTTTAGCCTTTTTGAGGGCAGCTGGTTTGTACCACCATATAGGTTTTTAAACAAATTTCATCAGTGAATAATACTATCATTTAGACTTTTATTTAGGTATTATGATTGTGAGTTTACAAAATTCATGAGTGTCCATTGACACAAAATTGAACGTATGCTTTTACATGTAAAAGCGATGGTTTGAACAAAAACAAACATTTCTCGCCGTGAATATGGCCTGTGCTGCCGACACGGCGTAAAGCAACCACCAATCAATCAACCCACCTGTGCTGGGTGCATGGCCATGCCGGCATCCGATGAAACGAACGAGCTGATCAGGCTGCGAAGAAGGCTCTGAACTATGACGCTGAGTCGTGTCTGATCCCTCACTGAAACCACTAATAGCCACCCACATCAAATTCAAATGGCAACATGAGTGGGATGAAAACATCAATAAACTGGAAGAAATTGAACCATCTGTGGGAAAACCACCACATACCCACACAGGAGTTTGGCGGGACCAAGTGGTCCTTAGCCGCTGCCGTATTGGCCACTCGCAGCTTACACATGCATTTCTGTTCAAGGGGGACCCTCCCCCTGAATATATTGGGTGTCAGTCCCCACTTACACTCAAACACATTTGATTAAGTTGTGTCGATTTCTTGGCCCTGCGCCAACAGTTTTACACTGCAAGTAACATGCGCAATCTTTTCACAAGGGTAAAACAAGAAAACATTTATCCTTTTTAAGGGCAGCTGGTCTATATCATCACATATAGTCCATTAAACCAATTAGATCAATTAACAACCTTTAACTTTTATCTTAATTCTATTTCCTTTAGCCACAAATTATGTAACTGAGCTTTTTAAATCCACAGTGTACTGACAGAAAATTGATTCTGTGCTTTTGCATTCTGTAAAAGTGATCGTTGAATAAAAAACAAACAATTCTCGCCGTGAATATGGCCTATGCTGCCGAATCTGCATAAAGAAACCACCAATCAATCAATCAACCACTGGGAAATCACCTTGGCCTGATATCCCACTCAGTCACATTATACTGGCACTGAGCTAACCAGTCCTTTCCCTATCCTATTAATGCTGAGTGCCAGGCTAGGAAGCAACAAGTATAAATCTTAAAGTCATTGGTTTGACTCGACCAGGAACCCAACTCCCATCCTTTCACACAGGAGGTCTGCGCTCTACTGATTCAGGCCACTGCACCTGGTTTACATGCAAGGAGGAATATACATACAATATTCACTTAAATGCAAGTCACCGATCGCTATAGGCTGTTGTTTCAAGTGCACATACATGTTATTAAGCACATCTATCTAGACATATTTCTCTGACACTTCAGGATATTTTCCCCTGTGGGGAACCGGGGTAGAATAGTTCCCTTGCACCCCCTTGCAGATCGTAAGAGGCGACAAATGGGGCGACTCGTTTGCCGTGAGTCACAGCTCGTGTCGGTGGAGGAAGGGATCCTGGTGCATGAGGACTGCAAGGGACCAAGGCTCCTTTTTTTTGTTCAAGTGTTTTTTATTCCTCTGAATAACATGTTGTCAGTGCTAATGCACTGGTCTTCCAGCCCTAATCACAATTGCCTCTACACAGTAAACAAATCTACAACAATATACAAATAGACAATTACAGGAAAATAAGCAAAACATCGTTACATGAATGATAGTTAAAGAACAAGATAAGAAAAATAGAAACCCATGCGGGGAGGTAACTAAGTTAGACTAGTATGGCAGGCATTAGTAGGGGTGGGGCACTTTGGCCCCGACTTCACCTAGACGAGGGGTTTGACTGGCCCAGTCCAATCAATCGGCTGGTCACGCCAAGCCCTAGGAGTAGAATTATGAAGAATGACCTTATTTACATCAGCAATTATATAATATATATATATATATCATATAATATTTACCTAAAAAAATTCTTCACTACTCCTAGAAGGCAGTGGCTAGGGTCAATCTGGTATCGGTTAATGCTTTGTCAACCGTACTGGAGTATACTATCCTCGTATCCCTGGTGTGTATCTGCAGGTTACCACAGTGCTGCACACGCCAGTTTTAGGGCTCCGTGGTGGGTGGGGATAATATGGATAATAAAAAACCAAAACCCAACAAAAGAAATGTGGATGAGGAAGAGTCTGGGAGAAACATAAAGATGACAACAAAGAAAAGATCAAAAGTAATAGAAGAGTCCTGGCCAAGGTTCCTTATCATTGCATCAAGCGATGAGGGGGCCTTGGTTAAAGTGTCACCGTTCGCCATATTGAAAGGGCTCGTCGGCTTGGCAGGCAAGCCAAAATCGGTGAAAACATTGAGGAGCGGATGTTTATTGGTGGAGGTCTTGGTGGAGAGTCACTCTAAGTGTCTTCTCCAACACCTTCTGTAACATACCCGTCACCGTGACTGCACACTCCACCCTAAACTCCTCCAGGGCAGTGATCCGGTCCCGAGACTTGGAGGGAGTGAGTGATGATATGTGGAAACTTGTCATCACAGGGCGTTACGTCAGTGAGGAGGATAAGTATTCGACGGAATATTGACTTGATTCCGACGAATACTTTCATCCTTACTTTCGGCCACCCAACCCCTCCACAGTCAGTTAAGGCCGGATACCTTAATATTACAGTTGACCTTTATGTTCCAAACCCTTTACGTTGTTTTGAGTGTCAGCAGTTCGGCCATGGGCAAACCTCATGCCGGAACAAGATGACATGTGCTCATTGTGGTCAGTTTGACCATGACAGCAAGGAATGCCACCAGACCATGACTTGAATTGTAAAGGGGCCCACTTTGCATATTCTTGGGAATGCCCAAAGTGGAAACTGGAAAAAAAGAGTTAAAGAAATTACGGTTCAAAACAATTTGTCCTCCCCTGAAGCGAGGAAATTGGTTCAGGCTACCAACCCAGTCAAAGAAATTACGGTTCAAAACAATTTGTCCTCCCCTGAAGCGAGGAAATTGGTTGAGGCTACCAACCCAGTCACAGCTGGAAAATTGTATGCTGTGGCGGTTGGACGCCCCAAAAGGGCAGTCGCGTGTCAGGCGGACTTGACGTGGTTGGCTGGGGGAAAACCCACTGCCACCATCCAGATCCCAAACCAACAAACAAACTCAATCGACGATGACACAAACGCCTGTCTGCAGCAGCAGTCTGTTGATTGGGTCGAGCGCTGGAGTCCCTGCTTCCAGTCAATGCTCCTCAATGAAATACTGAAAGGAAAACAATAGAGAAGGACCTTCCTCGGGACGGCTTAAGAAGATCGAGCGGCAGCTAGTCCCCACTAGCAATGCCTTCGATCTTCTGGATCAGGACATGGAGGCCATGGACGTTCCATCGATGGACCAACCACAACCGAAGCGCTGCCCCCGAAACCCAAGGACAGAGGCCTGAAAGGGTCTATGTCCTTAAATCGAACCAAAAACCAGGCGCTGGAAGAAGTAGAGGACTGAGGCCTCGACTAGTCGAGGTCAGTCTCTCCCCCAAACCTAAGGGGAGGGGGAGAACACCTGTCACTGCCCCGAAATGACAGCGACAGGTGGTTCTCTAATTCAATGGAATTGTAGAGGTTTCAAGGGCAGCATTGAGGAGTTATCACTTCTGTGCTGCAACCTTAACCCTCTTGCCCTTTGTTTACCGGAAACTCATTTGAGAGCTTCTGATAGTTGTAGTCTTAAAGGCCACATCAACTTTGACAAGTCCGCACCGGATGGAGACCGAGCCGCTGGCGGCTCCTCCATCCTGGTTAGACGTGATATTGTATACATGCCAGTGGCGTTAGACACAACACTACAGGCTGTAGCTGTTCGTCTGACACTACATAAGACTATAACTCTCTGTTCCATTTATGTTCCTCCTAGTTCCATTCTCACATTAGAAGAATTGGATGCTCTTGTCAGCCAGTTACCGTCCCCATATTTACTTATGGGTGACTTTATCGGCCACAATCCACTGGGGGAGGGAGCACTAGGAATGCAAATGGCAAGAGGATTGAGGACCTTGTGGACGGTCATGCACTGTGTGTACTGAACGACGGTTCGTGCACATATCTGCATCCCGCCTATGGAACATACTTTGCCATCGACCTCAGCATTGTTGAAGCGGTGCTGGTGCTAGACTTTTCGTGGAGGGTTTGGAATGACCTCTGCGGGAGTGACCACTTTCCAATTATTCTTAATTGCAAGGGGTTTTCTCTCATAGAGCGAGAGAGGAGCTGGCAGCTGCGTCAAGCCGACTGGCCCTCCTTCCGGACCCTATGCCGTGAGGAGTTCACTCCAGACACCAGTGACGTTGATTCCTTCACTGAGATCCTGAGGTGGATAGCAGAGAAAACTGTTCCGAAGACTTCTGCAACTCCCAAGCGTATGACACCTCCATGGTTGGATGACAGCTGTAGGGGGGCTATTAAGGAATGAAAGAAAGCTCAGCATAGATTCTACAGGAGACCGACTGCTGAAAATCTGGCGCTCTTTAGAATTCTGCGTGCCCTCGTTCGCAGAACAATCAAAGAAATGTGGAGGTGGCCCTGGAGACGATTCATTTCAGGCATTACCATGCGCACGCTGTTGGGCAAAGTATGGACGAGGATCAGAAGAATCAAGCGAAGGGGAGATGATTCTTCTGTAGTTCAGCACTTGAAGCACAACTGGACCATCGTCTTTGCCGGAAATTTGTCTTTGGCAAGCTGCCTCCAGGGCTTTCTGGCCGCCAAGGAACGCCAAGAGTGTAAGCTCTTGGACATCTCCTTTGATGGCAGGGACAACTACAGCTCCCCATTCAGCATCGGTGAGTTGAGGTGTTCTCTGGAAAGCTTGCATGATACAGCAGTTGGACCTGATGGAATCCATTACCAATTCCTTAAGCATCTAACCAAATCTGCACTGAGACTGTTGTTTCAACTCTTTAACAACATCTGGGAGTCAGGTGTCTCCCCGCCTCTTGGCGGGAGGCGACAGTAATACCGATTCCCAAACCTGGTAAAGACAAGAGTGAAGCCAACAACTATCGTCCTATAGCCCTCACAAGCTGCATCTGTAAAACCATGGAGCGTATGGTTAATAAACGCCTCGTCTGGCTACTGGAGTCAGGACACCACTTGTCCAACCTCCAATGTGGCTTCAGACGAGGCCGCAGCACACTCGACCATCTGGTTCGCATGGAGACCTTCATAATATATATATCTATATAGCGAATGGTAGACAGGAAGTGTGAACACTTATTTGTCTCTCATTTTTGCTTGAGTGCAAGTAAATAAGCAACACAAGGAGTAATTAGTAGCATGTGGTGAATAAGGGGTCAAATTTCCCTGGATCATCAGCCCATGCTTTTTCTAATCTATTCTTGAATGAATCATTTCCGTGGTTTTTCTGTTAAAATGTCTTATTTTTGGCATTAATGATACTTTTCGTTCAAGATTAGGGTTTATTTTTGTATATTTCGTTAAATTCATACATTTTGGATGGTTTTGTGGTCATATAAAGTAACATCACTAGGATATTTGCAGGGAATAAGAGATGTCTTCCTTAAGATTTGTTTGTTTGTTTGTTGTTGTTTTGCATCGTAGCAACATCTAAGCTCATCAGGACAGGTACCGACTTGTGACTGCGCACTCATGGCAACTTTATAGTGCTGTCCCACTGAGAAACCAGGCTGCCGGCACCATGACCTGGTATCCCACTCAGTCACATTATCCTGACACTGAGCACACCAGTCCTTGCCCTGTCCTAATAAACCCTTCCTTAAGAAGGAGCACGTTGTGGCTGTCTTTTTCGACCTCGAAGAAGCCTATGACCCAACATGCCAGCATGGCACTATGGAGGATCGCCATGCAATCGGCCGTCGTGGTCACCTGCCAAATTTCATTGAGAATTTTCTAGCGCTCAGGCATTTTCGTGGCCGCATCAAGACTACATATTCCAGTCTGCACTCGCAAGAATTGGGAGTACCCCAATGCAGCATACTGGCAGTGACTCTTTTTGGAGTCAAGGTCAATGGTATTGCTTCCGCTCTAGTTTTTTCGTGGACGACTATGTTTTGTACTACAGAGGTACTGGTATGAATGTCCTTGTGTAACAGCTTCAATTGAGTATAAATGGGATTCATCGATGGTCAGTTCTGAATGGATTCAGATTTTCCAAGGCCAAGACACTCTTCATGCACTTCTGCCAGTTGCGCAGAGTGCATGCAGAAACAGAGCTGACACTCGATGGGGATCCCATACTGAACTATGATGTTGAACCATGTCTGATACCCCACTCTGATTTGAAACCACTAATAGCCATCCACATCAAATCCAAATGCCAAAATGAGTGGGATGAAAACGTTAACAAATTATATGAAATTTAACGGGCTGTGGGAAAACCACCAGTCTAATGTGAAGGGTCTGCGGGACCAAGTGGTCCTTAGCCGCTGCCGTATTGGCCACTCGTGGCTAACACACACTTTCCTGCTCAAGGGGGACCCTCCCCCGTAATGTATTGGATGTCAGTCCCCACTGACAGTCAAGCACATTTGACTAAACTATGTCGATTTCATGGAATTGTGCCAACAATTTTACACTGCAAACAGCATGCATGACCTTTTTACTAAAGTAAAACAAGAAGACATTTTAGCCTTTTTGAGGGAAGCTGGTCTGTACCACCTCATATAGTTCATTAAAACAATTTTTTTCAATTAATTCTTTCATTTATTTAATTTAATTATATGATTGTGAGCTTTTAAATATTCATAAGTGTCTATTGACACATAATTGATTGTATGCTTTACATTATATGTAAAGGCAATGGTTGAATAAAAAAAAAACAATTCTCGCTGTGAATATGGCCTCTGCTGCCAACACGGCGTAAAGAAACCACCAATCAATCAATCAAAATTGTCAGGATATTTAATATTTGTTATAATGTATGTCTATTTATTACAGCTACTCTCACCGGGAGGGTGGTGGGGGGGACCCTCAAACTGCACTAAACTTCTAAAGAGTCCACTGGATTTCTTGTTTTTTTAAATGTGTATGACTCACGTACACATGGAACAATATTTACTTAAATACAAGTTAATGGTCATCATCACTTGTTATTTTGAAGTGCACATTGATGTTATTATGCATATTTATACATATTTCTTGACACTTAAAAATATATTTTTTTCTGTTATTATATCTGTCTATTTGTTACAGCTCCCTGGGAGGGTGAGTTGGAATGGTTTGGGTTTAAAAAACTGAACGACTTTCTGGGTTATTATTATATTGTAGTTATTGTTACTTGCTAGTTGTAGCCAGTAGAGAGACACGATTCAATCAACTATAAGGTAGGAAATAGAAGAGCAGAGAGTACACCGACCAAAGTAGCACCACCTCCCTACCCAGCTGGATATTATATTATTAACCTAAGTTGGCAAATCTGAAAGGATTGAAGGTTGGATAAAGCCAGCCCAAAGCAGCCATCCGAGAGTGATGTAAGGGTTGTAGGCAATGTAGGAAAACCCCGTAAAGGGGCTGTCACATTAGGGTTTTTTGCGCGAGCGTATGGCGGCGTAGGCACGTTACGTCATATACGTCGGCATACGCTACGCATACGCTACACATACGCTACGCATACGCTACGCATACGCTACTGATATGCCGCCAGGTGACGGCTTATGTGAAGCGTATGAGGCATACGCCGCCATACGCTTTCATAAATCCGTCCGTCCAAATTTGTTTGTGCATGCTCAAAAGATCTCGACCTATGAGGGCGTATGGCCCATACCGTCAAAAAATGTCACAGCACGCTCCCATACGCTCCTCGTAGGTTCCACATACGCTCAAAACCACCCGAAAGGTCACAAAATGTCATCATAGGCCGGCACGCGCAGGACCTACGAAGGTTTTCAATACGCTCCCGCCATACACCGTAATGTGACAGGGCCTTTACTAGTACACAACCTCATCAAGTAATATTCAAAACTTATATTTTGGTTATAAATATATAATAGCATGGTGGGAGCAGAAAAAGTGTGTTTTTCTCCCTCTGTTTCAAATTCGCTGCTTTAGTTACAATGGTGAACATACCGTTGTAACACTGTATTCTGGTGGGATTCAAAATTCATGAGTATATCAACTCATGCATTGAAATTGAATTAAAAATATGTTTTGACTGATCATGTATGAATATGTTGGCAGTTGATATATAGAGAGATAAAGGAGGAGGGAAAAAGCTATGGTTGTAATGAGTGTTAATTTGTTTGTTTGTTGTTTTGGATCCTAGCAACATCTAAGGTCATATCAGGACCGGTACCAACTTGTGACAGTGCACACTCAAGGAGACTTCATAGTGCTACAACCCTGGGAGAGCAGGCTGCAGGCTCCATGACCTGATATTCCACAGTCACATTGTCATGCTAACCAGCCCTTGCCCTCTCCTATTAATGCAGAGCGCCAGGCCAGGTAGCGACAATTATCAATTTTATATGTCATCGGTTTGACTTGGCTGGGATTCAAACTTCTGACCTGCCACACGGGACGCCTGCACTCTGCTGATTCGGCCACCACATCCAGTCAAATTAATGTTGATGTAGGAAGTTAATATATCTAGAGAAAAGAGCAACAGAAAAGGAAAACAATACTCAGATGGGAACTACTGGAATGGGGTAATTGTTGTAGTAGGTATTCAAAATTGTATTTTATCGTACTTTTCTCGCACTGGTCTGTACAGAACTTTACACATACTGGTTGTGGAAATGAATTAATTTTCCATGTATTGTCAGAATGTGCATATGCATAGGTAAAGAATTATCTTTGTGTGGTATGAACAAGGTTTAAACGGCTCACTGTTCGAAGGGTACTTCTTAATGGGGACAACCTCTGAGACTTCCAATCTAGGAATATAGGCTGGAAGCTGTAACACAGATGTTTGTATTGAGTGTTACCAACAGGACTCAGAACAGAAAGCAGGCTAACAAAGGAACATGTCAGAAGTAAGCCTTTTGTGTATAGCATAGGATAAAATATTCCGATATATGGCAAACCAAGGGAGCTTGTATGTATATGATGTATATGTATATATGAGTCAGGATCATGAAAATAGGCCAATTGGGGAAAGTTGTCGGCATCGAGCATTGGATGTCAGCGTCGAACAGCATAATTATAGTTTAGCATTGACAGAGATATTCGAAAGTCCTTGAATGTAAAGGTAGAGAAAATACAACAACCTTATTTGTTTCTAGGATAATTTAATATAAAACAAAGAAATGCACTACACTTTAAGAATTGCGACGCCGATATCTATTAAAGCTGTCAGCGTCGAGCATTTGATGTCGGCGTCGAACGGCATAATTATAGTTTAGCATTGACATAGGTGTTGCAAAGTCCTTAAATTTATCCTGGATGTAAAGGTAGAGAAAATACAACAACCATATTTGTTTCTAGGATAATTTAATATAGAACAAAGAAATACACTACACTTTAAGAATTGCAACGACGCCGACACCATAAATAAACCACCAATTAGCCCATTTTCGTGAGGCTGACTCATATATATATGTATTGGTTGGGCTATAACTGAGTTCATGGGGATGACATAGTGAGTGCTGGCAGGTTGAGTGGAGTGGCACTCAGGACCTGGCCCTTATATTTTGGTTATAAATATATAATAGCCACTCGTGCTATTAACGGGTGGCGTGCTAAATTTCACTTATTGAGTCTGTAATTCTGTCAAATATGATAGCATTGAATAGATTGAGACCCACACACGCACACTAACCGGCGTGGCTAGCAGCTAAACTTGCCTTGAAATCAGGGTAGCTTAGCCTAGGCTACGGTCGCACACAGACACATACACAGACAAACACACACACGTTATGCCGTTGTTACACCCACTTCGACCACGCCGCGGTGTCGTCCAACTTGGCCCCGAATTTGCATAACACGTCGGGTTTTTCTAAAGTCGCCCTCGTCCGGCTCACGTTTGCCATCATGTCGTAGTGTGACTGGGCCATTAAACTAGCTCTTATTGCTAGCTCTCCTTACTCCGCTTCCGCTTCCGCTCTCCTATACCATCAGACGCAACCCGCCCGCTTTGGTCGTAATGCGAAGCATTACGTTTGATGCGAGGAGAGGAAGAGACCCGCCCCGCGCTGTCGCGCTGCTTTCTCACCTCGGCAGACGGCGCGGCGCGCCGCCCCCTCCCCCGCCCTCCGCGTCGCGCGGCGCTCACGCCTCGCCCGACGCCGCTGCTCGCCACCTGTCGCCCTCCCCCGGGCCGGCAGCTTTCACACTCACCTGCTGTCGCCCCTCCCTCTCCCCTTATAAGGCCGCCCCCTGGCCTCCCTCAGGCACTCGCCCTCCTGCCGCCTCCCAGATCTCTCCTTTCTTCACCACCCACCCACCCTACACTCCTCCTACCTTCTCTTCCTCCGGTGGAGGGCTCCTCGGCACCCCCTCACTCCACTGACATTTGAACTCTGTTCCTATATTTACTCCGCTCTTCATTTATTTTATCCTTCATTATTTACTTCTTTCCTCGTTTACCCTGTTTACCCTGTATGCCCTGTATGCTTTCTGAGGCGAAAATAAAAACCTTTATTTCCACCCCCGCCTCCTCTCTTCCTTTTCGCCCATCAGACGCAATCCGCCCGCTTTACTCCCCACCTCGACCACCTCCTTGCACGCGCACACACACGCACAAGGACGTTCCCCATTAGACTGACTTCTCGCGGGCACCCAACGGGCCGCGCTCAGTCATACCCCATGCTCTTACATAATAATGGTTGCAGTATTACCTCATTGCAATGTCTATTTGAAGTTTGCATCAGCAATCCAATTAAGGGGCCTTGTTGGGTTCAGTATGCAATGAGCCTTGTTGCAGTCGTGTACAGTAGGCCGTATTTGGTGCAGTCTTGGTTGCCCGGCGCCCAGTTTATGGTTGGCAGACCTTGGAAGGTGGGACCAGTGTGAAGCATCGCTCCGCCATGCTGAGGCCCAGTGAAGTAATGGTTGCAATCGGAGATCTTGCCATGTAATAATAGATTCAGGTAATGTGAGGTGGGACGTTAGGAAAAGTCATTAAAAAACTCAAAAACCTGATAAGGAATAGGAACCATGCACTACCCTTAGTGCCCCTACCAATGTACGCACCCTACCTACCAACCCAGGGCCGCGTTCAGGCTCCGTCTCGGAGGCGCCTCGGCGACGTCTCCGCGATGCTTTTTGGCCTATTATCGTTCAGGGTGCGTCTCGGAGACGTCTCGGAGACGTCTCGGAGACGCCTCCCTTTTCAGGTTGGAGACAAACAGCCCCTCGAAAATGGCCGCCGCATGCAGTGGTTTCATCCAATCAGAGCGCAGCATTTCGATGCAAATGGCCGCCTCCTAGGGGGGCGGCCATTTTCGAGGCGACCAACTGGCTGTTGTTGTTCAGACTAGCCTGACATCACGGGCGCCTCCGAGGCGCCTCCGAGACGGAGCCTGAACGCGGCCCAGGTGTAATTGTGAGCTTTTTAACTTCATGAGTGCCCTTTGACACATTTGATTATATGCTCTTCCAATCTGTGTAAATGCGATAATTGAATGAAAATGGACAAAATACAAGTTAAATACTTCTCGCTAGTATTATGGCCTGTGCTGCTGACATGGCATAAAATAACCACCAATCAATCAAACCTACCTATCCCTAATATGCGGGCACCTAATCAATCCCAACATGCGGGCATGTGTGTTAGGGTTGTTGCGATAGTGTCGGGAGGGATCCGTCAAGAAGCCACTGAAGACTCCAGTTCCAAGTATCTGCTTCGTCACGATTTCCAGGCCAGTAGGAATGTTTGCATTCCTCATATGACAATGCATAGTGAGTTCCAACTGGACTCCCTGTGACTGCATTCCTCATATCACAACACATGGCGACCAGACAGGGTGGCCGAATGAGTAGAGCCTATGTCCCTGTTTTGGGAGATCAGGAGACCCGACCCATGAATTTGTGGGTTCGAATCCTAGTCGAGTCAAACCAATGACTTAAAAATTGACACTTGTTGCTTCCTAGCCTGGTGCTCGGCATTATTAGGATAGGGCAAGGACTGGTTGTCTCAGTGTCAGGATAATGTGACTGAGTGGGATATCAGGTCATAGTGCTGGCGGTCTGGTGTCCCAGTGGGGCAGCACTATAAACTATAAAGTCACCATGAGTGTGCACTGTCACAAGTTGGTACCCGTCCGGATATGACCTGAGACATTGCTAGGACATAAAACAACAAACATCAACTACATACATACATTTATATACATTCATACATGACTGGTTATTTTAGTTTATGTTATATACCTATATATGTACATACCTATGTACTTATGTATGTGTATGTATGCATCCTCTTCGCATTATGCATGTCATGGGGTCAAAACAAAGAGTTAGGAAAATGATACTTATTGCTTCATTGCCTGATACTTAGCATTACTCAGATGGGGCAAGGACTGGTTGGCTCAGGACCAGAATGTGGCATAGTGGATGCCAACTATGCCATGATATTGGTATGCCAGCATTCCAGTAGGGCAGAACTATAAAGCCACCCTGAGAGCATATTATCACAATTGATTTCTCGTCCAGGTATGACCTCAGATCTTACTAGGATGTCAAACCTTAATTAAGCATGTAGGTACATCTGTACCTACATGCATATATACATGAATGTACATTCATGCATATATGCATGGCAGAACGCCATCATTATTTTTCAAATACTTATTTGCATAATATATGTGTGGAGGTCACCTGGCCCAATGGTTAGCAGCAGCTTGGGTACGTATGCGAATGTATGACCTTGGCATTGCATACAAAGTAACACGTGGCCCGACTAATCCAGACAGATGTCTGGCCTACATCCACGTTGCCCGTCAGTCTTGCCACATTACTCCTTAGACATGTGGTGTGGGTGTTAGTAATGGCTTTTTTAATCGGCTTACTTGAACGATTATGTAATGCATAAGCGTTGTAATTAATATTAATGGGGCAGAATATCATTAATTACTCAAAACAATCAATTTTGTTTTTAGTAGTCCATTGGGAATGTCATTGTAATCAATGCTGTAGCCAGTGGGGTTAGGGGGCGGCGAGCGAGCCGGGGGAGGGGGAGTAATTGCCCCTATTTCTATTTCAAATCAACTGAAAGGAGACGTTGTCAGACTGGCGGGTGGACGCGCGGTCTCCCTGTCGTGTAATTGGTTTTCTTTTGTGTTGAGTGGGCCAGAGGGGAGGTGAGGGGAGGTGGGAGTAGGTGTGGCGTGGCGGGTGGGTGGAGGGCGCGAGCGTGGTGCCGCGCTAGCGGTGCTGTTGGTGCTTACCCACAGGGGCCGCCCATACAGCAGTGGAAATTTCCATCACTCTCCGACCTCCACGTGCCAGCTACTAACCCCCCCCCCCCCACCGCCTCCCACCTCACTCCCGCGTCCGGTGGCGGTGAGGCATATTGATTGTGGAACAGGTTCCAGCCGGTTGGGGTGGCTGGTTTGAACCGGTTCTGACCGGTTTCATGTCGGCCAGATTTGCCCCGCTGAGCTGGGGGCATTTTGTGTAGTAACTAGTGCGAGCTAGGTGGTTGAGAGAGCCAGCTGCACGTAGTATAGGAGCCCTGAGTTGGGTAGTAACACCACACAGTGCACATTTCCAGTGTTCTTCCAACTGAGGTCCACTTGAAAGGGCTTCAATTCTCAGCATTCAACAAACAGTTTTGATCCCATTTGGCAACATGCTCCTTTGGATACGCGTGTGAGTTTACAGTTTGCATCTTTGTTTTATTTTAAATAAGTTTAAAGTGGATGGTGAGTGCATGGATTTCAAATCGAATGAGATTCCAACATTTTAAAAATCTTTTGAAAGTAATTGCAATAACACATCGAACAATATCTAATTTGTCGGTTTCGGGCATATTTTCCTCCATTTTGAACTCGATGTGCTTATGTTATCGCATAATTATCTAAATATTCAAACACGTGATGTTTTCTCTTTTATTAAACTGGATTCAATACCCTTATTAATAAAAGTCAGTCATTTTGTTTTAATGAAATTTTCTTCCTTCTAATTGAATTCATTTATGGATGAATGATGTAATGATATTACGTATGATGTAACGATACTATTCACTTCATAATCTTGTCGAATTAATAGTAATATCGTGCAAATTTGGGTTTGGGGAAGATTAGGTGAGTTTTGATTCATCACTCATGGTAATGTATCAGTTTAAAGGTGAACTGATGGCATTCCATGCTCATCAGGGATGAAAGATCTCTGATTCTGCAGATTTCCGCAATTTTTGATAATTGACGATTAACTATCATGAAATGTCAAGGATTTTATCATTTTGAGGCCATGTGGAGGTCTCGGAAGTAATATTATTTTCAATGTCTACCGTACTCAAATTGAAATTTCTTTCTAAAATGCAGAAGCTGAATATTGTAAGAGATGTTTAGCATATGTGAGAACATTGGATTCACAAGAAATTATGTAGAAATATTTATACTCCCATGACAAGAAATCAGGTGTCTCACTCGTAAAAAAATAAAAAATCGTCTTTTTTTGATAATTGCCGATTAACTATCACGAAATGCCAAGGATTTTATCATTTTTAGGCCATGTGGAGGTCTCGGAAGTAACATTATTTGCCATGTCTACATTACTCAAATTGAAATTTCTTTCTAAACTGCAGTAGCTGAATATTGTAAGAGATGTTTAGCATATTTGAGAACATTGGATTCACAAGAAATTATGTAGAAATATTTATACTCCCATGACAAGAAATCAGGTGTCTCACTCGTAAAAAAAAATTCTTTTATTTAATGCTCAGAGCTATAATTGATGTACCCCAAAGACAATATGCAATGCATTATGTGCACAAAAGATAGCATTTCTATGGTGCACCTATATATGTACAATATTAATATTTTGTTGTCCCATTCACTGTCTCCCCATGACACAGCACCGTTTTAAATTGTGAATGGCACAAGAAAGCAGTACGGCTAGATCATTTGCATACGAGTACACAGGTCTATGGCATCATGAAAAGAACCAACAAAGCCAACATGAGATAATTATTTCAATTAAATACATCTGATCATATTTTTAAAACAAATTTTGCATTTTAACATTTACCAAACACTTTTCTGAGAACAAAGATGAACGTTAAGGTGCACTTTAAGACGAACTTGATTTAATCATCTCTCTTGGCATGCCAATCCGTGTAAATGAAATAAATTTGTTATTTCCCGAAGTTTTTCTTGTGCTGGTTGTTACATTATACCGATTATTATAACTAATCACTCCATGACACACATTTTGTCTCCCCATGACACTCTTTGCCTCTTTGTGACAATGATGAAAATTAAGATAGAAACATTATAATTATGTCAGAGATGAAATTAGCGCTGCTCATAATTGTGAAACAATATACTTCTATAATGCTTTCCAAAAATGTGATCTATTGCTAATTATGGATAATTAATATTTCAGCTGAAAAAGTGAAAAGAGAATTGTAATCAAAGTTATAGAATCACTCGTATATATGACAACAATTGGGCAGTATGAATCTAGGTACTCCAAACAAGGACTGGTTATTGATGTTGAGTGGCCACTGGAAAAATAGGAGACTTGCTCTCAGCACACTACACTTTGAACGTGTGCTGCGAGTGAGTGTTTTGCTCAAACTGACTACTTTCAGTTAAGTAGAGGTCACTAGCTTTAGTTTTGTATTCATTATGACTGACTTCTGGCAGGACAAATTTGAGAGAAAAAATTGAGGTTTGAAAACTTTGGAATGATCGTAAAACCTGATTTTACTAGATGTTTTTATGAAGAAAAAAATAGTATTGCGTAGAAAATTATTTCTTTATAAAACTGGATTGTTAACCACCATCAAGCACTCTTTCTCCGCAGTTTCCCCTTAACCATAGGAAGAGTGATCTCATTTTAGCAAGCAAAGTATTAAAAAAATGTCATGTGGACAGCTTAAAGACAATGTAATTAATTGCATTATAGATATTTTTATTCTGATAATATTGAGATATGAAGATCAAGTCAATATGTCAAATATAACCAGAGATATAAGATTTGATCAAGGACAGTTCGTGAAAATAATATAATTTGCCTTTTTTTTAAATCTCAAATTGTTTGTTTTTTTTAAAAGAAGAAATTATTTGTAGGGTCTGAGAAATTGAGATTAGAATTTGTAGTAGTAATAATAAGTTAAAAAAAAAAAATGATGTGGTTAAAATGTAATTTACCTTCAGCGGGCAGCCTCAAACATTCGGATTTAACCATTTGCAGAATCATGCAAAATTAGAGGCAACAATTAATTTGTTTAAAATCATAACTGAGGGATTAATGGATCGATTTACTTGTATTATATATTTATGTATGTGTATATATATGTTGATCTACACTTTTGACCAAATATGCAGATTTTGCTACTTGTACAGATTTTGTGGTAGAAGTTATGCACCTTGTGAATATTAACTCACGATTCTTGTTAATCAAAATGCTGAAAATAAAATGTTCCTTGGGAGATGAATTGTGTCCTGAGCATTTATCTATTGAGTAAATAGGAATCAATATTCTCACTTTTCTTTGGTAATTGCTGTTGTTAAATATGTGCCGCTCAGCAGACGAGTAGAAATCTGTGAAATACTTCTACATGTATAGAAATGTGATGACCTGGAAGGCAGAAATCAAAATCGAATATATTCTCACCTTTGTTTCTAGATCAATTGACTAGATCCTCTTTATTGAGCTAGTTGATAAATGTTTTTTTTTAAATCATGAATGTATTAAAATATGTGAGCTAATTGATACTCACACTATCCATTTTGATCTGTTAACAGATGCAGTATCATCATGGGACTCTTCAGCGTAAGGTGATTGATTCACAGCTCAGCACTCCAGCCAGCAATGGATCCCAACAGTGTCAGTGGGATCACAGATAATGATTCTCAGGTACCACAGGCCTATTCTGACAAGGAAAATGCTTCACCGGAGAAGGTTGACACAAATGATCCTGAGGCAGTCATTGCAAAGGTGTTGGCAAGTAGTGCTTACATTGAGCAAAGAACATTTGCAGAGAATGTGGTCCTGGGCCCATCTACTTCAATTACACCACCTTTAGACTCACAAACAAATCAGGATGCTTGTGACAATGCTGCTAAATCAAGAACACTAATTCTCGGTAATCCTTCTGATTACATGAGTAATGCATCTTTACTCGCCAATAAATTGTTGACACGAGCTGGCAAAACAGTTGGTGCTGCAACTGATGATATCCCAGCAACATTGCAACCATCAGACAATGCAGATACAACACCACAGGATGTAGTCACACAAACCAGAGGATTAACAGCTAATGACAGTTCAGAGGAGCAGGCACCAAATATTCTTGATTTTCTATCCAACATGGCAAGTGAAGCTGGTAAGGAGGTAGAGACCTGTGGTAGCAGCACTCCAACTGTCAATCCGATTGTACCTGAAACTCCCAGCCCCATATATCCTCAAGTTCAACCCAGTGATGTAGTGCCCCAGGATGACCATATGCCCGTTGCATCTCCAATTATATCATTTGACTACTCAATTGACAGTCTTATACATGGTGGGAATGATGATGTGTTGGAGGAATCAGGAAACGATACAATTCCTATATCCACACATGACATTTCTTCAACAAACAGCCATGTGACAACTTCAACTGTGTCTAGTATGGCAAATAGTGACTCATTATCAACAGTTCCAGCTCACAGTTCATCCAAGTGTTCAACACCTGTGGGCCAGACTAGTGTTATTTCAACTAACACAAATATTCTCAGTTCTTCCCTTAGTGATCACAACACAAGTGATACTCATTCTTCTACGAGTATGGTTCAAGTTTCGCAGCCAGCTGGGTCGCCCAAACATAATGAATATACAAATTCTGTACAAGCTAACCAGCTACAACTAGCACTTGACCAACAGGTGGCCAAACAGCAACCTCATATTCAACAGCTGGATGAGTCTCAACATCATTTATCAGACCATCACTCTCAACATTTAGAGATGTCTTTACAAGGACATGAATCTCAACAGCAACAAAGGGAACATCAGTCTATCCAACATCAACAAATTCAACAACAAAGTTATTTACCTGAGGTGATCCATTCACAGCAGTATCATCATCCACAACAGCACCATCATCCACAACAGTCTCAACGGGCATCGCCATTGCAACCTGCAATGCCTAATCACCAGTCACATCAGTATTTGGCTCAGCAACAGCAACAACAACAACAGCAGCAACCTCAACCTCAGCAGCGCCAGTCATCACCAAACTATCTTCCAGATTTAACCCTTCAGGATTTCTTAGGTGATACGTCTTTCATGTTAAATACAAGTGTGCAGCAATCTTCTACCACTACAGGACACAGTTTGTTTAATCTTGCATCTCTTTCTAATGTTTCCACTGAACCGCCAATGCATGGAGGATTACACAGTGGTACTGGACTGCATGAAAACCAGCAAACTATGACCAGTGTGTCACAACCATGTGAGCCAACACATTCACATTATTATGGACAGGCACATACCTCAACAACAGAACGTAGCCAACAACAATCAAACTCATACCCTTGGCAAACAATGTCGTGGCAGGGACCTCAAGGTATTGGTATGCAAGGGCGTGAGGGATATGGACAGTTCCACACGTTTAATGTGAAACCTCAGAAGGAACACTTCACAGCACATAGCCCTTCTTCCATGCCACCAAATGTGTCATTGCATCCTAGTTATAATTCACAACAGATACATATGACACAGCCAGAACAATTTAATACTGTCACCTCTATGCCAAATTCATTGACACCACCATCGATGTCTCCGAGGGAAAATATTGCATTTGAACATTATGCATCTGCTTATCAATTACCAAGGCAGCAGTCGCCTATTCTCCAGCAACGCCAAACTGCGGTGCCTGAGCATGGAATTCCACTGGCTTCATTTGCAAGGCATGCTCAAAAGGAACTGCCAAGGTCTCAATTCAATACAATGCGACCACCTTTACATCCATCTCAGACCACCAGCAACACATATAGACCTTCATCAGCACACAGTGACCCGAATCGGGTATCATATCGACCACGCTTGCCATCATCCTCTTCATTACCATCTAAGCTGCAGCTGCCTCGACAGCCAGGGTCTATGCAACATCCATCTAATCAACAATTGGCTTCACACATGGCCCAGATCAATAATCACCACATGCATGGTCCCCAACCACCTCAACGAGTTCCAATCCCTCAAGTTGCATCAAACGAAAGGTTCTCTGGACACCCAAGGATCCCTTTACATCAAAGGTCATATGCACCTCCACAAACTGTAAAGCAAATGCCAATTCCAAGGCCGGCACACCGACCACCACCACCAGGTTACGCAAAACCAGGTGTGACACGACCAAGCAGTACACGCGCATCACATTTGCCACAGAGTAGCAACAGACAAACATCATCAGCATCAGCAACAACATCAACAGCATCAGCAACAGCAACAGCATCAGCAACAGCATCAGCAACAGCATCCAGGAGGTTATCAACTACATCTGAGGAAGCATCATCTAAGACAGCAACTAGTAAAACATCAGAAGGAGATGGCAGCAGTACTGCATTGGCTGCATTGATTGTAGAGTCAATGCTAAAAAATAAACAAACAGCTCATGTGGAAGAGCAGATACGTTTAGTTAATGACTTGTTAAAAGGGGGATCAGCCAGTAAATCACCACCTTCACCCCCAAGGACAGCAGCTCCAGCAACATCCCCAAGAGTAACTGTTTCTCCAAGAACCACAGGAAAAGATAATTCACCAAGACCAACACATGCAGTGAATGCCGCAACATCTCGGCCTCCACCTAAGCAAATTCCTGATGGCTCGTCAAGACCAACTATCACCCCACCAGCAGTGCCACAACAAAAGAAAAAAAGGAATAATGCACCTATATATGTAGATCTCACTGATGATGCCCCAGTAATGCCATCAGTACCTACACCTTCTACCAGAGATGCTCCACTATCTGTTGAGAAGGCAGCCTGTACTTCCTCAGGTGAATCTGGGAAGAGACCAAAGCAGAATGTTGATATTCATATCTTCATTGAAGTTGTTAACGTACAATGTCCAGTTGCACAATATTGCTTAATGGAGAGGTGTTTATGGGGCATTTGCAAGCCCACGCACCTCACCAGATGCAAGCAAACTCATGGATGGTGGGTTTACCAAAGTGAAAACCGACAGCCTGGCCCTAGGCATGATGATGTTGCTTATGTTGCAGCTCAGATTATTGCAAGAAGTCAGCATGATAAAACATACTTTAGACATGAAATGACATCTATCTTGAACAGTGAGAAGGGTATGCGCAATAGGATATTCCTTGAGGTGGGTACAGAGAAGGTGCATATTCTCGGGCGTTCTTTCATGCGTGACAAACAAGGCTGTGGTTTACTCTTCATGAATGCTTTGAATGATTTACCTCCGGCTGCAACTCCACAGGAATATCTGCAGATGACTGCATCCTCCAACATGACCAATGTGCTACGACAATTAACTGCCGAACGTAGGGCATCAAAGTCTTCAACTAAGGGTACTTTGTCAGGTTCAACCACGACAGAGGGTTCTGCTACCCAAAATGTTCTATCAGGTGAACCACAAGTACTTGTAATTGCTCCACTTGCAGATAGTGTTGCACAGGAGGTCTTATCAGAACCTGACAGACCAGTGCGTGGAGGAGAACGACCCCTGTCCGAACAAGAGCGCTACAATATTGAGCACATGGCTCCAATTGTGATTCAGCCTCCTCCAACTCCTGCTCCACCACAGGTACATGAGGATGATGAAGAAGAAGTTTCTCCATTAGTGATAGCTCCAATGGGACCACCTAGCACACCCATGAGACCTAAGCCACCACTGCCCGCACCACCCCAAGAGCATAGACCTCCAATGATGAGTGGATTACTTAACCAAACCCCACTTGTCATTGCTCCTCCACCTACTCCGCGGCCACCATCACCACCACCTGATGTCGGACCAGAACCAAGACACTGGCATCGTCCATCAATGCCACCACCAGTTAGAATGGTAGCTCCTGCATTTTCTACGTTGCAACAAGCTCTTGATTCTGTACTGCCAGTGACATTGAAGCCAGCAGCAGTTCCAGTTCACACAGCACATCTACCACAAGAACAGTTCTTTGGCAATTCAGCTCATCCATTTCAGCAACAAACTCCACAACAGTTTAACAACCAACCACTCATGCAGCAGTTGCAACTTCAGCAACTTAATAACAATAGTTTACAAGTGCAACATATACAACAGCAGTTACAAAACCAACAGATGCAACAGCAACAGAACATGGCTATGTTACTACAATTGCAAGGAATGCATAGCCCACCAGCTTTCCTACACCCAGGAATGCCTCAGCTGATGCCAAACATACCCACACAACAACTGATGATGCCGCCTGATCATACATTAACCGTGCAAAGACCTGTGCAGATTTTACCAGCGAATCCAGTTCCGATCACAATTTCTCATAATGGAGCAGAGATACTGCAACCACTACTACCATTACCAACAGTGGGACTGCAGATAAGTGCTCAATCTGTTAATGACTTATCAAAGACAACCTTGGGAGGGAAGTCAAACAACAATCTGAAGGAAGTTGGGAATGAGTGGCCCAGTAGCTTTTTCCCATTGGAAGAGCTCATGAAGATAGCAACTGAACAGCCAGCTAGATCAATGTCAGATGGACCAGAGCATCGGGTTCAAGAGTACCTGAAGTCTATTCTCCCTAATGAGGTAAGCAAGCATTACTATCTGAACTGGATTCTTGAAACACTCCAAGATTTAAAGAATGTAGTTTGTTTCCACTTAGTGAAATGAAAATTTGTTGAAAAATCTGTAGCAAAGCGGTTATTTATAAATGAATCCCCAACAACAGTCTGGCACATCAGGCCTTTAACGTTCTGGTCACATGATTTGATCATATATTCATCGCATGAATTTTCTATCTATCTTAATAAAGATCACACTTAGAATGGGTTATTTGAGCCCATACTTAGTAGTTTGTTAGTGGTCTGCCCAGCACCTAAAGAATGGCTATTATTAGTAGTTCTGTGACATCACATAGCGAAGGAAAGGGTGAGCTTACATAGATTATAAGGCATATTCAAAAACCTTCAAATTGATCTAGATGATAGGGTTCACATTACTTCCCAAGTCTATTACTTCAGATATGCCATGGTCTATGTCACTGTCATTAGGGATAAATTAAGTTAAAGTTGCATTTTTTTTCCAGAACCAAAACACTTACCTAAATTTGATTCTATATATCCAACTTAGATACTGATGCATTAGCTAAAGAATTGGGACAGCCTATACAGAATTTATTACCCCCATCTCTTTGGACTCCTACTTTGAGACAGCCATTAAGCAGGAACATCCATTAACCAATTAGGTCAATCTAGTCACCTGATTAGTTTTGCCCTCATTCCAAGTACCATCTGACCAGACGGCATGGCCGAATGAGTTAGAGTGTCTGTCTCGCATGTTGGTAGATTGTGGGGTCATGGGTTCGAAACCTGGTTGAGTCAAACCAATGACTTAAAAATTGATACTTATCACTTCCTGCCCTGGCGCTCGGCAATATTAGGATGGGCAAGGAATATATCAACAGGCAAAAGCCCACTTCACATTCCGCCTGCCTCATCTTCCGTATGGAAATGTGGAGTGTCCAAGGTCAAATGTGATGCAACCACCGCGCTCTTATCATCATACCATTGGACGCGGTGGCCGAATCGGTAGAGCGCTGGCTTTCAATGCGGAAGGATGAGAGTTCGATTCCTGGCCAAGTCAAATCATTGACTTACATTATTAGGATAGGTCAAGGACTGGTGAGCTCAGTGTCAGGATAATGTGACTGAGTTGAATATCAGGTCATGGAACTGGTGGCCTGGTCTTCCCGTGGGGCAGCACTATCAAATTGCATGAGTGCACACTGTCACAAGTCGGTATCGTTCCTGGTAACACCTTAGATGTTGCTAGGACGTAAAACAACAAACAAACAACAACAAACAAACAAAACAAGTACCATCTGTGACCTAGTATGGTTCCAGAATGTCCACTTGAAGTTTTAAGGCACTATAGCTTCGGCTGCTTTAAAGTTGAATTGTCTGATGAAGCATAATTCTTTTTTCAAAACCAAACTACATAGTTACATTTGATCATATGGGACAATGTTAGACTGAAAATCTGAATGGACCCAGGTATTTGGATTTTATTTGGGGGGGGGGGGGGTACATCAGTTGATTAGGCAGGGTAATTTTGTTATCATGGACAATTGGTCTTCCACATTTCACTGCTGTTTGCCTTATCCTAAGAATGCTGAATGCCAAGGAAGGGAGTGACAAGTATACATTTTTGTTGTCATCGCTTTGACTTGGCAATGGTTAGAATTGCATGACCTACCAAATGCGAACTGGCTGCTCGACGTATTCAGCCACCATGCCACCCACCCCTTCTGGTTAGTTGAAATCCTGTTCTGGCAGCTATTTTTGTTAATTTACTTTTTTTTAAATTAATTATGTTTATTTACAGATTTATCTTTTAAAAAAATGAGACAAACATTCAAAAGCTGTAGGACTATACAACTTTAATAGCCACTGGTTGACCACAGAAACTCTCCGATCATGGTTGGGCCCTAACTAACTCCTAGAAAATAGGTGTTTCAACTGCAGATTAATTATGACTCTAAGAGTCATATTTGATCATAATAATTGTGAATAAGTAGTTGTTATGTTGCGCTCCCTTCCGTTCTGTGCCCCTCCCTCCCACCCCCATCTTCTATTATATATGTAAAAATATGATACTGGTCAGCAAAAGTGTGACATTCACGACATGGACACCAAATCGTGACCGTATAATAAAAAGGTTTTACCTGACAAAGTGACCGAATTGGGGTTATGGATGTAAAAATGTTATATCTACAAAAGGATATCATGCAGTTACACAACTCAACTGGTATTTTTCACTGAGATATATTAAAAATAATATTGTTCTATCTGCTTTGCTATCATGCAGTGACAGCTTCAGTCCTCATTATCTCGAAAGCACCATTCTGTCAGATCGAACCTTTTTATAGTAAGGTCGCGAAATATCAAAACCTACTCAAAATCTTACCAGAAATCACATTTCCTTCAAGAAAATACATGGCTATGCAGGAATATTAGGGAATCTGCTGAATATTAGGGAATCAATGAATATTGGGGAATATGATGCACAGTTGGGAATATCATAAATTAAGCTATAGATGACAACAGATGCACTGAGCCAGGATCTGGAGGATTTAAAAAAAACTAATTTATTGAGGCTGTGTTTATACTCTCCATAGCATATAAGCTCGAGTACTCGGGCTTGTTTTCAATGATGGCCAGCTGTAGTGGTGGAGTTATCTTATCACACAGTAGTAGCTGATAATGTGTTTGATTGCCTGTATTACAGTAGCAGGTATGTGGTTGCTTAGTATGGTTAGTAGTCTATGTTAGTTTTTTGTTTTTTTTCTTGGTATATATATATATATATTTTTTTTCTACTCTTATTACTAGACTAGCCTACTCATATTTACATATCATAGGCTTGCACGTGGTTGTTAGGTGTATTATCTGGTTAATTTTGGCATGGTTACCTTCCATTGGACGTCCCGCTGGTGGGCCATGACATATCACATGCCCCCTTGCAGTGCGGCTTTGTGGGGGTTTCCTAGCCTTATTTTGCACAGATATTTTTTGTATGTTTTTAGGTCAGGAATTTGTCATTCATTTACCGTTTGGGCATTCCATGCCTTGGCAGCCATTTCCAGTGTCCTCCTTTCATGAGCTTTGATTTGGCTTCTGGTCTGCCTTAGTAGTGGTGCGTTATTTGCTCTAGTGTTCCTTTGTGGTTTCGTTAGGAGTTTAATGTCTTGACTGTAGTCATATGCTAATGTTTTGAGGTGAATTATTCTCCTATTTTCTGGTAATTTTACTTTAGTTCTTTGGTGTATGTTATAGGTGGGGTGCAGTTTATCTACCCTTAGGCAGATTTTTAGGGCTCTGTTTTGCAGTATTTGCAGTTTTTAGTTCTTTTTTCGTGCCCATGTAGATTACATCTCCATAGTCAAAATAGCCATAGTTTGTGGTTTATTTTTTGGATGATTTTGTTATACATAGGTTGTAGTTTAGTTGGCTGTCCAATTCAAGGCCTAGGTATTTATACTTTTATAGTGGTCTACATTTTCTAATATTTGGTTTCCTAGCTTACAGTGTAGGTTTCTTTCTGGCATTTGTTTATGCGAGAAGAGTACTGTTTCTGATTTCCTTGCATTGATGGTTATTTTATTGGATCCACACCATTCGTCCAGCTTTAGTATGAGTTTATTTAGCTTAGTTATTACCTCCTCTTCTGTGGTGCCCTTTGCATATATGACTGTGTCATTCGCATATAGTTGGAGGCATTCAGTTTGCAGCCATTTTTCAAGGTAGTTTATGTAGATTATAAAGAGCAGTGGCCCTAGCACTGACCCTTGGGGTACACCACATGTGACAGGTTGGTTGTCTGATAGTGTATTGTTTATTTTAGTTTTTTGTTGTCTGTTGGTAGCATTTGATCCAATTCATAGTGTTGGATTTGATGTCCATTGTTTTGACTATATAGCATGGTCTACCGTGTCGAAAGCTTTACTAAAGTCAATGAAGGCTGCTCCAACTAATTGTTTTTGGTTCATTGATGCCAGTATGTCATTCATTAGGTTTGCTATTGTTTTTGATGTGGAGTGCAGTTTCCTGAAGCCCCCTTGTCTTTCGTTTAGTATATTATTTTTTTCCAGGTGTTCATTTATGTGCCTATGGAACACTTTTTCAATGAGTTTGCCTGGGGTTTGTAGAATTGATATTGGCCTGTAGTTTCCCATGTTTTGCTTGTCTCCCATTTTGTTTATTGGGGTGATGGTTGCCATTTTCCAGGCTGAGACAAAGCACCCTTGTTCAAAGGAGATGTTGAATAGGTCTACCATAGTGGCCGGGATGGCTTGCAGTGCCTCTTTCAGTATTTTTGCTGGGATTTCATCTATTCCACTTGGTTTATTTGTGTCTATGTCATTTATTAGCTTTTTTAGCTCTGCTATGTCAGTTTTGCAGGTGGGGATTTCGTCCTGTACAGCTCCTGATCTATTTTCCCCTTTTTTGTGAATTTTTCTGACAGTTTTTGCCCCACCATGGCGAAGTGTATATTTAGTTTATTTGCTGCATCTTTGTTTGTGAGCATTTTCCCTTCATTATCCTGGAAGTTTAAATATTCTTCTGTGCTTTTTGGGGGGAATAACAGGTTTACATTTTTCCAGAATTTATTTGTGTTGCTTCCCCAGTCTTTGTCTTGCTTTATTATATATTTCATTTTTGCCGTTCTCACTGCTTTGAGAGTTATTTCTGGCAAGATAGTAGGCCAGTTTGTCTTCTGTGGTTTCTGTGTGCTTTGCTTTATCACCCAGTGTGTTAGCAGGTCATTGTCTACCCATGGGTCCTGTTTTTTTTTGTATTTTTATTTTCTTTACAGGACACATCTCATCATTTGAATTTCTTATTTCTGTGATGATGTTGTTCCAGTAGATGTCAACATCATCTCTGTTTTGTGTGATGTTGTTTATGTTTTGGTGTAGGTGGTATTTAATGTATCTTTTGAGTAGTTTTTTAGGGCCCTGCCCATCTTATATTCGTGGTGATTTGTGCTTTTTAGTTTTTTCCTTGTTACATATATTAGCTCGTGATCACTTATACCCCAGCTTCTAGTGCCCCATTTGGTGGCATGGTTTGAGTTGGTTAGTATTAGATCGATTGTTGAGCTGTTGTTGCTTAGTCTTGTGCTTACAGTGATGAGCTGTTGCAGGCCTAGGATTTTGATTGTGGTTTGTAACATTAGTTTATTTTTATCATTGCTGTTGTAATTCACATTAAAGTCCCCTAGTACATAGATTTCTGCATTTGTGGACTGTTTTATAGTGTTTATGCTATTTTCTAGGGCTTCAAGGAATATATCTATTTCCCCTTATGGTGGTCTATAGAGGCTTGCTATGGCTATATTTGCTTGTTTTTCGTTTTTTATTTTTGATAGTTCTATGTGCTCATCTGAGAGGTTAGCTGCTTTTAGTATTTCGGGATCCAGGTTTTTGGTGTTTTTGCAGTAAATGGCAACGCCTCCACCCTTCTTTGTTTGGTTATTTGCATTGTTATGTTGTCTGTCGTTACGTACAAGCCTATATCCGTTTATATTTAGGTTGTTATTTTGGTGTTTGTCAGTGAACCAAGTCTCTGATAGTGTTAGGACATCTAGATTGTCTTTTTTCAGATGCATTTTTATTATGTCTATTTTGTTGGATGCGCTCTGGCAGTTTAGGTGGGCAAAGTGCGTGCCCCTTCCCAGTTTGCATTCAATTTCTTCTACCATACTTATTTTCTTTAGGATAGTGGTTGCTTGATTAACGCAAGTTTTGATTTTAATTTGAGTTTATTTTAGTTCAATGATTTGTGGGTTCAGGGCATATGTGGTGGTGCATCCACAACATATGGTCCCTAAGAGTAGATGATAAAAATAAAACGATGTTCATGTCCACCTCCATAGTTCTTACCTGTGTGCATGGGGGAAGGCATGGGCACTATATCATGTACTATTTGTTTATGTTATTACTTATGTTTTAGGATTCAGTTAGTGAAATTTGCAAAACGATTATGGTTTGGAGCCCTGGTGTTCTTCCCAGTTCTCCGTGATGCTTTTTGACAGCCTGGCAGTGACGTATCTGGCATACTCCTCATTGTAGTGTATACCATCTGTCATGCCAAGGCCATACCGGGCCAATCTCATTCCATGCCTTGATTTGTGGATGTAGTTTGCATACCTTGGTATGGCTACACCACTTATTTGGTTGTTGTTTTGGTGATGGATTTAGGCATTTAGCTCCGGTATGCACTCATCTACCAGCCTTTGGTAGTCTGTTTTTGTCAGTTGTGGCCACAGTATTTTTCCAGGTCCATGCCCACGAGCTCGCATATCACCGGTAGCTTTGTTATTTGCTTGAGTGTGTCGTATGCATGTGTGTATTCTTGTATCATGTGGTCCATGAGTGCCACTTTGGTTTAGAACGCTGGCTTTAGGTATCTGTGGCCTGTTTTGATCGTTAGGTCGCAGATCCCTGCCATCATGTATATTTGTGCCGGGGGAGTTCCGTTTCTGTACTTCCTGTATTTCCTGTATACAGCACTCGTTATCCTGGTAATCGTCGCTCCGGGCACCGTGACTACTACTTCTTTGTATTTCAGTACATCTTGGTGTACGACTTTCAGGTGGGTGGTTAGAGCCCTGACGCTTGAGTCTCCACAGATTACGAGCATTTTTTTCATTTTAGTTCTCGTTCGCTTAAACGACCCGCTTCTAATTCACAGTTGTCGCCGTAATTCTGTGTTTTTGCCGTAATTCACAGTTGATGTGTTTTGTATAGATTCACTTGGACGTTCTTTCGGTTGAATTTCTGTCATCGCATTTGATGGATTGTTTTTTTAATTTGGCTTGGGCGGAAGTGGGGTAGTCTTGCTTGTTGCTATTCTTTTCCCACTTCCTCTTTTTTTTATAGGTGGGGGGAGCTCTAGTGCTGCTTTTCCCACCTCCTCTTTTTTTTGGCGGGGGGGGGGGGAGCTCTAGTGCTGTTTTTTACCTAGTCGGTGCTTGACAGGATTTCCTTAATTTTGTGTAGGATGTCTCCCATTTTATTTCTGTATCCCGGTTTCACCGTTTCGCCGTCACTGGCATTGTCCAAGTACCTTCCTGAGCCCCAGTATGGGCATTTTGTGCATTCTCTGAATGCGTTCCCTGGGGTGTTTATTAGTTTTTCTTTGAGGTTTTCATTTTGTGTGAACTTTGCCCGAACGATGTCCTCTAGTACCTTTTCGTTGGTTTTGCACCATTCCTGGGTTCTCCATATTTGTTTGGCCATTGCCTATATTCTATATGGATTTTCAGTGTTGTCAATCATCCTCATGATGTCATGTTTCTCATGATATTTGGCCATGATTGAGCAGTAGTACTGCTCGGCTGACGTATATTTCTTTCCACCCTTTCCACTGATTTCACACTTGTCGAGATTGCTGAAGGGGGAGTTGTGGCATTGGAAAGACACCCCCCACGTGTGTTCCCTAGTCGCTGCCTTCTCTGGTGTAATTTCAGCTATTTCTATTTTATTAAATTCGTTGGGCTCATAGATTTTTCCATTTACCTCTATATTCAGGGATGAAAGATCTCCGCGATTCCGCGGATTTCTGGGATTTTTCAATCGTGCAGCACCATCAGCGTATACTAATATGTGGTGCTGTGACCGCAGCACTATCAGCATACACTACTAATACATGCTTCAAACAGCTCAGCACTATCAGCGTATACCAATATATATGTAACCCGACTTCCAGGAATTTTCCGCGATTCCCTGACTATGCTAAACCTATGGGAGAATATCAGCATTTCCGCTTTTTTTTTCCGGAGAGCAATTTCATCCCTGTATATTGCACCCTTTCATCGTAATCGATTTTTTTTGGTCATTTTTGCTTTCGTTTGCAACTGTACATTTGTTGCACTGTTTTTTCATTTATCATTTCGGTTTCTGACCTTACTGGTCTCATGGTTACCTTGTTGTAGTTTTCTTTCGACTGGAGTGTTTTCTTTTTCTGGAAGAGCTCTTTTTTTTTTTTTTTACTCCTTTTCCATAGGCCTGTTTTAATCATGATGAACACACTTGTGATACAGGGAGCATGTGGGGGTGGAGGGCCGTATATATGTGTGAGACACCAACCAGCCTACCACATATGGGAAGATGGGAAGGGCACAGGGACATTCAGAGAAACAATGATGCAATGGGGAGCGGGTATAACTGTAACTTACTTAAAGTTGCATGGTCCTATGAGACGTATTTTTTTCAGAACCAAAATACTTACCCTGCCCCAAACCCCAACTCCCAGCACCCAGTGTAATTTTTGTTAAACCATTGTTTGCCTGTGCCATGCCTGGTTCTTGCTAGGGATGTTTTGATGTTTTTCCACTTGAACTAGTGCGCGTTGTCACAAGTCGATGCCTATCCTTATGACCTTAGACATTGCTATGATGTAAAACCTCAACAAAAACAAGGCAAGAAACAGTCACCTTTTGTTTATCTACTCTGCCCCCCCCCCCCGACGCACCCATTAGATAACAAGATAACGGGATTACAGCATAGCGGATTATTTAAAGATGCATAGTCCGATGGCTTTTGAATTTGTGTCTTATATTTTATGTAAACATATCAGGTTGACCATTATAACCTACTAGTACTATTCAATAAAGTTGCATAGTCTGATGGTTTTGAGTTTCTGTCGTTTTTCTGAGATAAATGTATTAAATTGATCATTATAATCTACCTTACTTTAGTTTGAACAAACTTTTATTTGAAATGGCTAAGTTTTGAGATATTTGAAATGCAAACATCTGAAAATAATTTTGCAAACATGCCAAAACTCTTACACCATAGGCTTCTGCAGTAACAGTTCTATTAAATTGACTCAGTATTCCTTTCTATGTGGCAACACATACTTAATAAGTGCATCAGTATCTAAGTTATACATGTGAAATTCAATCTAGATAATTGTTTTGATTTTGACAATTTGATGCTTTATCTGACTATGCAGCCTTAATCCAGATTAACTTGGATGAAAAATTGTTAATTGAGGAGCAATATGAGCTGAAAGAACCCAAGATAATTTCGGCAAGCTTGCCACCACTTCTGTATCTATGACCCAGATTGTCATCTTGCGATGACCATGTGATCTGAGCTGACCTACTGATATAGGTAGCCTGGTTCCCTCAGAATGAGGGCCATATTAATGAGGTCACGAGATTGATCTAATTGGTTAGTGGCCTCCAGGTAATGGCTGTCTCAAAGTAGGTGTCCAAAGTGTTGGGGTCATAAATTGACTGATTATTCTCTATGCGCTATCCCAAATCATTAGTTAATGCACCAGTATCTAAGTTGGATATATAGAATCAAATGTAGGTAAGTGTTTTGGTTTTGGGGAAAAATATGTTCCATCCGACCTAGATAAAAGATTGACCCGGTACTTGTAGTACATGATTGAAGGACAACGTAGTGTAAATACGGGTGAAAATAGGTTTAGTATGGAACATGAACTAGAAACTGTGGCTCCAGTATCAAATGGCTACTCATATAGGCACAGAGTTGGTGAAATGGGCGAGAATGGAAAAAGACAAGATGGCAGCCAGAGAACGCCGTCGATTTCACTTTTAAATTACATTAAACTATGTTTGATTATATTTTCCAACTCAAAACTAGCGGGTAAACATGAAGACATATACAAAGAATAAATGTTGCTTCTTAGATTGAGAAATTAGGCTGTCATAAAGACTCAGTTCATTAGCCCAATTTTTTATTGTTTTTATATACGGCTGATCTTCACCCGTGTACTACAAGTACCGGGTGAATCTTTTATCTACATCCGATCATGCCCCGAATCCCACTTCTAGGTTCCAGTCCAGTATTGACTGTTATGTTGATATCACTGTTAACCATGGTCCTCTTGTATCGTTTTGTCATATCTATGTGTACCGGATGTTAGCTGATCATTTTAAAGTTGCAGAGTCCGATGATTTTTGACATTTTGACATTTTCTGAGATAAATACATTAGGTTGATCGTTATAATGTACCTTACTTTAGCTTGAAGTAACTTTTATTTTAAGCGGGTAACTTTTGAGATATTTGAAGTGCAACCATGCTAAATTAGTTTTGGCAAGCTTGCCAAAACTTAGATAACATAGCCTTCTGCAGGAACAGGTTCTATTCAATTGCCTCACTATTCCCATCTGTGTGGCAATAAATGTTTAATAAGTGCACCACTATCGAAGGTAGATATGTAGAATCCAATTTAGATGATTATTTTGGTTTTGAAAATTTAATGTTGTCATCGGACTATTCAGCTTTAATTGAACCTGAACGCAGCCTTTTCCCCAATAAATGGTTAATAGGACCCTCAGTCAAATTATCGGCTAGTAATAGAGTAAGACCTCTCTAACTCGACCGACCTTGAGGCCGACTTTAAGTGGTCAGTTTAGGGAGGTGGTCAGTTTTAGGGAGTTAGAATATGGTTCCAATGGTCTTGTTAGGACCCAAATAAAGCGATCGATGTAGGGGAGTGGTCGATTTGTGGAGGTGTCGGTTAGGGAGGTTTTACTGTAGTATGAATTTTTTTTTTTTTATTGAGGCGGTATTTGGTATTTGGTCGTAATGCGAAGCATTCCGTTTTGATGCGTGGAGAGGAAGAGACCCTCCCCCGCCCCGGGCTGTCGCGCGGCATTCTCGCCTCACCCGACGCCCGCTGCTCACTTCTCCCTCGCCCTCCCCCGGGCCGGCTGCTTTCACACCTCACCTGCCGTCGCCCTCCAGCCCTCCCTTATAAGGCCGCCCGCCGGCCACCGTCAGCCACTCGCCCTCCAGCCTCCTCGCAGCTCTGCCGTTTTCCTCTTTGGACTTTCACCTCGGACCGCTCCAACTCCTCAGGCCGCCCCAAGCATGCCAGGACAAGGAAAGGGAAAGGGCCGCAAGGGCTCCCGGGCGACCGGCCTGGCCACGCCGGGACCCTCCTCAAGCTCACCGCGGGGCGCTTCACCCTCCTCGGTCCCGGCGTCCCCCTCGGCGCCCTCGGACCGCACCTCGGGCGCCGAGACGACGACGATCCTCGAGGCCCTCCAGCGCCTCGAGACTGAGCAGCAGCAGACTGCCGCCCGCATGGACGCCCGTATGGACGCGGCGCCCCGAGCCCCGCCGGAGACACCCTCACCTGCACCAAGGCGCCAGCACGCCTACACCACAGCGCCCGCCCCGGCACCTCGGGCGCGCGCCACGGCCGGGGCCCGGCCCCCGCCGCCACCTCAAGCGACCCTGCCCGGGGCGGTACACCACCAGTACGAGCGGTATAACCACCTATCCAGCCAAGCTGCTCCGCCGCCTACCTACTACGAGGAGCCGGTCGAGCACACCCCAGCACCCGCAGCCGACGCCGTGCGGGAGATACTCGCTTCCGCCGAGGTGCGGCACACCGTGAGGCGGCAAGGTATACCGTCAGATTATATCTTCCCCTCAGACCTAGTGGAGAGGGGGACGAGAGGAAGCCGGTGAAGAGGGGCGAGGCGACTAAAGACGAGTATAGCCTCGCCCTTCTCACCCTGATCGACCATCCCAACTTCCCCGCCCACTCCGCCCAGGGCCTACACCATCATCACCCACCGTTCTGAGGGACAACCTCATCTACCGGTAGCCGACCGTCCGCCGTTACTCCGAGACGGTGTTTACCTGGATAGCGGACGGGAGGCTCCCCCCACGGGTGGCACGACCCGGTTGCCCTCAACCTCCTGAGGGTCGAATCCCTCACCATGCCCGCCCACCAAGCAGCCAAGACCCCCGCCCGCCCCGCAGACCCAGCCAGACCCCGGCCCCAGCCTCGCGCCCAGACCGACACCCGGGTGCCATACAGCAGGGACCTGGAACAGGGACCCCACCTCATGCACCCAAGCTACCCCGGGGGAGGTCCACGGCCAAGGGGCCACCAGGCAGCGCCACACGTGTGCGTACTGCGCCAATGTGCGAAAAGTCCTCACCATGCACAGTGAGGACGTGTGCATGGCGAAATGCGCACGTGAGCGCGCGACTCCCGCCACCTCGGCGGATTTTCAGTAAGCCGGCACCTCCCGACCGGCCCGGAGGCCCTTAACCGGCCCACTGATCCTGCAAAAGCCGCCCTCTCCACCAGCACGCCAGCCAGCCCCCCTGATACCGCCCCCGGACCCCAGCCGGAGGCCCACCGGAGCCCGCTCAGCTCCCCCGAGGCGCGGCCTGACCACCGCCTCGGCGCCGACCTTGTCTGCACCAACTCCTCAGCCGGGGACCATCACCCCGCCCTTAAGGCCCTCAACGCCTCCCAGCACCCGCTGCTCACCAACACCCTCGACCCGGACGTCCACCTCGACCCCAGCGACACCGCTTTTCTCTGCCCGACCCCGCCCCCCCCACCGGTCAGGACTTTGCAGCCCCCCTCTCCCGCCCCCGCCGCACCTCCTCCCCCCTCCCCCCCCAGACCCACCGTCGACGAGCCCACCGTCGACGTCATCGACCCCCACCTCCAGGCCACTCTCCCCGCCGCCCCCTCCTGCGGCCCTACCCCCTCCAGTACCGCCCCACCATCCTCTCCACCTGGCCCCACACCTCCGGCGAGGCGTGGGCCCGGTACCCCGCCTTTGACCGTACCTACACCACCCTCCGGGAAGCGGGCCTCCCTAATTTTTTGGCCGCCCGCATCCCCCTCCCCTCAGGCCTCCATATCCCTGCCTGGCGCTCCCGCCTCCAGGACTATCCCGACCCGGCCGTCCTCCATTTGCTCGAGTTCGGTTTCCCCGCCAACTACACCGCCTCGACCCCCCCCACCCTTCCTTCTCCAACCACCGTGAGCCCCCCGACTACCTCCCCCATATCCAGGACTTTGTCGACACGGAGCTGGCCCTCGGCGCCCTCATCGGCCCCTTCACCGTTCCCCCCTTTAGCCCCTGGACACAGGTTTCGCCCATGATGACCCACCCCAAGTCCGACTCGGGAAAGAGGCGGGTCATCGTCGACCTCTCCTACCCCCGGGGTGCCAGTGTGAACTCGGGCATCCCCCGACGCGAGTACCTCGGGGAACCCCACACCTACACGCTCCCCTCTGTCGCCGACGTAGGCCGCCACCTCATCACCGAGGGCATTGGGGCCTACGTCTGGTCAGCGGATATATCCCGGGCCTACCGCCAGCTCCGTGCCGACCCGCTCTCCTGCCCCCTCTACGGCATCTGCCTCAACGGAAAAACCTACGTGGACCTCACCCTCCCCTTCGGGTGCCGCTCCTCGGGCGCGGCGTGCGTTCGCGTTACCTCGGCGGTGGCCTGGATCATTCGGCGCGAGGGCTTCCACGCCCTCGTGTACGTCGATGACTTTATCGGGTGTGAGGGCTCCTACCTGAGGGCGTGCTAGGCCTTCGACGCCTTCCTCGCCCTCACCGCAGCCCTCGGCCTCGACGTGGCACCCGGAAAATGTCACCCGCCCGCTGTCCGCCTCACCTGGCTCGGGTTCGCCCTCGACAGCGAGGCGATGACCATCCGGGTCGCCCCCGACAAGATCCAGGCCCTCGTCGACGACTGCGAGGCCCGCATCGCCCGCCCCCACCTCGGGAAACAAGAACTACAGAGCCTCCTGGGCCGCCTTAACCACGTGAGCAGCTGTGTACTCCCCGGCCGGAAGTTCATGGCCCAGCTCCTCGGGGCTCTGCGCAACTGTTTCAAGGCCCCCACTCTCACCCTCGCCGACGACGCCCTCCGGGATCTGAGGTGGTTCGCCACCTATGGGCGGATCTCCAACGGCCTCTGTCTCCTCCGGGCCCCGGAGGGTCGCCGGCTGGTGCTCGAGTGTGACTCCTGCCTCACCGGCGGAGGGGCCTACTCCCCCAAGCACTATTATGCCCGAGGGTACTCTACAGATTTCAAGGCGCGCTTTCCCACCATCCACGAGCTCGAGGCGGTGAACCTCGTCGTCGCCCTCCGCGCCCTCCTCCCGGACGACATCGCGGGGGCGACGGTGGTGGTCAACACCGACAATATGGCATCCGCCATCGCGCTCGAGTCGGGGCGCGCCCGAGACCCTACCCTCGGGACGTGCGCGAGGGAGCTATGGTTGATGGCAGCCACTGGCTCCTTCGAGCTCCGCATTACACACAAGCGGACCTCCTCCTCGCTGACGCCCTCAGCCGGGCCCACCTATCAGGCCCCTGGGCCGCGACGGCCCGCGCCGAGGTGGCCCGCCTCGGGCTCCTTCTCGCCCATGCCACTCACGATGCCTTCCCTTTTATCCCGGCCTCTAGGTTTTCCCCTTGCGGACGTCGCCCGCCACCGCCTCGCAGCCCTCCCCCCGGCGACCTGGAGGAACCGCCGTCGCCAGGCCGAGGAGTTTGTGACCTACGCGGTTTCCCGAGGCGTGGACCCCCTCGCGCCCTCCCCCTTTGACGTAGCCGCCTTCACCGCCGTCCTCTTCAGCCGCGGCATCGCCCCGGCGTCCGTCAAGAACACCATCTCCGGGGTGCGGTCCTGGGTCGAGGGCGCCGGCGGCCTCACCTCGGGCTTCGACGCCCGTCTCCGCCAGACATCCTTGGGGAGACGCACCTCCACGCACGTCCCGCGCCAGGCCCCTCCCCTCATGCCGCATCAGCTCGCCCTCGCCATCACCCACCTCACGCGAGCGGGCCGCGCCTCCCTCGTGCCTCGGGCCACCCTCCTCCTCGGGTACTTCGGGATGTTGCGCCAGTCCAACCTTCTTGCCCCGAGCCCCGAGGGGTGGGGCGGCCCCCACACCCTCACCCGCGCTGACGTCCGCCCCACGCCCGGGGCCCTCCGCCTCATCATCAGAAGCTCAAAGACCATCTCCGGCCCCTCGGGCGCGGTCGTGCTCTTCGTGCCTGCCATCCCGGACTCCGCCCTCTGCCCCGTCTCAGCCTGGGAAGGCGCCCTCGCCCTGTGCCCCGCAGCCTCGGACGCGCCGGCCTTCATCATGCCCTCTGGCCGCCCCCTCGACCCGCGCTCCCTAACTGCGCTCTTGCGGGGTGCCGGCGCCCGAGGCCTTCACCCTCCACAGCCTCCGCCGAGGTGCCGCGCAAGCATGCCAGCACGCCGGGGTCCCCCTCTCGGACATCATGGCGCAGGGCACCTGGACCTCCGGGGCGGTGCACTCCTACGTGCCCCACCTCGCCCCCTCGGGCGCGCCGCGAGCCCTCTCCTCCGCCTTGGTGGAGGGCTCCTCGGCCCCCCCTCACTGACTCATTCCAGCCTAACTACCGGACTTTGACTTTGCCCCCTAAGGGCCCTTGTACATTTACTTGCTCGTTGCTCCTCATGAGCCCCTTTATTTACTTATTTCTGCTCCTCATGAGCTCCTATCTGTACTTGTTGATTGCTCCTCTGTATGTCTTATTTCCCGAGGCGTCCAATAAACGCCTTGTTTTTCCAAAACCGCCTTGCCTTCTTCCTTTTCGCGCATCGGTCGTAATGCGAAGCATTGCGTTTGATGCGTGGAGAGGAAGAGACCCTCCCCCGCCCCGGGCTGTCGCGCGGCATTCTCGCCTCACCCGACGCCCGCTGCTCACTTCTCCCTCGCCCTCCCCCGGGCCAGCTGCTTTCACACCTCACCTGCCGTCGCCCTCCAGCCCTCCCTTATAAGGCCTCCCGCCGGCCACCCTCAGCCACTCGCCCTCCAGCCTCCTCGCAGCTCTGCCATTTTCCTCCACCCACACACCCAACTATCTCTTACCCTCTTCTCTTCCAGCTAGGTGGAGGGCTCCTCGGCCCCCCCTCACTGACTCATTCCAGCCTCACTACCGGACTTTGACTTTGCCCCCTAAGGGCCCTTGTACATTTACTTGCTCGTTGCTCCTCATGAGCCCCTTTATTTACTTATTTCTGCTCCTCATGAGCTCCTATCTGTACTTGTTGATTGCTCCTCTGTATGTCTTATTTCCCGAGGCATCCAATAAACGCCGGTATTTATACTGTCCATAGAATATAAGCCCGGGTACCCAGTTGTAGTGTAGGTGTTATCTGTACAACCATTCTTCAAAGAACCTATTTTATTTGTATTGTATTGTAGTGTAATGACATTAAAAATGATTGCGTATTGTAATGGGAGCGACAATGATTGAGCTTTTCTTAAAGCTGCATAGTCTGATGAACGCATCCATTTAAAAAAAACTAAAACTATTAACCTAGATTTGATCCTACATATCTATCACAGATACTGGTGCACTTATTAACCGATTGTTGCTGTGTTGAAGTACATGTATGATAAGTGGAAGCTGTTAGTGCTGAAGTCAATGGGGTCCAACATTTCGATGTGCACACCCAAAAGTAATTTTGAATGTTTTCACTTTAAATATATATATATATTTTTTTTAATTCCCCATTTATAATCAACGTTGCTTCAAACACAAGGAAAGGAGATAATAACATACTTTTTCTTTTTTAATCATTTAAACTCAAAATCATCTGACTGCAACTTTAAAGGGTTGTGATGAGCGCATTGATTGGTGCGTTTACTCTACATACATGTGCTATACTCCCAAAAATCGTTCAACTGTGTCATATTTTTGTGTCAGTGACTCATCTCATTGTAAGTTATTTCGACTATCTTTACATAATTACATTACACTTAAAATATATATGAGGCTGTCTCAAAAGGTGCTAAGTAATTTGGGACAACTTTGTCCATTGTAACAATCAATATACTATCTGCTTATAAATACATTTGCTCAGGATAAACTGATTTATGGTGTTTCATAATCCCAATTGAATACATATTGATTTGAAGCAAATGTCCTTCTGTTTTCAGTGTAACCGTTTCTGTGCTATTTTGTGTCAATTGTTACGCGGACACAAAAAAAAGTGTTATCACCTTTTAGGACAGGCTCATATGATCCCAATTCCCAGACTAGTAAAGACAGTTTGCCTCTGTGGGAAACTGTCATATTTAATGTATATCGAATCTGTTATTGACTATTTGAGTAAACCAGATATGAGAGTAATGTCTGATCTCGTTTCAAGAATTATGTTTTCAGCTAGGATAAGGATATGGGAAAGTGTTGGGAAAACCTAAGCTGTGCCCATTCCCACCAAATTAGGAGCCATGGAATAAAGGGTCAATGATTGAAATGTCCTCTCCTTCTTGATTCATAATATATGTATATGTGTGTGTGTTAAGGACAATCGTGGGACATTTCTTCACTTCTTCACTCTCCTAACAACTTCTACTACTGCACACCATTTCAGCTTTCATCACATGTATCAACGGACGAGGGATCAAATCCAAATTTCAATTTGTTTTTATTTCATGCCGAATCTAAATATTTTCCCCATGTTAACAATTTTGTTTCCCACTTATGTCTTGTATCAATATATCTACTCATTTCCTCTGTATTGAAAATGTTTGTCTCCGATTCATATTTTTCAGAATTATGAAAATGATGTAACGCTGAAACATCTAAGCATCAAACTCAATCGAATTGAAGATGAGTATAAATCCCTTGGACTCCGAAAGTTGGCACGACACCATGGTCGCCGCTACAAAATCAAGCCAACATCCATTTTAAGCAAGCCTAAGCGATCTGCTGCTCGTAGAACATTTGGTATTGATGAGGAACCCTCAGGTAATGCTGATGATGAGGATGCAGACCCGGTGTGGGAAGCACCAATTGAGGATGAACTTGATGTAGAGCCATTGGAACAGTATTCCAGTGACAGCTTTGCATCATTTACTGATGAGTATTCCGAGATTGAGGACAACTCGGATGGGGAACTTAAAAAGTATGTACGGCGTAAAAAGATTAAGCAGCTATTAGATTCATCATCGGATGAAGAGGAGGTTGGATGTTACGATGTCTGGGATGGTAATACTAATGAGTCGCCAATAAAGCAGAAGCTCGGTGAGAAAATATCACTCATCAAGAAGACCCCATCTAAAAATAAGCGAATAATTGGTAGTGATGACGAACCTGCTGAGATTGTGCCACATATTATTGCAGATCCAATTTTCCCTCCATCTCCTAGTGCTAGTGAAAGCCTGCCCTCACTCTTATCACCCTCACCATCACTACTGTCAGTTGAATTGTCACAAAGTGTCAGAAACTTGCGCAAAATTTGCCCTTCGCTGCAGCCAGTGGTTCATCTCCAGAGATTAACGAAAGGGCAGATTCGCATCCACACCCAGAAGACATTGACATCAAAGGCCCAATCAAGTCCAATGCCATCAACCAGTCGAAAGAAGGGGAAAAAACGGTCCCGTGAAGGAGGTTCTACTGAAGAAATATCACATGGTGTAAAATCAAAGCTATCAAAAAGGACAGATCTGCCTGCGGTGGATACTGCCAGTAAACACCAGTGTGTCCAGGATCCGCTTGAGTTTAACACAAATGATCGGCTGTGGACAGAAATAGTGAAGCGACAGAATATCACTTCTTGTGTCTGCGGTATTTCCTTCATTGACCAGAAGCTGTTTAATCTTCACCGTGACTTGCATGATATTGACAACCCAAAAAAGTGTGCGATTTGCTCTGATGTGTTTGATGACTGGATGGAGTTCACGTCCCACACATTTTACACTCACAAGTCGCCGTTAGACCCTTTGTAACAATGCATTAATGCACAAGAAATCACTGTACCTGGCAGCCTACTATGGCCCGTGTGCTCACTTGAAGGTGTGCAATTACAGCACAACGATTACGGTCTAATATGTCTTGAACAGTTCGTTCCACATGCACCCTTTTGGAGGCAATGTGGAGAAGCACAATTACTTAATAACCACCGGTCTGTAGTGAAGGGGAAAGAATTTGAAGGTGGACAGTATGATAAATGTGAGTCATTACAAACTCGCATTGCTCCCGGTAGTCAGCTGTCATGGGAAACTGGGAGGATTGGACACAAAATGTATGGGGTCTGTGAACCCCCGTTTGAAAACCTCATTGATGTTGGTGTTAGTAAAGAAGAAAACTTGGTTTGTAGTCACTCGTTACTGAATTCTATTTGACAAACTGATTGGGTTCGTGATGTACATATCTCATTTAAAAGTGACAGTAACTAGATGTGGTTTCTCTAGTTACCAGTGTTTAAAGGTGCCCCCTCCCCACCCTACCTCACTTCATTTCAATCGGAAGTGCTAATTGCAGCAGCATATTTTACATGTCACAAACCAGTAACAGCGATGTAACCTGAAAGTTACTACCACAGCATGTACATGTTCCAGCTCTGGACACTAGCATGGCTGGTGAACATAAGGTACCATTCAAACATTATGTAGCGCTTACAGTTGCATAGTCCGATGGTTTTGAGTTTCTCTCATTTTCTGAGATAAGCATATTAGGTTGATCATTATAATCTACCTCAGTTTAGTTTGAAGTAACTTTTATTTTAAATGGCAAACTTTTGAGATATTTGCAGTGCAAACGTGGTAAATCAATTTTGGCAAGCTTCTGCAGTAACAGGTTCTATTCAATCGCCTCAATATTCCCTTATATGTGGCGACAAATGTTTAATAAGTGCACCAGTATCTAAGTTAGATATGTAGAATCAAATGTAGATAATTGTTTTTTGTTTTGAAAAGTTGATGTCATCGGACCATGCAGCTTTAAAGGGGTTCAGAGGGGCATAGGTCCAAGCGTTATGTAGCGTGTATGGTCTAGCGTTCCGGAGCGTTAGAAGGGGGGGGGGGTGTCTAATTTGGACAAAAACAGCGTTATGTAATATTTGAACGGCCCCTAACCTTGTAACATCGTCCACTCATACAGTTTCTGAAACGTTCCATTTGATAGACCTTTTCCATGGAGTATATGCAGTGAGCTGTTTCCCTCAACGTTAGTTCTTCACACTACTATCAGAGGGCTGGGTGGTGGTGGAAATCGTCTATAAGACCTTTTCCATGGTACATATTGAGTTGCTACCCACAACATTATGTAAAATATTCCGATATACGGCAGGGGGGGGTGCTATTATGTGATGTGTTATTCGTATACCTAGCCAGGTGAGCTTGTATGTATATGTATATAAATATGTATTGGTTGGGGCATAGTTGAGTTTCATGTGGATGACATAGTGAGTGATGGCAGACCTGAGTGTAGTGGCACTCAGGACGTAGCCCTTCTGCCTGAGTAGGAGTCAACACAATCCAATAGGGGTTAGCTTGACCAGAAACTATATGATTGTGAGTTTAAAAAATTCATGAGTGTCTATTGACACAAAATTTATTGTATGCTTTTACATGTAAAAGCGATGTTTTGAACAAAAACAAACATTTCTCGGCGTGAATATGGCCTCTGCTGTTGTGGCCAAGCAGCCACTGCTGGTAGCCAGACTACCAGTTGCCATGCAGACTGGAAGTGCTGTTCTCCTATTGGGTGACCGGGCTGGTGTGAAGCTAGGATTCCTTACACGCGGTATGCGGCATGCAAATGTGAATGCGACATGCGAACGGGTTGGGTCCTTTCACCCACACCCACACCCACACATAGTGTCAGGTTTCTCTACCACTGTTTTCTATGGCAAACGCAGCAGCATTCGCATTCGCATGGTGCACCGATGGCTACATGGTCCTATTCAGTTGCCGCATTCGCATTCGCATTCGGAAAGATGGAATCACCCCACTTTGACTTAGATGCTTTTCGATTTGTTTGCCGCATTCACATTCGCATACCGCGTGTAAGGAATGTAGCATTAACACCCTACCAGGGAACCTGGGTACTATAAAAAATAAATATAGAAGGCTTGCTTTCCCTTAAGGGCGCATTCCTTACACGCGGTATGCGGTATGCGAATGCGACAAAAGATCGAAACGCCTTGAAGCCTATGGGCTACATTCCTTACATGCGGTATGCGAATGTGAATGCATTTTCCGATCGGTCCCTGTAGCGATCGGTGCGGCATGTGGTATGCGGCACGCAGGGTGCGAATAGAAACCTGAGTCTGATGTGTCCATTAGTTTAACACTAGGAGAGGCGACTGAGCATTACGGAACGGTCACACACAGGGGTGCTGAGTGAAAACATATGGTAGTGGTGGTGGTGGGGTTCAGTCAGTCACACTTGTCCATTAGTTTAACGAGGAGAGGTGATGGAGCATTACGGAACGGTCACACACAAGGGTGCTGAGGGAAACATATGGTAGTGGTGGTGGTGGGGGTTCGGGTTGGTAAAAATGCTACCAGAGCCACAGAAATATGAATACTTATCTATAATTTGGTAATTATAAAGGTAGGAATATAGCCAGTCGTGTGCCGCATGCCGCGTGTAAGGAATGCTGCCATTCGCATACCACATGCCGCATACCGTGTGTAAGGAATGCCCGCTTTACTCTCTTCACTCTTACTTTCTCTTTCTTCTTGTCTGTATCATATTTCCTTACAGGCTACTTGCACAGCCACAGATCCGGGTACCAACTCTACAGAAGTGGTCACCACGATGATTTTTGACAAATTCACAACAGGAACTCGTTGGTACAAGTGCTCGGGTGGTGCGCTGTCAGGTAGTGCTTTTCTTTCTTTCTTTTACTCTGTGCGGGTTTTTAACTTTTTGTTAAAAATTCAAATTGACTACAACTTTTTGACAATGTCGTTATTTTGTAGTGCGCTAGACTTTCTTTGACGGTATTACTGTGGGGTACCGTTATAGAAGCCTCGTGTATCCGACAGAATATATTTTTTAAGGGACTACTTTTGGCTTTTCTTTAACCTTAGCGCATGGGGGGGGGGGGGGGGGAGTGTAGTGATACTCCACATTTTGTCTACTTTCTTCTTCTTTACAGACATTTCTATACTTGGATGCAATCTGATATTATTTCTACCACCGCATACAACATCAGCTTGAAAATGCCACTCACACCCAATGATGTTAGAGGGTGGGTTGGTGGTGAGAATCGTCTACAAGACCTTTTCCACAAGATATTCTAGACATTAGATTTTTACCACAGACATTGGAGGGTGGATTGGTGGTGAAATCATCCAATCTGTCAGCGTACTGTTGTAATGGTTCACGTCTACAGTGTGTTAGTTCATAACTAAGTACCCAAAGGCTTCTCATCTCATGCTTTTTACTTTGCTCACAAATCGATCTATAGTCGCTTCATCTTGTGACATTTCGACACCTGTGAATGGTTCACATCTCTGTCACCTGTAAGTGATTAAACATGAGGGTTTACATCTCATACCTACTTCAATTTATAAGTCCTTGAGCTTCAAGCGATCAGAGGTAGTGATTATTTCTCACTCGGTGCTTCCCGGCTCATTACCAATTGGGAGTTTCCACTCCGTTATTCATATTACTTAGTAGCATTTTTGCCGACACTACGAAAACCCACAAAAACCCCTGCAGATTGTTTCAATATTTATCTTGTTCCCCTAGTACGGTCGTATTCCTATAAGTAGCGCATTGCCCGATGAACACGTGTGCTTATGTGGAATAGAGTATGTGACCATGGGGTGCAACAATAAGTTGGCTGTTTTATTCCACATATGTAGTGATAGGTATTGATATTGCAGTGTCATGTGTTGCCTTTGGTTTCAAAACAATGCTCAATTAAATGATTTATTCTATAATGTCACGAGAATTTTTTTTTATTTAAAGAAAACACTAAGATAACATTGGCAATCTCATGTAGCCAAAGAAAATGTCGTATTTAAGTCTTTTTGTTAGTGATGGTACATGATTTTGTAATTGAACAAACTAAAAAAAAAGACTAGATTCGATAATGGTGGGAATGAACCCATATAGACGCGCTGTTTTCTGTGTGTTATTAAGTATCAAAGTTTCCAATTGCCAGAAGTATAAAATAACCCTCTGTGTAGGTTTCCATAACAGATACGACAGGTCTGACATGACTGTATGGCCTTTGGAGTTTTCATTGTATGCAAATGCGGTAGAGTATCAGGGTATTATATAAGAAATTATTCAAGGAAGTTTCTTTTACAGCTGTTAATATGAGATAAAAGTGTGCTGTCATTTGACGCAAATTGTACCTCAGAATTTCCTGTAAGTTTTAATGTTATCATAAAAACCAAAGTGCCGAATAAATGTTACGGACATTCCGACGTGAATATGTTTATGTGCTCCTGACATGGCATTAAATCATCACCAATCAGCCAGTGAAATTGTTTAAATCTTGAATGTCTTAGACATATTTTTATTTAGGCAATTTTACTTTCAGTAAATTCATTGAATCACATCTGAGATAATCTTCAATGAGAAAAGTTCAGTTGAGTTTCAGTCGTCAATTATTGTTCTATATTGTATTAAAACCAGTCATTTGTATACGGTATTACCAAGTGACCATTTTGTCCTTATAAAATTATAAAAGAATTCTTAGTTTAAACCGTAAATATGTTGGTTCTTAAAACCAATTGTTCCCAAATGGTATTCCAATTAATTATATTTATTGAGATTTACACTTGCCCGAGTATATTCGTTATTGTTCTATATTTATCCAAACCTGGTCTTTTTATGCGGTATTTATTCTAAGATTTCCTTTTAGAAATTGTGAGGAGCGCTTGGTTGCTAACGCGCTGTTCTGTTACAAGCTTGCAGATAACGGCGGGGTAAGCATGGCGGCTTCCGGAAGAGTGCTACATTTAATTACTTTTTCTTTGACATTGATGGTTTCATGTTGCTATTGTTGCGCATATAATTACTTTCGGTAGGAATCTAGACAAACCTGTTATGTACTTGTCATGTTAGGGTCTGCCAACATGAATCGGTGCTGATTCAGTACAGGTTTGTTTTTTTGGGGGTGGGGGGGGGGGGTCTAATTTGAACTACATTAAAACCTCTCAAAGTCAACCGACCATGGGACTGACTTTAAATGGCCCATTTAAGGAGGTGGTCGGTTTAGGGAGTTTTTTTAATCATTACAATGGCGGTCGTTTGGGACCCAAATAAAGCGATCAATATAGGGGAGTGGTCGATCTGTCGAGATGGTCGGTTAGAGAGGTTTTACTGTAGTTACATTTTTGGCATTCCTGCCCGTCTAAAGCAACAACCGTAATGCTCAGTTTTCATCAAATGTATTGGTTCCTATTTATTATCGTAAATGTCTCGTCAAATGGAATGGGGGGGGGGGGGGTAACATCTGATAATGTGGTTAATGTGTTACAAACACATTTGGATTAACACTAAAAGTGTACATATGTACATATGCAATCGTTGTACAGATTTTCACTGCCACTTATTGAAAAGTATTTAGAAAAAGTTTGATAGATTATTTATATGTACAGACTTTAATATATACACACACATCAATATATATATATGTATGTATATATACATATTATATATGTATATATATTATATGTACGTGTGCATACCCTCAATCATGTCGGATATATATTATATGTGGACAAATCAAATGACGTCCATGCAATAAAGATGTAATATTCCCTATATTGTATATGGCTGTTGTTGTTTCTTGAATTAAAATATGTTGTCATTTTCACTTAGTGGAGACTTGAATAGGATGCCTGATTGGGTGGAGGTGGAGGTCTCAAGCTGGGCCAAACAAAACATTGACAAAAGTGATATTTGCAGTTCAGCACTCGGCATTCCTAGTATATCAAAGGGACTAGATGATTGAGTGCAAGGATAATGTGACTTGAAGTAGGATATTGAAACCCCACTCACTGCACCAGTCACTGAATTGCTAAAAAGCCCTGGCTTCCCATAGGAAGATTGGGAATTTGACTCTTCGCCCAGTCACAGCAATGATGTACAAAATTGATACTTGTCACTACCGAGCCTGCCACTCAGCATCAATAGGAATGGGCAGGGACTGGTTAGCTCAGTGTCCGACCTGAGTGAGCGGGATATCAGGTCATGCGGCCTGAGTGTGCACTCTCACAAGTCGGGACTCGTTCTAATCTTAGATGTTGCTAGGGCGTGAAACAGCCATGGGCCAGACCAGACAGGATGGCCGAATGTGTTTATTATTATTTATTATTATCCTCTTCTTTGATGCAAGCTTGTGGTAGCCTATACAAAGCTCGTAGCTCTCAGTTGAGCGTCTGGCTACTGTTTTGGTAGATCGTGGATTTTAAACCTGGTCGAGTCAAACCAATGACTTTAGAATTTACACTTGTCGCTTCCTAGCCAGGCGTTCGGCATTATTAGGATAGGGCAAGAGCTGGTTGGCTCAGTGTTAGGATAATGTTACTGAGTAGGATATCAGGTCATGGTGGCCTGGTCTCCCAGTGGGGCCGCACTATGAAGTCACTGAGTGTGCAGTCACAAGTTGGTACCTGTCCCGATATGACCTTAGATGTTGCCAGGACGTAAACCTCCCAACAACCATCCTCCAAATCGTGGGTTGGCACTATGAAGACGCCCTGAGTGCACTGTCACAAGTGGCTACCCTTCGTATGTGATACTGATAGGTCGAGCCCAGTAGAAGTAGGCTAAAGCCTTCCGACATTGATATATTTGTCATACCGAGGAACAAGTTTGATATAAAATTACACACGAGTATCCGGTAGAAATATTCGCTGAATTTGTAGTGGTATGTTGCAACAGGTTTTGACAATATAAACACAAGGAAATGTGTAGAAGCTGTGTAACATAGCTTTCGCGGCCCTTGAAAACCATTGAAGATGTTGGATCCTTCCCCTCCCCCCCCCCCTTTTTTCAGACTAAAAAATCATGCAGTTTGGACCATCATTGACCAAGTCTTTTAAATTCGTAGAATTTTGCTTGCAGAAATACAAAAACTAGAGAACAAGTTTTAAACAAAAAAATAATTAACTAACCTTGTTTTACCTTTTTCCCCAAAAACCTTTCATTGGTAGTGTTTAGCAATACATTTATTATATTAATCATCTTAGTTTTAATTTTGATTTATTTATCATAGCAGAGTTCGTTCGTGGCCGACTTAAGTCAGCATTCATGGGAAATTGTGCATGTTGCCACCCAACCCGCGGTCATACGCCTTTCTGAGTCTCCGTAAGAATGGTCAGCGAGTGACTCGCTGCCTTTTTGCACGAACGACTCACTTCGCGGTATGTCACTATTTTTTATGTGGGTCACTCCACCGAAGGGCATTCTGTGCCGTTTTTCCATAAATATCTGTTGTTTTTGTCAGGAGGGGCCTGAGACCCCACGTTCGTCCAAAGCTTGACATATGTAAAGACTGAGCCTACATAAAGCCCCATGTTTGTCCAAAAGCCTGACATATGAAAAGACTGAGCCTACATAAACCCCCACATTCGTCCAAAGCTATCAAAAGACGCCCCTCACTCGGCGGGACCGATTGGCTGAGCCTGCATAGGTCGGCAGTGCAGGAGAGTGACAACTAAGTCATTTATTAATTTATGCATTTATTTATTTATTCATTTATTTATTTATTTATATAGTTCTCCACTTACGTTGCGTTACGTTACCGACGATAACCTACAAACGCATTGATAGAGTTGTGATAATACAACATTTATATAGGACGCAACAAAATCCCGAATGTATTTTTGATGTCTGGAAATCATCGAATAGACTTTTCTATTACTGCATGTAGTTATGCAGTAATAACCATGGTTTTCCTTAAGGTTTGTTTCGGCTGCACTTTTTGCTTCCCGCCATAGGCACTAGGTGGTGCCATCATTGATCTTCAGGGTTCTAACATAATATCTCCAGGTGGCAGCACCGGCCAACAGAGGTCAGACGGTCGCCTTCTTTTCTAGTTGCAAATCTTCACGCCCGATGGCACCACCTGCGTGAAAGATACTTCATTTGGTTACCACTAGGTGTCTGACCGATTGACCATGCCTTGCCTCACCTCACCACACCGCTCGCACATCAGCTCACACCAGCTCACATCTACTCTGACCTCGCACACTCGCACACCTCGCACACTTCCTATCACCTCCTATCTCCAACGCTCAACGGTCAAGGATGTCTTCTCGTGGTGTTCCCGACTCTAAACGCGTGAGTATTTGACTTATATCCCTCGATATAGGGTTTGTGTATTGTGGGTTTCTGTATTTGACCGTCAAATTTCTTGATCTCTTTAGTAATTTCTACTCGATTGAAAGATGTAGATATAGCTATGTCTAAATCTGTAGATTTAATAATGATTATTTAGGTTTATTTTGGTTTTGTTTTGCAGACTGGTTTCCACCACAGCCGAGCAGCGGGCTATTTTGCAGCAGTTCTATAATGAAGGGTTGGTCAGCACATCCAAGCCCTTCGAGCCGGAACTGCTGCGTGCTGCAGAGGCCGCCAATATGTCTTTGCGCGCCGTCAAGGTTAGAATAAAGTAATCATCTTACCCCCCCTTCCGAAATTAGGTGTTGTGTAACTAGTAACTAACCCGACCCCAGTGGCGCCACCTACCAGTAGCGCTGGAACCACCCTGCCATGTGACCTGATTCGAACCTAACCGCCTCAAAACTCAAATATTATTGAAGGAAAGCATAGTTTATTAGTTAGTAATACAGTGGGAAGGAGTTGCGTCCGACTAGTTTATGCAGCTGAGCTGCTTTGTAGCCGTGAGCCTGCTTCCGGTTATACTCATCCAACCAAATGTGTAGTTTTCATGTTCAGAGAAATTGCTTTTAAATCTAAACGATTATTAAATAGATAAAACTTTACTTGCCAGTGCACAATCCTTTGAACCAAATACATGTCTCAAACATATTTCGCAGATTTTCGCATTTCGCATTCCCTTTAGGTGCGCATAAGCAACATGCGCCGGAATGCCCAGGAGCGGGCCTTTCCAGCCGCTTCAGCCGTCACTGACCCTGAAAGCCTTCGCCAGAAGGTTCGGCTTCTCCCCTTTACAGCTATGTAAAATATAAATTGATGAGATAAAAACTAAAGGTGTAGTCCATGAATAAGATATCTCTTATGGCAGTATAACATGTGTGTCACACGTGTAACACATGTTTAGGACACCACACAGTCTGCTTAATAAATATCTAATCATGCTTAAATAATATCATACTTAGAAGCATATTAATCATGGCATAATATACAGAAATATCTAGTGCTTATATTGATAACAAAAAGTAATTCCCAGCCATGCTTTATTCACTGAATAATTAGTGTACAATATTTTTGTGGCATCCAGACACCACGGTTACACGTGTGACGGAAATTTGTAATGTTATTTCTGAAGACATTAAATTTTTATTTAAAAAAAATTTAAGCATACATACATGTTAATAAATACTTCCTCTTTGATTTGGGAACTGTTTTGTTTGATAGATCAATGCAATACAATATGTTAATAAGGATTCAACCACGTCCCATATGTCATGTTACAAATGGCTGATTCTAAAATGGTTTTTTTTTGTACAAAAACAGTTCATAACTAAAAAGACCAAAGTTGCACACAGTTTTATTTTATTTCCCTTATTTCTTATTTCTTTCATCAAATCTGAACATGAATATGAAAAGTATAAGGAAAAAAATAAGTAGGAAGGTTTTTATTGATGTTTTAAAATCCCATCTCATGCTGACCAATTTTCAGGAGTGGCCCATATAGAAATAATCAAGAATTCTAAATAACATTTTCAGTTTAAGTAGAAGCCTACCACCTCTATCGATTCCACCGGTTACAATCAAAGTAAATGCACATATTAGTGACATTGATATGATTGGAGTTTCCTAGTTTCATAGCAATTGACCAATTTCATGTGACGTCACCATAGGTATTTACGTCAGTGCGCGCGCCTTTTGGCTGCAGGACGACACACTGATACACTGCAAACTCATAGAGAAAGTGAAATATCTCTCAGACCACACCACTTAGAGACAAAGCACTTGGTACACATATAGAAAACATATTCAATTAATAGATTATTTTATATTTATAATAAACGTTTTGCACTGCACGTACCGGGAAACTCAATGCATTGTCAATGGCCGTGCCCAATCTTCAAACCACACCACTTAGAGACAAACCGCTTGGTACACATATAGAAAACATATTCAACGAATAGATTATATTAAATTTATAAGGTTAGGGTTGTGCATTTCTATTAATTTTGAATAAAATAAACGTTTTGCACTGCGCGTAACGGCAAACTTAATGCATTGTCAATAGCCTTGGCCAATCTTCATACAGAAAAAGTGAAAAATCTCTAAAACCACAACACCTAGAGACAAACCGCTTGGTACAGATATAGATAAAATATCCAACGATTAGATTATATTACATTCATAAGGTTAGGGTTGTGCATTTCTATTAATTTTTAATAAAATAAACGTTTTGAACTGCGCGTACCAGGAAACTCAATGCATTGTCAATGGCCGTGCAAAATATTCAAACTACACCACACAGAGACAAACCGCTTGGTACACATATAGAAAACGTATTCAACGAATAGATTATATTAAATTTATAAGGTTAGGGTTGTGCATTTCTGTTATTTTTTAATACAATTAACGTAAGCAAGTGCTGCGGATTAAATAACTCTCTTGGCAATCTATCAAATAACCTTAACATTTCACAACATGTACAGAACTAATAAAGGAACAATATGTGCTTAGTTTGATAGCACATTTTAATCAACTTTAAGTGATTTGATGAAGATTTGATGGAGACAAGCAAAACTTGAAATTCAACCATCAACTTTTGAAACTAATACTGGTCAAATTGAAACAATAACAAAATGAGGATGTAGATAAATATGTGCTCTAGGGCATGAAACCAAGAGTTAAATTGTAGCTAGAAAACCATCCTTTTGGCGACCTGAAAGGTAACACCTACTGCAAAACTAGCGTTATCATCCTTGCCGAACCGATTCGCGGTGATCGGCAGTATTCACACATACTAGCTAGACATAGCATTGACAATTTCGAAACATAACATGCGTGTATAAAAGTAAATACCTTCATCAATCGGTTGGACTTGCGGTTGACATGCGGGTTCAGGTTCATGTTCACGTTCAGCTGCAGGTGGAGGTGGAGGTGGAGATGGAGATGGAGGTGCAGATGCAGGTGCAGGTGCAGGTGCTGGTGCTGGTGCAGGTTCCGCTTCAGGTGGAGCAGGAGCTGGAGCTGGAGCTGGAGCCTCAAGTGGAGCTAGAATTCGTTCTTGAGCTTGAGCTTGAGCACGGGCTTGAGCTTGGGCTTGAGCGATTCTCTCTGCAAGTGTGCCCCTAGTACGAATAGGTTCACGACGATAGTAACTGGTTTCAATCCCATTGACAATCTGTGTATGGCGCACTAGTTCGGTTGTTCGGGGATTGGATCTCCAACCAATGTTGTTAATACGACGCATTGTGATTGCGATGCTGACAGAGGCACCACTAAAGCGTACAACCTATAGTGCCCACAATATATATCAGTCCTCTGTTAAACAACGACCACTTCAATTCAAATCGACCAATCAGAATTAGTACGTGGTGATTAGAAGCCCGTCAGCCACGCTCTCCTGCTGGGGTGACCTAAATTAACACTAACACCTTATGGCGTAACGACCAACCGGAGAAAGGCCCGGTGTCACAGTTTCCGCCATCCAATAATTTTTGCAGTACGCATCGCTTCTGCGCATGCGCCAAAATTGAAGAGCATCATCAGTAACCTTATAATAATAGAAAGTGACATAGTCATTGTTTCTATTGATTTAGAATCAAATTGCCCTACGCACAAATGAATAATGTGACACAAACTACGACGCGTTACTGGTTAATTTACTGGTCTCACCAAACAATGATCACGGCTTTAATAAGAATAGTGATATGGCATTAGGTGCGATCAGACAATAAACCCTACGTTCAGCATTTAGGTTGGCAAAATTGATTTGGCATGTTTTCGCTTCAAATATCTCCAAAGCTACCCCGTTGGTTTTATTATGGAATTGTTGTTTGGTTGGTTTTTGTTGGTTGGTGGTGGTTGGTAATAAGAATAGTGATATTTTTATATCTAGTATCTTACATCTATTAATCGAGTTGGCTGGCTGGCTTGTTGGTTGTTGGTTGTGGTTGTTTGTTGGTTGTGGTTGTGGTTGGTTGGTGGTTGGTTGGTTGGTTGTTGGTTGGTTGGTTCTGGATTGGATTGGTTGTGGTTTTGGATTGGTTGTTGGTTGGTTGATTATGGAATTGTTGTTGTTCAGTTGGTTGGTTGGTGGTTGTTGGTTGTTGTTGGTTGGTGGTTGGGGATTGGTTATTGCATTGGTTATTGGATATTGCATTGGTTGTTATATTGGTTATGGATTTGCTGTTGGTTGATGGTTCGTTGTTTGGTTGGTCGGTTGTTGGTTCGTTGTTTGGTTCATTGTTGTTTTGGTTGTTGGTTGTTGATTCACTGTTGTTGGTTGTGGATTGGTTGTTGCATCGGTTGTTGTAATGGTTATGTACTTGCTGTTGGTTGAGGATTGGATTGGTTGTTGTGGTTGTTTTGGTTGTTGTGTTTGTTGTTTGGTTGGTTCTTTGGTTGTTGGTTGTGTTGACTGTTGATTGTTGGTGATTGGCGTTAGGTGGGATGGGATTGGTTGTTGGTTGTGGTTGTTTGTTGGTTGTGGTTGGTTGTTGATTGGTTGGTTGTTGGTTGTGGATTGGATTGGTTGTGGTTTTGGATTGATTGTTGGTTGTTGGTTGGTTGATTATATAATTGTTGTTGTTCGGGTGGTTGTTGTTGGTTGGTTGTTGGTTGGTTGTGTTGTTTGGTTGGTTGTTGGATGTCTGGTTGTTGGTTGTGTTGACTGTTGATTCTTGATGATTGGCGTTAGGTGCGATCAGACAATTTGTCGATAAAAAACCTGGCATTGAAACGACACGACACTATGCTATACAGACGCTATACAGACGTGATGCTAATCCACCCCTTCCACCAATCCACCAATGAACATCAGAGCAAAACAATGCATCTCTAGTATCAGAAACCAAACCCAAGTATCATAATAAAAACTTCTGTAAAAAATAAAAGATATAAGCGCTAACAGTGCACCAGCAGGACTATGGTGCTACAATGCTACAGTGGCGTCTCCTAGTGGGGAAAGCAAGAGTTAAGCTACCAAATGGGGCGGGGAGGCGACGACTGGCGCCACCTAGAGTATATTGGCAGATGTAAACAAAGACAGCGGTCAGCAATATTGTTCAGAGAATAAAACACAACCGCTATGGTGTGGCCCCCCGACTCGTTCTGAGTTGTTTTTATATCGTATTTATATCGTATTTGCATTGAACCAAACAGGTCGATCCTACAACGACAGATAAGGATACAAGAGTACAACTTGGTGAAGTTGTTGTTGATGTGCTATGGGGCCGGGCCGAGCACAGCTTGGCGTAGGGGGGCGAGCAGCTCCGGAGTTGACCAGGTCAACCGTGTGTACCGAAAACATTGATGGCGATATTAAAAAAAAGAAGTCTGTGGATTCCAATATCTGCAATTTCGACTCAAAATCAATAATAAAAAACATTTTAATCGTATGTGAGGTACAAAAATACATAGGTAAGCGCAAACACAAGAGTACAACTTGGTAAAGTTGTTGATGTGCTATAGGGCCGGGCCAAGCACAGCTTGGTCAGCGAAAAGTCCACGTGGTGGACGGACACAGTAAGAACAGTAGCTAGTAGCAACCACTCAGCCGCGGATGCCCGTCCCTTTTATAGTATGTCTGAGTGGTTGCTGATAGTAAGCGGTGCAGGTGATGTTGCTGGTAACATGAGTAATTCATGACGCTGGAGAGCGCGCTTTTGTACCAGGATAATTTCATGATGCGTTACCAGGGCCGCGTTCAGGGTACGTCTCCGCGACGTCTCGCGATGCTTTTTGACCTATTTGCGTTCAGGGTGCGTCGCTGCGACGTCTCCGCGACTCCTCCCTTTTCCGATAGGAGACAAAAGCGCCTCGAAAATGGCTGCTGTATCCAGTAGTTTCAGCCTCTCACAGCACAGCTTTCCCATTGCAAATGGCCACCGCCTATGGGGGTGGCCATTTTCGAGGCGAAAAACTGCTTTTGCTGTTCAGACTGGCGTGACGTCATGCCCGTCGCCGAGGCGCCGCCGAGACGGACTCTGACGGGGCCCAGTGCTTCCTCGTATAAATTGTGCGGGTTACTAGTAACTTGACGCATTCATGACGTTGGAGACCGTGCTGGGGTACCAGGATAACTTCATGAAGTGTCACCAGTACATCCTTGTACACAAAAATAGTAGCATTCATATCACTATGGGGACGGTTTTCAAACTTTAGGCTCAACGGTAAAGGAACCTCTGCATTCTGAAATTTCCCACCCACCCATCCCTTGCTTTATTTCCTGTTGTTAATCCTGTTTGGGGCCTGAGTGTCTGAGGTGCTTCCCTTGCTTTTGGTAGACCGTAGGATATACTAAAGCCCCGTTCACACTGGCGAGTTAAAACGCTTCATCTAAATCGCCTTTCCTAGTACGCCTCACATTTGTCGTGTCCACACATCCAGTGTTGGGGCGGTTTAAGCAGGAAATCGATATCTGCGCATGAGCAAGTCTATACTAACCAGCGCCACTTTCGGTTAGTCGACGTCACCATGAGAGAGTGTGGGTTCGACCTAGATCTGTTTCGACTGAATCGTATTGTTTTGGAACAGTCAAAACTTCTGCTGGGCAGTGAAACCCTAAAAATAAATGATGAAAAAAATATATGTGCACCTCTAGCCGGTTCATAGACCAAATTATATTATATAGTGTGACGTGCTTAATCCGCTTCAAGTAATGTGCACACAGGCCAGGTGGGCCGATTTAAGCTAAATCACTTCATCTATACTACCACGCGAGGTGGTATAGATGAACCGATCTAACTGAATCGATTCAGCCCTAAATCGCTTCAGCATAGCATCCACACGGCAAATGTGAGGTGAACTAGGCAAGGCGATTTAGATGAAGCGTTTTAACTCGCCAGTGTGAACGGGGCTTTAGTGTGAATTATTAGAGTTCCGTCCGTACCCCAACTAATAGTTAGTCTCATTCTAGTGGTTACTTTGCTAAATAAATGTGAACTTGTTTTTTTTTTACATGAATAGGATATGTAAGACATGCATAGCTGATCGACTTCAGAAGTGTATCTGACCAACAATAATCTAGACAAGGACATAAATCAAACCTTGCTAATCTTTCATATGCGACAAGGGTTGGTGTTGCTTTTAACTGCACCGGATAAGAAATACCTGAAGCCATGTTACCTTTCAGTACTGTGTGAAATAATGTTGATTGACCCTGGCAATTGTTACTGTTGCAGAATAAACTGTTTGCATTTGAATCTGATGTCGGAAGCCCAATGGTAAAAAATAAAAAATTTAATGTGCACTATATCTGTCTCCTGTGTCGTGAATTATGATCTAATAATGTCATCGACTTTTATCGTAATTATGGTAGAATAACCATGGAATTTAATGTAATAAATACAGGCGCCCCATGTAATTAGAACTGCTCCCGACTTGTCAGTGATTTTCTCCATATTCTTGACTGAATGGGAGGTGGTGGTGCTAGTCGGACCCAGCTTAGGAGCTGTGGGACACAATTGGGAATGTTGTTGGTTCCCCCAGGTCCACAGCCGAGGTCTATTTTAGTGGACTCCACGACGAAAGCTTGATTGGTGGTTGCTTTACACCGTGTCGGCAGCATAGGCCATATTCACGGCGAGAAATGTTGTTTTTTGTTCAAACCATCGCTTTTACATGTATAAGCAGACAATCAATTATGTGCCAATAGACACTCATTAAATTAGAAAGCTCACAATCATATATTTGTGGTCAAGGGAAACAAATTCCCATAGAAAAAGAAAAGTTTTATTAATAATTGATACAATTTATTTAGTAATCTATATGAGGTGATACAGTCCAGCTGCCCTCAAAAAGGCTAAAATGTTTTCTTGTTTTACTTTAGTAAAAAGGTCATGCATACTGTATGCAGTGTAGAATTGTTGGCGCAGGGCCAAAAAATCAACACAACTTAGTAAAATGTGTTTGAGTGTCAGCAGGGACTGACACCCAATACATTCAGGGGGAGGTTCCCCCTTGAGGAGAAAAGCATGCGTAAGCCACGAGTGCCCAATACGGCAGCGGCTAGGACCACTTGGTCCCGCTGACCTCCTGCATGAGTCTGTGGTGGTTTTCCCACGGATGGTGCAATTTCTTTAAGTTTATTAATGTTTTCATCCCACTCATGTTGCCATTTGGATTTTATGTGGGTGGCTATTAGTGGTTTCAGATCAGAGTGAGGGATCAGACACGGTTCAAGATCACAGTTCAGGGCCTTCTTCGCAGCCCGATCAGCTCGTTCATTTCCTTGTATGCCAGCATGGCCAGGCACCCAGCACAGGTGGATGTCATACCCATCCGTTGCCAGTTGGTTCATTTTATAAATGACCGTTGCTAGAATAGGGTGATTCCTTTTCAGTCCAGCAACAGCCAGGAGGCAAGAGAACGAATCACTGTATACAACATCGTTAGTGTGGTTGGATACCTCAATACATTCCAACGCGAGAAACTGCTGCAACAGCTACCCGGCTTTGGTCTTTCGAACCATCAGTGTATATGGAGAGGTGGTCTGCAAACTGGCCTTGAATCTCTGCATGCAGTCCTTGGTACTTGAGTGGATGTGTCCCAGACTTCCTCAGTTCCGTGAGTCGGAGGATAACCGATGGCTTCCTCAACGACCACGGGGGATGTTCTGGGACTTTGGCATCCTCCAACACATCCAAATCCACGACGAAAGCTCACACCCTTATTGACAAAATCTCACGAGCTTTAATCGGAGGTGTTACCAGAGTTAGTTCTCACACCTATCACACTTCCTGAATCACACATTGGTGCATAATTTCAAATTGTGGTTAATTCGGCGGGAAAGCCAGTGCTGACCCCTGGACTCTACTCCCCACACTTACAGGGACGCCTCTGCCCTGCCACTTGGGCACTCGGCCCGGTTCCCCCAACCTAACGTTTGCTTGAGGATACAAATGCTGGAAGATACGAATTCTTGTGTAGATTTGGTTCTTACAAGTTCATCAAACAAAGAATCTGTTACAGAATAATTATGACCAACTGAACCAGCTACCAAGTAAGTCGTCGTCCGTTATTTCGTCAACCGGGCGCCGACTAGCTGTATTATCGCCCCATGTGCGATGAATGTTGCACTGCGCGTACCGTCGGACTCAAGGCATTGTCAATGGTCGTGAGCAATGTTCAGACAGAAAATGCAGGAAGGGTTAAATGTCTCTGAAACCACACCACCTGGAAACGGATTGCTTGGTACACATATAGAAAACATTTTTACCAAAGACATTATATTAAAATTATAAGCTTGACAGCTGAACAGTTTTTATTGGTCGCACGACATGGAGGGTGAGGATGACAGGAGTGCTACGAGGAAGATGACAAATCACTAGTTCCCGGTGATGGCCATATTGGCGGTCATCCAAAGGCCACCAGGTGCAGTATCTGGCTCAGAGACATTCAGCGTTGTGGCCGTGAGGGTGACACTGTCTCCTTCTAGCAGGTCAGACTCCCGGGAGGCTCCTCGTCCACTGGCTACAAAAGAACACACGCACACGCGTCACTATCGTGTTAAAACCCAAGAATGCTGGAGCATACGAATTCTTGTGTAGAGTTGGTCCGTACAAGTTCATCAAACGAAGAATGTGCAACAGAATTACTGGCGTTAAACCGTTGAATTTTCCGGTATGCTAGATTTGACAGTCGCCATATTGTTGTTGTCGGATCTTACCGGCTCGATTATCGCTATTGTAGTAGCGTCATTATCGTGTTGAAACCCAAGAATGCTGGAGGATACGAATTCTAGGAAGATTTAGTCCTTACAACTCATCAAATGAATAATTTGTGCATTTAGTGGCGTTTTCGAGTTAAACGAGTATACTTTAGGAATTAAACATGCTTGGTTGTATGGCGTTGTTGACCGCCATATCATGTTTAAACCCCGGCTCTCCTCTGTTCATAACTGGATGGGTACCGCCCAGGCTTATGAATTAGACATGCATGGTTACGGCGTCGTTGACCGCCATATCACGTTTAAACCACCGGCTCTCGTCTGATCATACTTGAATGGGTACCACCTGGGGATATATTAACAGAATTAGTGGCGTTGGGCCATTGAATTCCCTGGGACGGTAGGTTTAACAGTTGCCATTGTAGTGTTGTCGGAACTTACCAGTCGATTGTGGCTATTGTGGTCTGGTGTCAGTGTCGGGTTAAAACCCAAGAATGCTGGAGGATACAAATTCTTGTGTGGAGTAGTTCATACAAGTTCATCAAAATAATGTGTGCGTTTGGTGCCGCTTTCGAGCTAAACGAGTATATTTATGAGTTAAACATGCATGGTTTACGGTGTTGTTGACCGCCATATCACGTCTAAACCACCGGCTCTCATCTCATCATACGTGGATGGCTACCACCTACACCACATGGGAGGACTATAGGGATTCGAACCTGACTCCCATGGATGTGGCACACACCGGGTCCTGGCTCGCTCCCTACTGTTTGGCCGAGCGACCTGGAACCCGTGCGAATGTCATGAAAACAGTTTCCACCAAGGAGGAAGTGCATGTTTAGACCAAAGCCAGCGGCTACCCACCAGCCGCCCGACAACACTGACTGACACCTCCCCCACCCCCGGATTCAATGTGAGGGACCTGTGCACGCTGACAGCGGGCACAGTGCTAATATTGCTGAAACTGAAAACATAAACATTGGCGACCCTTGGTGATTAATGCCTGTTGTGCTATGGCCAAGTGGCCCCGACAAATCACAGAGGTGATGCCCTACTGACGCTGACTCTCCCTGCAACATACACTTAAGGAAGCATCACTAACATAAACATCAGCGACAACTCTGTGCTTAATGTGCCCATGGTTGCTGCGGAGGGTGGGCAGCCCCGGGCTGGCCATGCGCCTGTGGTGCCTTGGGGCGCCGCCTCCCACGCCATCCTCGAGACAGCGAAGCCACCTGGCTTCCCGATACTCGGCTGCCTCCCTTGTGTGAGGATTACCCTGCAGGGGAGACCCCGCACGTGGCGTCACTTCCGCGGGGATACTCCCAACCGCTGCTGAAGCTGGTCCCCGAGGTCCAACACGTGCCCTTTGCATGGGCATTGTGCCCAAGGATCCCCCTGCATGGGGAAACCTCACCCATTGCATCACTTCTGTGCGGATACCCCCACCTGCTGTTGAAGCTGGTTCCGGGGGCCCAACACGGGGCCTCGAGTGGGCACAGGCCACCGGCGCGGGGAGCTAGCCTTCCGCTGTCTAAACGTTCACGATTGAACAAATCTGTTCAAACATCGGTGATCTGAGATTTGTTTAGGCAGCATTGATTGGGTACCTGTGTGGTCATCGTGACTTGATGGCCGCTGGGCCAACGCGCATACTGACACTGAGTCTGTAGATATCAGCCATGTGGTGCCTCTGCAGGATGAATGACTTTTTGTCTGCTAGGCCAACACACATACTGACACTGACTCCATAAACATCAGGGATCTAATTCTGTGTGAACACTGACATTGATATCGCATCATAGAAACATCACCCACGTCAACCACATCAACCAAGCCAGTGACCACACTACTGTTGACACTCGCCCAGGCCATCAATGCGTGATGTAACAGTCACGTCGCCCCAGTCCTGCGACGTCTCCACGCCGAAGTCGTCATGCGCGTCACTCATGTCCATGAGGTCACTGCGACCATGATGTAACCCACGTCCACGGCAACAGCCAGGTCCAAGACATCACCCATGTCCATGACGCCACCCGCATCACTCTCATTGGTGATGTCACCCACGTTCAAAAGGTCACCCATGTCACCCACCCGCATCACTCTCGTTGGTGATGTCACCCACGTTCAAAAGGTCACCCATGTCACCCAAGCCAAAACGACGCCAACGACACCACCCATGTCAATGACGCCACCCGCATCACTCTCGTCAGTGATGTCACCCACGTTCAAAAGGTCACCCACGTCACCCACCCGCATCACTCTCGTCGGTGATGTCACCCACGTTCAAAAAGGTCACCCACGTCACCCTTCTCACCCAAGCTAAAATGATGCCAACGACATCACCCATCTCCATGACACCACCCACATCACTCTCGTCGGTGATGTCACCCACGCTCAAAAGGTCACCCACGTCACCCACCCGCATCACTCTCGTCGGTGATGTCACCCACGTTCAAAAAGGTCACCCACGTCACCCTTCTCACCCAAGCTAAAATGATGCCAACGACATCACCCATCTCCATGACACCACCCGCATCACTCTCGTCGGTGATGTCACCCACATATATGTCACCCACGTTCAAAAGGTCACCCACGTCACCCAAGCCAAAACGACATCAGCCATGTCCATGACGCCACCTGCATCACTCTCGTCGGTGATGTCACCCACGCCCACAATCTCACCCACGTCAACACGAGTGAGCAGGAGCACGGGCAAGCCCCGTGTTGTACCGGCGACACCCAGCTCACCGCTGTGACCAGACCGGGCCTGGCGCGGTAGTGTAGGGCCTCGTGCGGGTGCCCTCGGGCACCCCTGCAGTCATCACCACTCCGACATCCTACTGACCCTGCGGAGGGGCATCATGCTGCTCAGGGAAGCCCTGGAGGATGTGGCTGTCCCGGGGCCAGTTCATACTGCACGATCTCGCTGGGGGCGCTCTGGACGTGCGCAGCCCGTGAGATGGGCCTCAGGGCACTAATGGCCTCAAAGTTGGGAGTCGGACACAGAGTTGGGAGTCGGACTCCAATTACCTCCCTGGGTACCCTCGGTCGCCCCCGAGCCCTGGCTTTGTGTTTGGCTCGGCTCGGGGCTCCCGCTCGGTGGCTTCGAACCCGTGACCCGTGCTGCCCTCTGCAGAGATGTAGGAGGCTGCCTGAATGAATTAACTAACTATGATCTAAAACTACCCTAAAATTGACTAAGATTGTATAAGAGTGTTATGTGAATAAAACCTCCATTTCCCAAAACTGATATCGCTCTCTGGCTTTCCTGTCCGAATTGGTGCATAATTTCAAATTGTGGTTAATTCGGCGGGAAAGCCAGTGCTGACCCCTGGACTCTACTCCCCACACTTACAGGGACGCCTCTGCCCTGCCACTTGGGCACTCGGCCCGGTTCCCCCAACCTAACGTTTGCTTGACCACACCCACCCACCCTCTTTTTGTTAATAGGCTCGGCTCGGGGCTCCCCCTCGGTGGCTTCGAACCCGTGACCCGTGCTGCCCTCTGCAGAGATGTAGGAGGCTGCCTGAATGAATTAACTAACCTATGACTAAACTACCCCTAGCCAATTGACTAAGATTGTATAAGAGTGTTATGTGAATAAAACCTCCATTTCCCAAAACTGATATCGCTCTCTGGCTTTCCTGTCCGAATTAGGTAGATGACTTAAACAAATTAAATTCCTGTAATTGCATTATAGCTTGTACCAGTGGAAAGATTTTTTTGTTGGAGCTTTACGTCCTAGCAACATCTATGGTCATATCAGGACGGGTACTGACTTGTGAGAGTGCGCTCACAGCAACTTTTATAGTGGTGCCTCACTGGGAGATCAGGTTGCTGGCACCATGACCCGATATCCCACTCAGTCACATTATCCTGACACAGGTAACCAGTCCTTGCCCTATCCTAATAATGCCGAGCACCAGGCTAGGTAGAGACAAGTATCAATTTTGTACGTCATTGGTTTGGCTCGCCCAAGATTCGAACTCCTGACCTGCACGGGGAGCCTGCGTTCCATCAATAGACGGGATCACCGTTCCGACTGCGCATGCGCTGAAAACGGCGTTGGCAGCAAAGCAAGGGCGTATGGCCATTGAGTTTGCCGATACTCATAGGGAAAGACTTCAATTTGATTTAAAATTAATAAAAAATACATAACAATTTGACACAAACATGGATGGATGGATGCAAGATAATAATATAATGAATGTGTTTAAGACACAACTCTCCATAATTAAGCATTTTGAGGTAAGAAACATACAATTTCAGGCACTTTACAGGGCGATGTTTACATCACCATTGATTAGACATAAGTAATTCTTGTTCTAAATATTAAAATGTCAAATGTGTCAACAAAAACTTGTTTCAAAGAAATATATAACAAATGTCTGATTAACCCTACAAATGTCATAAACCATAGGATATAAATATAAACATGAATTAATAGTTGAGTGCCCAGATCTTTCTCAATCTAAATGCAGATGGTATAAGATATGCTGATTAGATTGATCTAAATGCAATGCTAGATAAAAGATTAACATCTTAATTTACTATATATATATTTTTAGTTGGTATTCTATGTTTCAAACAAGAGCTGAGCTGAGCTGAAACTAGCACATTTCATAGCTGCATCCAGTGTCTTTGCATTAGCCATGTGCTTCATGAGGGTTTGTTTATCTTCCACACATCCCACAATGCACCGCGCGGCTGGAATGATGATGTAGTCTTTTGCCGCATCTGGTTCCATTGGAAAGAACTGAATTACTATTAAAGTGGTCTTTTAACTTTTAATCTAGGACAAATGTGAAGAAAGGTATGTCAGTTTGAAAGTTGACAATCGGGGTAAATTTTCAGTTTTGTTTTAATGGAAAAAAAGAAAAGCATGTGACCAGTCCTTTAAGAAAGACATTTCAAAATAGTCTAGCTTATTATAGACCTACCTGTGACATTATATGTACATGTGTATATGTATATAATTAAACAAATTAATTGTTGTGAACGTTTGTCTCTTTTTTCATGAAGGGGATTTGTTGTGTGAGCTTGTCTTGTCACCTTTAGTCAAATTGGTTTAAACCGCCTTAGCTTACAAAATTGACAAAAGTTTGTAGTTAGCTACACCGACAACCCCTCATCGTGTACAGGGCAGCACTAAGCTAGCCCATCATGTTTTGAATTCAGGAATAAAGCTAGGATCCCTTCAGCCGAATCAGTAAGGGTGCAGGCTTCCCGCGCGGAAGGTCGGTAGTTCGAAACCTGGCCGAGTCAAACCAGTGACTTACAAAATTGATACGTATTGCTACCTAGCCTGGTGCCCTGCATTACTAGGATAGGGCAATGACTGGTTAGTTCAGTATCATGATAATGTGACTGAGTGGACCGGACGTGGTGGTCAAATCGGTAGAGCCCAGGCTTCACGTGCGCGAGGTCGGGAGTTCGAGACCCAGCTGAGTCAAACCAATGACATAAAATTGATAGGCCTACTTGTTGCTTCCTATCCTGGCGCTCGGCCTTAAAATGATAGGACAATGACAGGCTAATGCAGCATCAGGATAATGTACGGGATACCGGGTCATGGTGCCGGTGGCCTGGTCTCCCAGTGGGGCAGCACTATAAAGTTGCCATGAGTGTACACTGTCACAAGTCGGTACCCCTTCTGACATGACCTTAGATGTTGGTAGGATGTAAAACCCCCACAAACTTCTCTCTTGTTTTATACTGTCTGTGTGTGTATGTCTGTGCATGTATGTCTGTGTGTATGTCTGTCTCTGTAAAGTCAGGTCAGGAAACACACAGACACATACACACACACAGACACATCCACCTCATATCCCCTTCCCCTCTATGGCCCTGCACAGTAGGCCTACTTGGTTGGGGGGAGGCTAATGAGGTCACGAGATTGGCCTTCAATTCAATTCAATTCTTTTATTTTAACTCTCTGCAAGGTATGTTTACAATAAATTGAGGTGATACAATAAATGCATACAAATTCCTTACAGACAGAAAGGATCCCAGAAAAGCGATGCTTATCTAGCTGGTCTCCATGATGTGAATGAACAAGTGATGACAATAACAAATTATTAAACTTAAGCTACATTTTTAACTAATGATTATGATGAGCTACTGATGCGTCTCTTCACAGTTAGTAAAAAACAAAGTAATGATAGGAATATTATATGGATATTGTGTCATGGATTCATGTACTTACATGCAGTATCAGTAGTTATTTTGCATGTATGTTAATAGGGGTATTATATATATTCTTTACTGGTAATCGATTTAGTATGCATTGAGATAGCTTATCTTTAGTTTTTTACAGAAGTTTTTCAAAGTTTGAAGGTTTCTAATCTCTACTGGTATTGAGTTCCAGATATTGGTTCCTTGGTTTTCAGTTGTTATTTTGCCATATTTGTTTCTAGTGTGTTTGTGATGTATGTTATTTATCTGTCGTGTGTTATGGGAATGGACCTGATTGTTTTCTTTGAAGAGATTATCAAATATTTCAGGGAGGAGGCCATTCTTTTGCTTGTAAACAAATTTTGCAATGTATATTTTATAAATGTCAGTTACCATAAGTAAGTCCAGGTCTTTATGAAGTGATTTAGTTGGGGTGAGATAGTCTTTGCTATACAGTATTTTCAAGGCTCTGTTTTGTTGTGTCTGTATCTTTTTTAGGGTTGATGATTTGGCTCTCCCATACACCTCTATACCATACTGGATTTTGGAGTAAACATATGCATAGTATAGTAATTTTTTATTTTCCTCATGTACCCGTCGTCTGATTATTTTAAATGAGTTAGCCGTTTTAATTATTGAATTATTTAAGTCATCAATATGTTCATCCCAGTTGAGGTTCTCATCTAGAATTATACCTAGGTATTTCACAGAAGGGACTCTCTTTATTGTGTTATTGTTTATCTTTATGTTGTTTAGGTAATCAGGAATGGTTGTACTTCTGCTTTTAAATATTGTGTAGCATGTTTTGTTCAGGTTTACTGTTAATTTGTTATCATTGCACCATGTAAATATGTCTGAAAGGAATGTTTTAATTGAATGTTTTAGTTGTTTGGGTGAATTTGAGGTTATGAAGCCGTTGGTATCATCTGCAAATAACCTTGTTTTGACATCTTGTTTTGTACAGTTGACTATATCATTTGTGTAGATCAAAAATAGGAGAGGTCCCAGGACAGAACCTTGGGGGACACCATTGCTGATTGAGTTTAGCTTGGATCGTTTACCGTTTATGTATGTAAATTGCTTTCTATTGCTTAGGTAACTCTCAAACCATTTAAGTCCCTGGCCTCGAATTCCGTTGTGCCTAAGTTTTGAGAGTAGGATGTCATGGTCTACGGTATCAAATGCTTTGCTCAGGTCTAAGTAGACTCCTGCAACATGTTTCCCATTTTCAAGGTCTTGTAGTATGTTGTCTAAGATTTCAGTCAGAGCCATTATTGCTGAGTGATTCTCTCTAAATCCAAATTGGTATTTGTATAATATTTTGTATTTGTTAAGAAATTGGTAAACTCTTTTGTACATTAGTTTTTCCATTAATTTGTTTAGGGTACTGAGTAGGCTGATTGGCCTGTAGTTATCAACTAGGTATTTCTCATTTTTCTTATGGATGGGTATTACTTTTGCAACTTTGAGATTTTCAGGAACAGTAGCATTTGCAAATGATAGGTTTATTATGTGGGAGATAGATGGTGCGAGTAGAGTGTCACACTCTTTGATTATTTTTGGCGAGATATTGTCATGTCCGCTTGACTTATTAGGATTTAGTTTCTTTATTTCTTCTAGGGTTTCTTGTTCATTGGTGGGACTAAGAAAAAAACTATGTGAATTTGGGTGTTTAAGATATTGCTTGTGTGCTATGCTATTACTGGTGTGTTTTGCTGCAAGTTTTTCACCAATTGAACAGAAGTGTTCATTTAATGTGCTGGCGATATCTTCATTGTTTGTCATTGTTTTATTGTTATAGATTAGCTTGTCAATTTGATTTTTCATTTTTGCTTTATGTGGGTTGATGATGTCTCCAAAGATTTTCCAGAGCGTATAAAGATTTTGCTTCTCGTTACTGACTAGTTCTTTATAGTAGCCTTCCTCTGCTGATCGTAGACAAGTGATTAGTATATTCTTATATTTTGTGTGTTTTATTCGGTTTTCAGCTGTTGGGTTGAGTTTGTATGTTTTGAAGTATCTATCTTTTACTGCTATACAAGTTTTAAGGCTTGATGTGATCCATCTTTTATCTTTTGCTCTTTGTCTTGATAGTTTTGTTAGTGGGAAAGCTGCATTAAATGCTGTGTTATAAATCTGGTAGAAGATGGTTAGGGCTTTGTTTACTTCAGTTGCTTTGTAGTATTTTTTCCAGTCTGAGGTTTCAATAAGGTCTTTGAATTTAGCCATGTTTTTCTCCCCAAATATTCTAATAATGGGTCTGTCCTGTTTTTTAATGGGGTTGTGAGATTGAATTGTTATAAAGTTGGGTAGATGGTCAGTGATATCGCAGTAAATATTTCCTGTGGATATATTCTGATTACTTTTTATTACATTGGCATTTATTAGTATATGATCAATAAGTGAAATTTGGTAGTCTACTATTCTGGTTGGTAATGTAATGGTGGGGATGAAGTTTTGCTCAATTGGTTAATGGCCTCCCTGCATAATGGCTGTTTCAAACTGAGTGTTCAAAGGGGTGAGGTTATAAAGTCACTGGTTATGCTGTATATACTGTCCCAAATCATTAGCTAATGCACCAATATCTAAGTTGGATATATAGGATCTAATGTAAGTAGTTGTTTTAATTTTGATAAAATTATATTTCATCGGACCATGCAACTTTAAAGTTGCATAGTCCGATGGTTTTGGCTTTCATAGATTTTCTGAGATAAATACATTAGGTTGATCATTATAATTTACCTTACTTTAGCTCGGAGTACGTTTTATTTTAAGTGGCTAACTTTTGAGATATTTGAAGTGCAACCATGCAAAATTAATTTTGGCAAGCTTGCCAAAACTTACACCATAGCATTTTGCAGTAACATGATATATTCATTTGCCTCACTATTCCCTTCTGTGTGGCGCCAAATGCTTAATAAGTGCATCAGTATCTAAGCTAGATATGTAGAATCAAATTTAGATCATTGTTTTGGTTTTGAAAATTTGATGATTTCATCAGACTATGCAGCTTTAACTGCAACATGATATATATAATTATAATTATATATTATTAGAGTAGTATTAACGTTAATGCTCTTGAAATTTAATATATAGTATATATGTCATATATATGTATGTAATATATTATGCATATATTATATATATTTAGAGAGAGAAAGATAGATTTCACCCATATCTGAACTGTCAGAAGGTCATGCCACCTGTGAGCTTGGCTTGTAGGACAATGGCACCACCCCTGTCACCTGGTGACCAGACCGGCTGGCTGAATGAGCTGAGTGTTCATCTCCCGATTTGGTAGATCATGGGATTCGAACCCTGGTCGAGTCGATCCAATGACTTAAAGACGGAAACTTGTCGCTTCCTAGCCAGGCGCATAGTATTATTAGGATAGGGCTAGGACTGGTTGAGTCGGTGTCAGGATAATGTGACTGGGTGAGATATCAGGTTATGGTGCTGGTGGACTGGTCTTCCAGTGAGACCACTATAAAGTCACCATGAGTGCGCACTGTTACAAGTCGGTACCCATCCTGATATGACCTTGGATGTTGCCAGGACGTAAAATACAAAAAAACAACCAACTGTCAACTGGCACCTCTGGTCAGGTGGTGTGTGGCAAGAACTGAACAGCCCTGTTCCAACCCAAAGATGTATTTGCATGGGGTGGCGAACCTGGTCATTTCATGTCCCTGTTCAGCCAGCCATGGACAGATTGCACCTAATTTGGGGCAATAAATTGTGAACGCTGTGGTTCCTCGAGAGGTGGGCCTACTGACAGAACAAACAAAGCAAAAGCCTTCCTATGAAGCTTGCAAACGCCACAATCACCACAATATCCGGTGGGGGTGTGAGGAGGTGGGGGTGGGGGTGTGTGTACGAGATCACAATTCACCCCAATCTAGCATTCCTGGTTTCACCAATAGGAATCCAGCATTCCTGGTCTCCATGGACACCAGTGGTCTACCCACCACCAGTAGCTGTCTGGCCCCTTGGCCACCACCAACCTTGACCTTTTGAGTGTGGTGACCCCTACCCCAGCAGAAGGGCTAGGTCTTGAGTGCAATCACACCTAGACCTGCCAACACCACTATGTCTATTTACATCCCACTCAGGCACCACCAACCCATGTATATATACATGCACCTGGCCAAGTACACCGATCAGTAATATAACAATTGCATTCCCCCTTGCCGAATATCGGAATATTTTACAATATGTATGATGTATATAATAGTCATATAAAATGTATGTGTCTCAAGGGCATCTTACGAAGCCCATGCAGTAAATACATTTGATATATGCACTAATAGTATACATGTCATATATATACGTTTATACAAGGTATGTATATATATGAGGTGGGCGAGACTACACGACCGGTGGAAATGCGGGCTGGGCTGATTAGCTCGCATTCTGAAATGCGGGCTACTCACCAGGCTCGCACCCGTCCTGATATGACCTTAGATGTTGCTAGGATGTAAAACAACAAACAACAACAACCAGGCTTGCATTTGCCACCAATTGCGGGGCCGGGTTCCCTGCTGTAACGCGTTGCTAGGAGACGTCAATTGTGACTTCCCTAGCAACGGTGGAAGGTTGAGCGCTCGCGCTCCGACCCATCAGACGTGTTTCTGCATGCTCTGACGTTTTAGATGAGATTTAGGCTTTTATTGTCGAAATTCCAAACTGATTTAACTTAATAAATATGGGAGGGGGTATACTTATATTACATAATCGTTATTCAGTGAAATTGATCTTTGAAAGAACTCTTACATTACTAGTTAGGGTAAGAATAAAGCCGTAAGCTCTTAAGAAGTAATTGGAACGTTCCTTGCATTCTTTACTATTCTCCAGTCTTATATTATTAGCCGCTATGGTCAACCTGATATTGGTATTCGATTGTTCTATAAACGTATTTAATTAAGGGCCTTCCTCCCCACGGAGTGTATGGAGTCGAACTTCCCACCTCCGGGGATATAGTAGCCAACTTTCTAGCCCGGGTCAAGTTAGCGTGAAGGCGGTCAACCGGCAGGGGGATGAGAGGCGACAGCGGCCCGGCAGCAGGCCCGGAAATTCACATGGAAACAATTATATATTAACATGTAGGCTCGCCTTAAGCGGGGGTGGAATAGCCGAACAGTTAAATATATATATATATATACATATATATATGTGTATATATATGTGTATGTACATATATATATATATATATATATATGGGTGATTCTTTAAAACTGGCACCACATATTTGGTTTCCACATTACGATGCTGATAATTGTTCTTTCTTTTATTGATTGCAAGTCAAATAAATATTGTATCCTCTGTGTATTAAGTATGTTAGCAATAGTACATTTATTGAAGCTATCCCAAGAAAGAAATTAGAAGTTTACTTATATGATTTTGTGCTCATGTGAAAAAGTGAAAATTTACACATTTACACACCATGCATGTAGCCAAACCTTTTTTCAACTTATTTTTCAACTTTTTTCTTGTAAGTCATAACCATCTCTGCTCAAGATTAATCAATACAATCTTGTTTTACTATGTTGTATATGTTAAAATGAGGTTCTGGATGTGCCTTTGATGTTCATGTTACACGGGTGCTATTAATGTATTGCTCAATTTGTATAAGTTCTAATTCGAAAAGTGAAATTCATTTTTTTCAACTCTGACATATGCACAAGATACAAACCTTCATAGGACATTGGATGAGGCTATTATTTGGAAGTTTCTTTGCTTCCATGTCACACTTTCATGCCCAGTTTTAAAGAATGACCCATATATATATATATATATATATATATATAGATATATGTCTATATATATATATATGGACCAACAAATTAATATATATATTGATCTGCCAATACTGATATATATATAGGCCCAGGGTAGTAGAACCATATCAGTTTCTACACTCACCTATGACAAACTGCACTTTCTATGATTCAGCCGAGCCTGAGCATTAATGGTTTGACGGGATCCGCTGCAATTGCGCAGGTTTCTGGGTTTAATGCTATGATGGCAGCAGCCATTCTGGTCGTGCCTATGTGTTATCGTTTGGACGGGATCCATCGCAAATACGCCGTTCCACAGCGTATGCATCGGAGGACGGCCTGGGGTCGTAACACCATATAAGTTTCTACACTCACCTATGATAAACTGCATGTTCTGCGATCCCGAGTCGTTCACTGGCGCATATGCTGCAGAACGGCTGCTGCCATCATAGCATTAAACCTAGAACGCGGCGCATTTGCGATGGATCCAGTCCAAATGATAACGCATGACCAGAACAGTCACTGCCATCATAGCATTAAACCTGGAAATCTGCACATCTATGGGGGATCCCATTAAGCCATTAACACTTAGGTCTGGCTGGATGGTAGAATATTGCTGCTGCCATCATAGCATTAAACGCAGAACCTTGTGCATTTGCGATGGATCCTGTCAAACTATTAATGCTCAGGCCCAGCTGATGTGGCCAGCATGGAATGCTGCTGCATTAGCTAATACAAAAGATCTGAAAGTCAAAAACTTTCAAATGCACACTCCATATGGTTCACTCCTTTTTACATTCAATAACAAAAAAAGTTATCCTTTTATATACAGTGTAACTGACAAACTGACAAACATGCGTGCGCATCCTCACATACGCTTAGACCGCAAAGGATATACGTACTGCTCACATGCGGTATGCATAGACACTATGTATATGGCAATAGCCTGAACTGAGACCAGTAATTATATGTGCTAAGACAACGTTGGGTTAACGTAACACAACGTTGGTCAAATGTGTCTGTGACGCATGCCTAACATAGCTGTAACGTTCCACAAACATGTCCTGACGTAGTTGACATCGTTGATGAACGTCTAGTGTGTGCGTAATGTCTGTGACGTCCTTCGAACATTGTCGAACGTTTTGTGAACGTGGTGTGAATGTGTTGCCTTCGAGTATATAAAGACCTACGATATCCTCCTGTCTGCAGAACAGGTCAGCTCTTCGCAGCAGACACATGTGCCTGAGTGGGTCATGCAGGAATACCAACTGGCCATTCTCAAAGTTCACCATGAAATAAATGTGTTGTTACTGTGCTATGTTGAGGCTAGATGGAGAAGGAAAATATGTCGGCTGGAGCGATTGTGGGTGCGGCATTGGATCGGGAGGCGGCATGAGTTTGGCTTGTATGACCAGCTTCTGGTGGAACTCCGTAATGAGGACACGACTTCCTTCGTCAACTTTATGCGGATGCCTTCCCAGATGTTTGACGAGATGCTAGCCAAAGTGGGTCCACGGATCACCAAAAGTTACACTACCTACAGGAAGCCGCTCGAGCCTGGCCTGAAGCTGGCCCTCACTCTGCATCACCTAGCATCGGGCAACAAGTACGCTTCCATGAAGTTTGGGTGGAGGGTGCCACACAACACCCAATCTCTCATTGTGAGCAAGGCGTGAAAGGCCATCATTGGAGAGTACATCAATGAGGTGATGACCTGCCCCACCACTCCGGAGGGATGGCGTGCCATCTCCGACAACTTCTTGGAGAGGTGGAACTTCCCCTATACCTGCAGAGCACTTGATGGGAAGCATGTGGCCTGCCGGTGGCCCCCAAAGAGTGGATCCCTTGTACTTCATCTATAAGGGATTCTACTCCATATTTCTCATGGCACTCGTTTATGCAGGCTACAAGTTCATCTGGGCCGATGTTGGTGGTAAAGGCCCCGAATCAGTTGCACAGGTTTTCAGTGCTTCTGAGCTGAAAGCCAGCACTTGTGGAAGTACAACGTCTGAACACTTTGACTTCTGGATACTGAATGGTTTATTCACGGCCTAGGGCTCGCTGAGAGCGCCGGCTAAACTTTCCATGACGTCATCTCATTAGCATAATCCTTTGTCTCAACCTCTGCATCTCGTTAACATATATTAGCCACATACCTATACGTCTATTACGCATATATCACATCCCCCCCTCAAAGTAGTTCTGAAACATGAAAGGTTTCAAAATAACCATCAACATAGCATACAACAGTCAAACGAATGCACATTAACATATATGCGTACTTAACTGTAACACAAGTCCTTGCAAATGTCCAAAACTTAATCGTACATGCACATGATATACGTGTAAGCACCCAATCTACACTGAGCTACTACAGGTCTAACCTGCTCGCCGGCCTAATCAGCCGACCTGACCTACTTAGATTAGCCGCACTGTTTACATTCAGCAATGGCGCTGACCTACTTTGCGTCTGCCTGACCGGCTCGGGCCGCCCCCCCATAGGCGCCCTGATAATCTGCACTCGGTTTCTATATAACATATTACCTGACTTGTTCAAAATTTGATATTCTCTCCCCGAAATACCAGTCCGACCCAAAATAACCCCTTTTTTCCATTCCCCAGCATGATTTTTGTATTTTATTTTATCCCCGACTTTCATAGGTTTGTGCGGCTTTCCACACTTCTTGTCATGAAACGCTTTCTGACTTTGCTGCCGTTTTGCCGTCTGGACTTTCTTTGGATTTTGCGTTTCGGGCACCAAAATTTCTTCCGCCATCGGCAACCTGCCCCTCAGCCTTCTGCTCATGAGCAGCTGAGCCGGAGATGCATTTAGGACGGGCAATGGAGTGTTACGATAATTCAGCAAAGCTAACTGAAAATCCGAACCAGTCTTCTCGCACTTCTTTAAGATGTCCTTCACCGTTTGCACAAACCGTTCTACCTGCCCATTACTGCGGGGATACTGTGGACTGGAGTATACGGCCTTGAAACCATAGTGCTGCGTAAACACCCTATACTCATGGCTCTTAAACTGCGAACCATTGTCCGAAATAACTTGACTAGGAATACCGTGCCTTGTAAAATTATCCTTCAACGCCTCAATAACTGTGACAGACGATGTATCGCCCAACAGCGTCACCTCTGGATATTTCGTGTAATAATCTACAGTTATCAGGTAATTTTTATGGTTTAACTCAAACAAGTCTGCACCGACTTTTTCATACGTTGACAGGCGATCGGGTGATTTATCAATGGCTCGTTATGCAAACTTTTCCGGTTGTTCTGGCAAGTGTCACATCGATTAACCTTATCCTCAACGCACTTGTTCATATTCGGCCAAAACATACAGTCCCGCGCCAGCTGCTTGGACTTTGTCACCCCCAAGTGTGTCTCATGTAACGCCTCAATCATTTCACCGCGGAGACCCGGAGGAACCACCACCCGATTGCCTTTCATAACCAGATTATTTTCTATCGTTAACTCGTGTTTGTGCGGGATGTACTGTCTCAGACACGGCGGTGTCTGTATGCGTGTAGTGTCCCACCCATCTTCAATGTGTGAGATCAGCATGGACATGGATACATCCTTTTCATACTCTCTAAAGCCGTGTTCACACCCACAACTTTAGGCCAAACTAGATAAGGCAAACTAGAGGAGGCGAACTAGTGTCGCGTCCACACACGGAGCAGTTTAAGGCGGAAATCGATATCTGCGCATGAGCAAGTCCATCCTAACCAGTGCCAGTTTCGGTTAGTCGACGTCGCCACGAGAGAGTGTGGGTTCGACCTAGATATGTATGGACTGAATCGTATTGGTTTGGAATGGTCAAAACTTCTGCTGGCAGTGAAAACCTTAAAATAAATCATGAAAAAAATATATGTGCACCTCTAGCAGGTTCATAGACCAAATTATATTATATAGTGTGACGTTCTTAATCCGCCTCAAGTAAACCGCTACTGTCCACACAGGCATGGTGGGCCGACTTAAGCTAGTTCGGTTCATATATGCTACCTCACGACGCGGTTTACTTGAAGCAAACTAGATGAGGTGACTTAGCCTTAAGTCGCCTCAGCGTAGTGTCCACACGACCAATTTGAGTCGAACTAAAGGAGGCGAATTAGTTAAGCCGACTTAACTCGCCCGTGTAAACAGGGCTTTACAATCTTACTCAACAAACTTGATGATTGCGTGTCCACTGCGGCAACGCAGAACGTGTCATCGAACAGGTTACCATGACCTACTTTGGCACCATGCGCCCTGGACAACGTGTCTGCAAAAAACATCAAAGAACCCTTCACATGACATAGCTGAATATCATAATTTTGCAACCGCATTCGCATTCTCTGCATCTTAGCCGAAAGTTTATGAATTGGTTTCTGCATTATCGCCACTAACGGCTTATGGTCTGTTTGAATCTGAACTTCCTTGCCTAAGATATAGTCATGAAACTTCTGGCATCCGAAACATATGGCGAGCATTTCTTTTTCAATAGTGGCATAGCCACACTGCGCTGAGTTAAGCGCACGAGATGCGAGTGCAATTGGCTTGTCATCTTGCATCAACACGGCACCCAACCCTGACTGACAAGCATCTACTTGGATAACAATGGGTTTCTTGACATTGTAGTGGTTTGGCAATCTCGGACATGTTGGGTATGAACTTGTGCACATATCCAACCATGCCCAGGAACCTTTGGACACCCTGTTTATCATGTGGCTCTGGCATGTCAACTATTGCTTGTATTCTGTCTGGACCAGGCTTCACACCCTGCTGGGTAAGTTGATGACCTACATATTTCACTGTAGTCTTACATAGCAAAGATTTTGTTTCGTTTAGTTTAAGATTAACCGACCTAGCTTGGTCCAACATGGCTCTGAGCCGCTCGTTATGTTCCTCAACCGTTGACCCATATACCAAAATGTTGTCCGTGACTATCCCGATACCGGGTATATCGCCTATGACACGGTGCATTTCCTGAATAAAAATGTCACCGGCTGTTTTGATGCCAAAAGGCAAGCGGGTGTACCTGTACCGGCCCCACGGAGTATTAAACGTGCACAGACGTGAACTTTCTTCGTCTAATTCTATCTGCCAATAACCTGTCATTGCATCCAAAACTGAAAAATATTTCGCATCTGCCATTTTGGCAATAATTTCGTCAATCGTTTTGGTCGGGAAACGCCCTCTCTTTATCGCCTTGTTCAACTTAGTCATATCCAGACAAATCCTTATCTTGTTTGTTTTTTTACGATAGTTATGGAGTTAACCCACTCGGTAGGTTCATCTTGTTCAACTATGACACCTAACTCTACCATGCGATCAAGCTCACTACGTACCTTACCCTGAATGGCAAACGGAATCCGTCTAGGCGGATCAACAACAGGTTCTACAGATTTATCAACATGAATGACAGCATTTGCTTTGATCAACCCCAAACCCTGAAACACATCTTTGTATTCGCTTACCAGCTTCTCCGCCTGTGCGCTGGGACTGTTTCTCGGCTTGGAAATGTTCATCGGCACACCACAGTGCACCTCATCCACATGCGCCAGCAGGTTCAATGCCACACAAGCCTGCTTGCCCAAAATAGGCTGACAGTTCTGTACCACTTGGAACTTGAGCACTCTGTGACTGACGTCCAGCAGCGCCTCCCCGTCGGGAGTGATCCGATGACCCGAGAACGTCACCAACGAACACCTGGTGTTCGTCAGCCGCCCCGGAGCAACCCTGTCGAAGACGTACCTCGGCAGCACGTTTGCCTCCGACCCGGTGTCGAGCTTGAACTTGACAGGACAACCGTTCACCCGAACGATCGCGTGCCACAGCTCGGCGTCTTGCTCGGCACCCAGGTCCATGGCACCAACAAATAGATCCATTGCCAGCACATTGACCTCCGCCGGAACCGGGTCTTGCTCAGCATTGTGGGGGTCGGGCTCTTCAACGGTAAGCTCGTTGACTCTGCCCAGTCTGCTCCTGCAGACCTTACCGAAGTGCCTGATGTTCTTGCAGGCTATGCAAGCCTTGCCTTTCGCTGGACAGACTCCCCGGCGGTGTTCATATCCACAGTTCTGGCAGCGGATCTTGAACTCTCCTGCACTGGCGCCGCCGGCATTCCAAGATGGCGATTTACAAGATGGCGTCGCCGATGACCGAACCGCCGGTGCACCAGTACGCGCAGTGGCATAGTTCCTTATAAAATCAATCTCCTTACTTTCCATATCTGATTTGGTGTCCTCGAACAGATCTGAACTGAACTCACTCATTTCACAAATACTGACACATTTTTCCAAAATTAACTCAGTAGTTTGCAGCAGTTTGTTACGCAAATTCACATTTCTCACACCAGCCACTAACCGATCGTGCAACAGCGACTCCTCCACCGTACCATATTCGCAATCCTTTACCCTGTCTCAATGCTGTGATGTATGTAGCCATATTTTCTGTAGCCTGATTATGCATATTAAACTTATATCTTGTGATGATAAGACTGCATTTGCCTACACAATATGTCCGAAATGCCTCTGTGAGTGGCCCGATCTTGTCTTGATCAGCGAGCGCGATATCCATATTGGCGAAAACTGTTTGCGCTTCATCGCCAGTGACATGAAGAAAGATGCAGCATTGCACTCGTTCTGTCTTCATTATGACACCTGCAGCTGTGGTGTATATGTCATATGCTCTGATCCATGTTTTCCAGTTCGATCTCACGTTTTTGCTGAGGACAAGCTGACCAGGCGGTCGCAAACCCGGCAACGTATTAGCGGGCGGCATTCTTCCTCATCTGACACCATGTGAAAGTACATCGTCTGAACACTTTGACTTCTGGATACTGAATGGTTTATTCACGGCCTAGGGCTCGCTGAACCCGCCGGCTAAACTTTCCATGACGTCATCTCATTCGCATAATCCTTTGTCTCAACCTCTGCATCTCGTTAACATATATTAGCCACATACCTATACGTCTATTACGCATATATCACAGCACTGAAGATAGTACCATAGGTTTCCCGGAAGCCGAACCTATTTTGGCTGGCAAGAGGAGAGTTCCATACTTCCTGATTGGTGACGATGCCTTCGGCCTACGCCCGACGATGATGAAGCCGTACAGCAGGAGGGGGAGGGAGATGAGACCATCGGAGATGGTGGAGATGGTGCTGCTGCTGGTGATGGTGGTGATGTTGGTCGTGTAGCACTAGCAGTCATGCTCTTTCTCCCCTTCCCTCTTCCCCTCCCATACTGGGGGTTGGGAGTCGAAGTTGAATTGGCGCATAATTTCAAATTGTGGTTAATTCGGCGGGAAAGCCAGTGCTGACCCCTGGATTCTACTCCGCACACTTAGAGGGATGCCTGTCCCGCCACTCGGGCACTGGAGTTGGGGTTGTTCTTCGCAGGCATGCTGGAGCAGTTGTGAGCAGAGAGCAAGACAGCACCGATATATATACCCAAGGCACGGGTGGGGCAGGTGCTTTTCCTCACGTCGGCCCACGTACCGCTCATACCGAGCGCGTCAAGCACGCGCTGCCATCATGCTGGCCATGTTGGACTCACGCCAGCGCGACGCTAGCCTCTTGGTGGGTCGACATCGACTCACGTCGGGGAAAACGGTTGAGTCGGACGTGGCCATGCTAGGGCGGGTGCGATCATGCCCGCTCGACGCTTAGCTGCCGCTACTGTCACGCTAGGCTGACGTTGCGCACGCTGGGGTTTCGCTAGCCTCACGTTGACACAATTAATAATTCCTTTGTCCTCACTCGTTTTCACTACGCTAGACCGACGTTACGCCCACTTTGACTACGCAGCATTGATGTCCAACTTGGGCCCGTATTTGCATATAACGCTGAGAATTTCGACGTGTTAAATTTATTTTCACGTTGTCCCTACGCTGGCGCATTACATCATAGTGTGACAGGGCCATTAGCATTTCATGTGAAAAAATTACTGATATAAATATCACAGATGCAAATTCAGCCTCTAACATATAGCACTTTTTTGAAGATGTCCAAAAATTAAATCGGACATCACGGATGCCGGTACGTTCAACTACGTTAGCCTCCACTACATTCAACTGCATCTACTAACGTGTATTTGCCAGGGGCACAATATAGGGTATGCACTGACGTCACGCTAAACGGAAGGTTGGCCATTGTGGAGATACAACACAATAACAAACCCAACCTGGTCAATCTATTGTCAATGGCAGTGAGCAATCTTCATAAGAAGAAGTGAAATATCTCTACAACCACACCACCTAGACACAGATCCCTTGGTACACATATAGAAAACATGTTTACCAAAAAGATTATATTAAATTGATAAGGTTAGGGTTCTGGATTTCTATTAATTTTGAATAAAACTAATGTTTTGCACTGCGCATACCGGCAAACTCAAGGCATTGTCAATGGTCGTGAGCAATCTTCATACAGAAGAAGTGAAATATCTCTACAACCACGCAACCTAGAAACAAATCCCTTGGTACACATATAGAAAACATGTTTACCAAAAAGATTATATAAAATTGATATGGTTAGGATTGTGGATTTCTATAAATTTTGAATAAAACTAATTTGTTGCACTGCACGTACCGGCAAACTCAATGCATTGTCAATGGCCGTGAACAATCTTCATACAGAAAAAGTTAAATATCTCTACAACCACACCACCTAGAAACAAATCCCTTGGTACCAGAAAGATTATATTAAATTGATACGGTTAGGATTCTGCATTTCTATTAATTTTTAATGAAATAGAGATTTTGCACTGCGCATGCCGGTGTGGCGGTTTCAGCGCCCGGTCAGTTTCAGCGAACTGCCGTGGCTTCTGTGCATGCGCGGATTTTAAGAGATGGTCAAAACACCCGTGGCCTCGCCGGCTACAAGCTCAGCTGGTGCCCGGCAGTGTTAGGGACCGATTAGGCCGAAATCTATTGAATGCGATCATATTTAACAGAATTACATACTCAAATAATGAAATTTAATTAAATTAACCTTAAATTCCAAGCGATATTAACGTAGCAGCTAGATCAGCGTCGAATCGCCGAGTGTAAACTAAACAAATAGCAGTGCTCACAGGGCCTCTTAAAATCCGCGCATGCGCAGAAGCCACGGCAGGGCGCTGAAACTGACCGGGCGCTGAAACCGCCACACCGGCAAACTCTATGGGTTGTTTATTCATAAGCATATTCAGCGCAAAACGGAGCGACCCAACTAGCCACGGTGCGACCCAACCAGCCACGGTTGAACTCGTTTCAGCCCGTTTAAACTTGTTTCCAGTACAAAGGCTAGGGGACCAGGTTGGAAACTGAGTGATAATAGCATGCCCACATCCTACTCTACTCGGCGTGTTCGATTTGAAATTCTGACGACTCGGGTGAGTGCCAGGGGACCAGCTAGACCTCTGTGAGACAATTATTATTTGACGAGTTTATTGTTCAGACATTATCACATATTTATGTATCTTTTGCACAGATTAAATTGTTTGAAGTAGGCCATATATTTGAAATTGATCTAAATTGATTTCTGTTTAAATCATACAATATCACTACTTACTGAATGAGAAACTAATCCTGCAAGGGTATGCTCGATATGACCCAGTGGTCAGCCGTTTTTGCTTCTTTCGTCGCTGTGGACCCTTCTCTGTTTATTGGTTGATATCGCCACAATGGCCGCGCATCTGGTTGATGACGTCATGTGAATACCCTATATAGTTTCTCCATAAGCACTCTTGCATATTCAGCGCTGAAAGGAGAGGGACAACCAGCCATGTTTGAACTTGTCTGAGCCTGTTTGAACTTGCAGGAAATGGATTTTCCTCTTCTCGTTCTCGTGAGAACTCAGTGTGAGCCAATCAGAGCTGGTCTTTTTTTATTGCAAATGGCCACCTCCATGGGGGCAGCCATTTGCAATAAAAAAGAACAGCTCTGATTGGCTGAGAACAACTCTGTCAGCCAATCAGAGCTGTTCTTTTTTTATTGCAAATGGTGGCCCCCATAAGGGGCGGCCATTTGCAATCGAAAAGAACAGCTCTGATTGGTTCAAATAATAGAAATATTCCTTCTTTTTTTTTAGTAGTTTCTTGTTCAGACATGGTTACACAGATACATGTATCTTTTGCACAGATTAAAGTGCTTGAAGTATATTTTTAATTAATCTACATCGACTTCTGTTTAAATCACACAATATCAGGACTTAAAGAATGGGAAACTATTCCTGCAAGGGTATGCTCAATATGGGACAGTGGTCACCCGTTTTTCCCATAAGCATATTCAGCGCTGAAAGGACAGGGACAACCAGCCACGTTTGAACCCGTTTGAGCCCGTTTGAGCTTGCTGGAAATAGACTTTCCTCTGCTCGAAGTAGAATTTGCCAATATGTGCAGTTCAAAACTTAGATTTTATTCAAAATTAAAAGAAATTATAGAACAATTTGGCATAAACATGGATGCACAAATGAAATATTAATAGTTTATTCCATGGAAACGATGGCCGCCATCTTAACCTGATTTCCGATTGAGGGTAAACAAACACACGTGGGGTTGTTACAAGCGTTATTTTGTGTATGGCTGAACTAACATTTACCTTTGTACGCTTCTAAAAAATTGTATTAAAGACTTTTGCACAGATTAAAGTGTTTGAAGTATATTTGAAATTTATCTACATCAATTTCTGTTTAAATCACACAATATCAGTAATTACAGAATGGTAAACTCATCCTGCAAGGGTATGCTTGATATGGGACAGTGGTCACCCGTTTTTCCTCCTTTCCTCGCTGTGAACCCTTCTCGTTTTTCCTCCTTTCCTCGCTGTGGAACCTTCTCAGTTATTTGGAATCGTTCAATATCGAAACCACCGCGGTCCGGGAAGTTATAGTGGTGCCACCCATTAGGAAACAAAGGCAATAGACTATCTCACGATTTCTAGTGCGCATGTGCTGAAAAAGGCGTTGGGAGCAAAGCCAAAACTGGCATTTTATTCAAAGTAAATAGAAATACATAACAATTTGGCACAAAGATGGATGGATGGATGCAATATAATAATATAATGAATATGTCTAAGACAGAACTCTCCATAATTAAGCATTTTGAGCTAAGAAACATACAATTTCAGTCACTTTACAGGCTGGTGTTTACATCACCATTGATTAACCAGAAGTAATTCTTGTAAATATTAACATGTCAAATGTGTCAACAAAAACTTGTTTAAAAGAAATATATAACCAATATCTGATTAACCACTCATTTTCTATTTCTACATATGTCATTAACCAGAGGATATAAATAAAAACATGAATAAAATAAGTAAAACTGACTCTGGCTATGGCTCTAACACTAGTCATAAGCCCTGTTCACACACGGGCGTTAAGTCGCCTCAACTAGTTCGCCTTATCTAGTTCGACTCACATTAATTAGCCTGATGTACGTAGCCATATTTTCTGTAGCCTGATTATGCGTATTAAACTTATATCTTGTGATGATAAGACTGCATTTGCCTACACAATATGTCCGAAATGCCTCCGTGAGTCGCCCGATCTTGTCCTGATCAGAGAGCGCGATATCCATATTGGCGAAAACGTTTTGCGCTTCCTCGCCAGCGACGTGAAGAAAGATGCAGCATTGCACTCGTTCTGTCTTCAATATGACACCTGCAGCTGTGGCGTATATGTCATATGCTCTGATCCATGTTTTCCAGTTCGATCTCATGTTGTTGCTGAGGACAAGCTGACCAGGCGGTCGCAAACCCAGCAACGTATTAGCGGGCGGCATTCTTCCTCATCTGATACCATGTGAAAGTACAACGTCTGAACACTTTGACTTCTGGATACTGAATGGTTTATTCACGGCCTAGGGCTCGCTGAACCCGCCGGCTAAACTTTCCATGACGTCATCTCATTAGGATAATCCTTTGTCTCAACCTCTGCATCTCGTTAACATATATTAGCCATATACCTATACATCTATTACACATATATCACAAGAGCAACAATATAACATCATGTAGTGTAAATCAAATAGTGACTCAAAATAACCTGTTTATGGAAGCAATGTTCAAGAAATAGTTTGACAAATATACGTATCAATATATATCATATCTTAATTAACCAAGGGTTTTTTCAGTGGGTTTTTGTTGTAATGAACAGGTTTTTTTTTACAATGATTTTATCTTTATTCTGTCAACCCCTCACACAGTTTGAGAGCAACATTATTACATCATGTAGTGTAAATCAAATAGTGACTCAAAATAGCATGTTCATGGAAGCAATGTTCAAGAAATAGTTTTACAATTATGCATATCAATATATATATATCATATCTAAACTAACAAACGTTTTTTCAGTGTGTTTTTTTGTATGGCTGCCTCCAACTTGCAGCATTACATATTACAAAACACAAACCATTAGTAACCACTCTTTAGGCCATTCAGGTACAGAAGTGTAATAAACATCCATATGTGTTTATAAGCCTGAGATAACAGACAACTACCTGTTTAAAGTTACATGTAGTTTCACAAAATAGAAACATCATACTAGTTGATACTAGTACATCCAAAAGCTTGCACAAATGAGTTCAACCAAAAACAGATGTCCATCCTGCAAGCGAAGGTCAAATGAGTTCAACCAGAAACAGATGGGCATCCTGCAAGGTAGAATGGTGACGTCATCAATCCAGTCAAAAAGGTCAAATGAGTTCAACCAAAAACAGATGACCATCCTGCAAGCGAAGGTCAAATGACTTCAACCAAAAACAGATGGCCATCCTGCAAGCTAAAACATTGACGTCATCAATCCAGTCAAAAAGGTCAAATAAGTTCAACCTAAAACAGATGGCCATTCTGCAAACACGCAATGGGTCATTTAAGGTCACTGTCCCTCCATACAGGGGTCAGTTAAGGTCATTGTCCCGCGTCGGACCTCTGACGCGGGACGATTACGTAATATGGACCCATATCGGTCCTATCTATGCTACTCAGATACAGATGAAAAACGTTTTTTTTGTTGTTGAATGTAAAAGGTTTTTGGAGTGTATGGGGTTTGAACCCACACCACCAAACAACTTCAGATTACAAGTTCAACACTCTAATCACTAGGCCACAAAGACCATACATCATTAGTAGTCTCAGTTCAGGCTGTTTGTGTATAGGACATCACATATACAAGGTGTGCATGTGTGTATGTGTGTATGTGTGTGTGTATGTATGTATGTATGTATGTATGTATGTATGTATGTATGTATGTAAATGTATGTTTTGCATGCATCCGTTTGAAATTTGTCAGTTAAGCCCCAGTCACACGACGGCCTGCGTTCGCTTGCGATCACTTGGCGTCCAAAAGTCTGCGAGCTGCTTGCGACAAAAATGAAACAATTTGTTACAAACTATTTTAATACGTCGCCATGTTGAAAATGATGCACCAGGCGACATTGTGATGTCATCGTACACGCGCCACATCGCATCAGTCGGTGATCGCTCGGCGATTAGTTGTAAGGTGGTCGTAAGATGGTCGTAATTTAACTGCAAAATGCTCGCGAATCGATCATAAGACGCCTCCTCGTGTGACGCTTGAGTACAGCTACTATGGTCGCAGATCAGTCGGCGATCGGTCGGCAAACGATCGCCAACCGGTCTGTGATCGGCGCCAACCGGTCGGCGATCGGTGGAGACACCAGAGGTCGCAAGGAGATTGTTGGGACTGCAGCGACAACCTCCTTGCGACCAAAAAGGGCCGAAATGGTCGGCGATCAGTCGGCGATTGCTCGCAGAGCACTCGGCGATTAGTCGTAAGGTGGTCGGTCGTAAGATGGTCGTAATTTAATTGCACAATGCTTGCTGGTCAATCGTAAGCGAACGCAGGCCTCGTATGACTGGGGTATTACACTGTGTATAAAACTGAAAATGTATATAATGTTTATTGTTCTATATGTGTTTCTGATTGAATAATGCAATGTGCATGCATAGCCTGTATATATGACATCGTATATATATGCATACATATATGCATGCGTACATGCATACATACACACATGCATACATACACATCTTGTATATATGACGTCATATACACAAATAGTCTGAACTGAGACTAGTAATGATGTGTGGTCTCTGTGGCCTAGTGGTTAGGGTGTTGAACTTGTAATCTGAAGTTGTTTGGTGGTGTGGCACAAATCTGATCTAGGTCACTCTACACCACCAAGTGGAAAAGTTCAGTACTAAGCATGCACCACCCTGATCAGTACTAAGCATGCGCCACCCTGTGGCACAAATCTGAACTATTCCGAGTTCATTTGTTTTCTCGATGAGGTATAGCTCGCCACTTTAATGCATGGAATGATCATATTGTGCTACTTGTTCAAGTCTCATTCTATTTGATTTATAGTCTACCGTATTACCCAGCTTAGTAAGCACCCCACGCTTAGTAGGTGCCCCACTATTCTTCTTTAAAAATAGACATTTTCCCTCACAAAAATGTTGCAAAAGTGACATTCTTAAACCTTGTTTTTTTAATAATCCAGAACAAAGGGTGTACAGAGCAGAGACAAATTATGGCATTTCGAGAAAAAAAGATGCAACAATTCAAAAGATTTAAAAAACAGGGAGAAATAGGAACTTTTGACTGAAAATAGGGCTAAATCGGCCGTCATAAAAAAAAAGAGGGAAAAATAGGAAAAAGTAGGACACTTGACAGCCTGCAATCTATCGGAATAGAAACATATCTGCTAATTTCTATTCGTAGGCTATGTCCATGCTAAATTGATTTAAATTCAATTTGCTATAGGGACATATCGTTCAGTCACTGTCTGCACAAGAGTGAAGACGTGGTAGCACTTGATGTCAGTTCTAGTTCTGCCCGCCACCTAGCGCGTTATAACCGCACTAAACACCCAGCTGCAATTTTTACATTTTCCACTGTTTCAATGGTTTCCGCAAGATGGCAAGCGCCAGTCGAGGCAAAAACGCTGCTCCGAAGGATATTACAGATCAGTTTTGTGCGATAACAGGTATACTATGTGTCTGTATAGTAAAATATATGACAACGTAGTGTTGTAGCTAAAATTGACCAAGAATCACCAACGGTAAAGAAAATATAAGCTTAAAATTGTCGCGTCCAGTGAAGTCTAAACGCGCCAGTTTTAACTTAAGACCAACCCAAGTCCCAACTGTTGAACTGTTGTTTCCATCTCACCCATCATAGGTCCCATGTCCATGTGACATGTCCAAGTTCATGGATGATTCAGAACCTTTTTTTTTTGTCAGCCAACTGAATTTCGCCAGTCAATTTGTTTATTTATATAGGATGCTTATTTACATAATACCGACCCTACATTGCAATAGTCTCATAGTCATAGAGGGGGTGTAATGACGTCACGAGACAACTTCTGGTGGCCATATTGGATTACATATGAAAGGCTTGGAAGTGCTTACATTGTGTTTATTTACTGATTTGTTGGTTTATTTGCCACTGTTTTGAGCAATTTTCCCTGGAGGGGAAGAATTTGATTAATCATGTAGCCTCATATCTTTGCTAAAGAGCAGTATGTTGACACTTTGGATGCTCTGTCAAAGAATTAGACAGGTTCAGGCAGTACCCGCTAGGTGGCGCCACATACTTCGGCAGCCCTGACTACAGGTAGGCCCAGTGGTGGACGTAGTGTTCTTGGTATAAGACAGGGGGCGCCATAGGTGGTATTAAGTGTAAGATGGCTAACCGCTGAGTGATGACATCACGTGCACTCCTCTATTGGGGAGGCTAAGGATATGAATAAGCAAATTAGCAATGCTTAGCTTAGGACCGACCCCCGATATAACTACAGCAAAGTATTTTATGATTGCGCATGTATTTTTTTTACTCCACTTGCGGTGTTCGATTTGAAATTCTAGCAACTCGGGTGAGTAACTGTCGTGATAATCGAATACGGCCGTTGTTTCGACAGAATAAACTATTAATGTTTCATTTGTGCATCCATGTTTATGCCAAATTGTTCTTTATTTCTTTTAATTTTGAATCAAATCAAAGTTTTGAACTGCGCATATCAGCAAATTCTATGATAGCGGGCATTAGTTTTGATATATTATTAACCAATCGCTGACCCCGAATACCGTCAATTGGGCCTATGGACTTAATGCCTTGACAGCTTCGCTGCAGAGTAGCGTGGAGGAACACATACACTGGTCCTGGTGACGTCATTGCACCATATATGGAAGGTATGTAACGAGGGACCAGTGTAGTTGTTCCGCGACTTGGCTTGTGCTACTCTGTGGCGGAGCATCATTAAGGCGTTAGGCCAATCGCTGTCATTCACTCTCTTTGCTGTGTAGCGAAGCTCAAGCGGTTTCCGTTTGTTGGGTTTTGATTATTCTGTTATTCAGCACAAATTTACAAATGGCAGCACCCATACAGTGCTATTTCCGTTTGCTGGATTTTGGTGGTTTCATTTTCTACCTCAGTGAGTAGGAGTAGGAGTAGGAGTATTGTTTAGGTGTATATATGTACACGCGTTAGTCCTTAGCCTCCCCAGAGGGTGGGTTGGTATAATATATAGTATAGTTATACAAATCTTACCTGGGTACAGATGATGGAAAACTGTTGTTTTCCCGAGGTACAAGCCTCGGCTAGTCGGGGGATGGGATTCACCGATGGTCAGTTCTGAATGAATTCAGATTTTCCAAGGCCAAGACAGTCTGCATGCACTTCTGCCAGTTGCGCAGAGTGCATGCGGAACCAGAGCTGACCCTCGATGGGGATCCCATTAAAGTCATCAAAGAAACCTAATTTTTGGGTCTCACTTTTGGCACGAAGCTGTCTTTCGTGCCTCATATCAAGTACCTCAAAACACGATGCCTGAAAGCGCTAGATCTTCTGAGGGTACTGTCCAGTTCAGAATGGGGAGCGGAGAGAGATGTTCTGCTTGCCGTGTATCGAACCTTAGTTCGGTCACGGCTAGATTACGGCAGCATAGGAAGTCGTATATTGGGCTGCTGGACACGGTGCATCACCAGGGACTGCGTCTGGCCCTTGGTGCCTTTCGCACCTCTCCAGTTCAGAGGCTATACATCGAAGCCAACGAGCCATCACTTGACACTAGGAGAACCAAGCTGGCCTTGCAATATGTTGTTAAATTAAAAACAAATGCATTGAAATCCTGCGTACAGTTTTGTGTTTGAGACACACAACGACTCCAAGTATGAAGCCAAGCCAAATTTCATTCGGCCCCTGGGGCTCCGGATGAAACCTCATTTGGAGGCTTTGTACTTGGATTTGGATGTATTGGAGGATACCAGGTCCCAGAACATCCCCCGTGGTCGCTGAGGAAGCCATCGGTCATCCTCCGACTCACGGAACTGAGGAAGTCTGGGACACATCCACTTGAGTATCAACAACTGTATGCAGAGATTCAAGGCCAGTTTGAAGACCACTTTTCCATGTATACTGATGGTTCAAAAGACAAAGCCGGGCAGCTGCTGCGGGAGTTTGCCAGGGCAAGAAATTCAGCCCGAGCACTCCTTCTCACGTTGGAAGTAATTGAACTATCCAACTACACTAAATATGTCATATACAGCGATTCGTTTTCTTGCCTGCAAGCTGTTGCTGGGCTAAAAACGGACCACCCTTTCGTGGCAAAGGTCATTTACAAAATGAACCAGCTAGCAACATATGGATATGATATCCACTTGCGTTGGGTGTCTGGCCATGCCGGCATCCAGGGAAACGAACGAGCTGATCGGGCTGCGAAGGAGGCTCTGAACTATGATGTTGAGCCATGTCTGATACCCCACTCTGATCTGAGACCACTAATAGCCACCCACATCAAATCCAAATGGCAAAATGAGTGGGGTGAAAACGTCAACAAATTGCATGAAATTGAACAGGCTGTGGGAAAACCACCACAGTCTCATGTGGGGGGTCAGCGGGACCAAGTGGTCCTTAGCCGCTGCCGTATTGGCCACTCGTGGCTAACACATGTTTTCCTGCTCAAGGGGGGGCCCTCCCCCTGAATGTATTGGATGTCAGTCCCCATTGACAGTCAAGCACATTTGACTAAACTGTGTTGATTTTATGGCACTGTGCCAACAATTTTACACTGCAAACAGCATGCATGACTTTTTAAATTTTACTAAAGTAAAACAAGAAGACATTTTAGCCTTTTTGAGGGCAGCTGGTCTGTACAACCTCATATAGTTCATTAAATTTATTAATAAATTCCTTCATCTAGGATTCTGAGATTAAAAAAATTCCTAAGTGTCTATTGAGACATAATTGATTGTATGCTTTTACATTATATATGTAAAGGCCATGGTTGAATTTAAAAAAAAAAAAAAAAAATTCTCGCCGTGAATATGGCCTATGCTGCCGTCACGGCGTAAAGAAACCACCAATCAATCAATCGTATTAAGTATGTAAAAGATTGCTCAACCCGGATGTGCCTCCTTCTCCCTGACCCACGACTATCTGAGGCTCGTACCTTGGGAAAACACCAGTTATCCATCATCTGTATCCAGGTAAGATTTGTATAACTTTACTATATATATTCTATATATAAACAATGCCCATACTATGCCATACTCATAGAGTCATAGATAGGTACAATACATACACAATATTGAAATAAATCATAATGCCTTACAATTATGATAGGTAGCTAGACTAAACCAGAGCTCAGTACAGTTTAAATTATCTCATTATCTTCAATAGAACCAAAGTTATGATGATTCTAGGATTGCCAAATGGGGAACCAATTTCTAATAGGGTTTATATGACAATGGTGAGGTAATTAGGGTAGGCCAACGGGTCCAACTTTTGTGAATAGAATTGGATTAAAAATGTAAATATATTGTTAATGGTTAGACTTAGGACAATGAGAATTTGTACCTAAGGATATTTTGGGGTGCTCTTTCACATGCTGCAATCAAAATTCATGAAATACAAACAGTTTAAAAATGTTCATGATTGCTAATGATATGTTTGCAGAACAACCCACCCTATTTTTTTGGAAGGCTGCTTGAAATTCACGGGTGAAATCAGCCGACCAGAGTGACCCCTTTATATGAAACAATGTCTGATAAATCGGTTTATGGCATTAGAATTCAGTTTAATCGTTCCCTACCTTCTTTTTTTTTTTACCAGATTGAAAATTTCAAAGTAAATTCTTCAGTAGATAAAATCGGCAAAATTTCATAAACAATACATAAGAATATAGCTGAGTCAAAACTATTTTCAAAACTGAAAATACCTCAGCAAATATTCCCACAGAGGATGCATAGGGAGCAAGCTAGTTGTGGCCATGTACAAAGCATGTACTTCATGAATACAATTTTGGATGCATCGCGAAGGTGGCGCCCCTCGCGATTACGCGCATACCTATCATAGACATAGAGGTGGAAAATGAATTCACCGGAAACAGCATAGGGGGCTGAAACCACTGAACAGACTGGTTTGTAATTCTGACTGCGTGTGTGCTGAAAACGGCGCAGAGAGCAAAACAAATGGCCCCGGCCATTGAATTTGCCGATATGCGCAGTGCACAACTTCGATTTTATTCCAAATTAATAGAAATAAAGAACAATTTGGCATAAACGTGGATGCACAAATGCATACATAATACCGACCTCCCCACCCAAGGGGAGGCTAAAGACTAACACTAGGTACTCCAAAGTGATTTCTATTTTCAACAGGTCAGTGTTACATCTGATATATCTGTACAGATCTTTTAAATTGAATCTCAATGATATAAAAATCATTTACATCGATTGAATAGCTGCAAAGTTATGAGTGTTTAAAGATTGATTTTTTTGCCCCGATTTGTGCACATTTCCAAATTAGCCAAATCTTGGATTTTAGGGTCCCACCTGGAAGCTATTTTGCATATGATCTGTCCAATATTAAAGAATCTCATTCTCTATAGTACAAATAAGAAGCTCAATTTTTTACAGACCATCACTGTTAGTATTCTTTCTGAAATTTCATGTCAAACTTGCTAAATTCCTTAATTTCCAGCAAACACCAATAATAAATTCAGTAAAATATAGAAAAATAGCATAACTCCCATTCTAATTGTCCTATCACAGCAATCTTTATACCAAAATAACCAGAATCAAAAGCTCTACATGATGACATAATTTTCTAACTGATCAGAGAAAGAAAGACAACATTCAATTTTAGGCATCGCGAGCTGACAATAAAATTAAGAAAAATAGCATAACTCCCATTCTAATTGTCCGATCACTGCACTCTTTATACCAAAGTAACCAGAATTTAAAGCTCTACATGATGACATCATTTTCTAACTGATCAGAGAAAGAAAGACAACATTCTCTTTTAAGCATCGCGAGCTGACAATAGCCAAATTCTTGCAGCAGTCACTTCTCAGACCAAGCTTGATGCGCATGATATAAATCTCAACCAAATATTGTTCTGGTTAGGTAGAGGAAGACTTAAGCTTTCTGATGATATAATTTTCAAAACGATCCTGATCAATTTTCAAGGAGGATTAATGTCTTAATGTTTTCACTCCTTCAGTTCAATCAAATTTCCCACTCAGAAACACTCATGCTTGATATGCTAATGAAGCCTAGATTCTTCTCTATCTTTTATTGGTGGTTATTTTTAGCTCAGGTCAATGTACTCACCAAGCCATCAAGTTTAGGGAAGGGAGTAGCTCAGACTGGATGAAAACAAAATCGGCGAGCATGCTCAGAGCTGCCGATGGTACCCGCCAACAAGTGTCCATTGACTGTGATTTATTTCATAATGATAATTAAAAATCAGACAGCCTAAAAGACAAAAGAACAAGCTTTAATTTGATATAATTTTTATTTCAAACCAAGCAGAATTAGTGTAGATTCAAGCCCTTTTAAAAGGGTTAAAATAGGTCAAATTTCGCGCTGCGGACACCGTATATGCCGACTTTGGAGTACCTACTAACACGCATATATATTATACACATAAACAATACCCATACTCATAGAGGTGGAAAATGAATAGACTACATCACGGTTCCAGCGGCGCGGTGCATTGTGGGATGCGTCAGAGCAAAACATACCCACGAGAAGCACATGGCTAATGCTAATACACTGGGTGCAGCTATGAAATATGCTAGTTTCAGCTCATCTCAGCTCTTGTTTGAAACATAGAATACCAACTAAAAATATATATATATATAATAAATTAAGATATTAATCTTTTATCCAGCATTGCATTTACATCAATATAATCAGCACATCTTATGCCATGTGCATTTAGATTTAGACAAATCTAGGCACTCAGACTAGTGTTAGAGCCATAGCCAGAGTCAGTTTTACTTATTTTATTCATGTTTTTATTTATATTCTATGGTTAATGACATATGTAGAAATAGAAAATGAGTAGGGATAATCAGATATTCGTTATATATTTCTTTAAAACAAGTTTTTGTTGACACATTTGACATTTTAATATTTAGAACAAGAATTACTTCTGGCTAATCAATGGTGATGTAAACATCAGCCTGTAAAGTGACTGAAATTGCATGTTTCTTAGCTCCAAATGCTTAATTATGGAGAGTTGTGTCTTAAACATATTCATTATATTATTATATTGCATCCTTCCGTCCATGTTTGTGCCAAATTGTTATGCATTTCTATTTATTTGGAATAAAATGCCAGTTTTGCCCTACGCGTATTGGCAAACTCAATGGCCGTACACCTTTGCTTTGCTCCCGACGCCGTTTTCAGCGCATGCGCAGTTGGAACCGTGATGTAGTCTATTCCGCAGAATCCAGCAACCGGAAACAGTTGTTTCTGGTGAACTGTGCTGGTCTGCAGCAAACAGGGTGGACAAAAGCGATTGGTTAATATTGGTCGGTATTACACGTTTTTTAGTGACAGGGCGGACACTTATCATGTCTGAATATGACTCAAGACAAGGTCCCAGTTCTAGATGGGATCATAACTCACAGCGACCATGTTTTGGATGACCCAAAATTCAGATTTCATATGAAAAAATATTTGTTTAAATGTAGGTATATCATATGACATGTGCTCATTTTGATAACGCTGGTCACTGCTGACGACTTTGTTCATTGTCATTGTATAGCACCTGTCGAAAACGCGTGTGATGACACGTGACTTACTCACTTAGTGAGGAGAGAAATAGGTGACAGAGTTGCTGTCAGAGATAAGTGTGTGCACTTACACTGTCACTGCAGGTGCTACTGCGGATATTGCTGAGCGCCTGCTGGAAGCATGCAACGGGAACCTGGAGATGGCGATTGGCATGCACATGGATGGTGCTGGCGGGGGGTCGCAGGCCCCGATCCCCGCCCCCACCCCGGGGAGCCCCACGGCCGCCTGCGGGTCGGGGTCCGCCACCGGCCACCCAGCAGACGTGTAAGGCTTTTTACTTTCAGTATATTGCGCAGTTATCGAAATCAACGACAACAAAAAAACAATAATTCTAAGCAAGGTATCCAAAGATAAATACGGCTTTGTTCCTAGTATTGTATCAATAAACCACAACCAACCGGACAATGCTGGATACACTACCTAGCAGATGCAGAAGACTTTTCTCCTAGCATATTTTCGAATCGTATGTGGCTGCTAGCCTACTGTAATGGTTGATCCTATAAAATTCCCCATACAATTATTTCCCAGACGAATCTACACTAAGACTACATATTTCTTAAGTTATTTTATTATAGGGAGTGAATTAATTAACCATATTGTTTACAATAGTGTCTTATTTGAAAACTATCTTTTTAAGTTGTGATATCCATCATTGACTTCGCTTTGCCACTGTCGGTCATCTATTATTAGCTTTCCAAACACACATGGCATTATTTGTTGTACATATCTCTTAAATTATTTTAATATGGGGGAGACAGCTTAATTAATTAATCCCATTGTTTACAATAATGTCTTGTTATGAAAATATGCTAAGTTTCCCGGATGTAAAACTACATTACAATTTTTTTTTAAACAACAATTTTAAGTTGTGATTTCCGTCGTTGAATTGGCTTTGCCACTAACTGTCTGTCAACTTTACAAGCACACGCAACATTATTTGTTATACTTTTAATGCTTTCTTGTAGTGACAATGAATAGTGCTCATTTAATAATGCAATTTTTGTTAAAGCTACATTTTAATGAATTACCCTGAACAAACAAGTGCCGTTTAGTGAAAACAGACAGTCATTTCGTCCAAAGCAAGTGGTAGCATAAAATGCTGGTTAAAATAAAGGTTTATTTGCATGTGTGTTCAGGGAGGATGATGTGCGAGCCCCTATACCACAGCGGAGGGAGGTTCTAGTTCAAGACCTACAAGCAAACTTCGGCAACATGGGTAAGCACTGAACCATGTCTTCATTAATATGTTACACAGCCATTTACACTTTAGTTAGCGTGGCTAGGTGAGAGGACAGAGGTGAGGGCGGTAATTTAGATTGACTACCTCTGGTAGTCCAGAAGTCATTGTCTAGAAGAGTTGCGATTTGGTCCTTTTCTGCATTTTCAACTTCTAGGTAAAGATGATATATAAATTGTTAGTTAATAATTGATTTAATTTTCCATTCAATTTATCAGGAGTTGAGTCTCAAAATTTGACTATTTAGAAAAGTTCTATTGTTCTACAGTGAATTTTCCACATCATTTTCCTAGTTTTATCTATTTTCGATTTAGATCTGTTGAAGATGTAGATAGTAGTATTAGAAATAAAAGATCATACAATTACTAAGTACCACAGTTACCTAAATTATAATATTAATCAAGATGACGTTGGGTCAGGATGAAATAATTTTTTTTTATAAAGAAAGAAACTCATGGTACATAAGTGTCTGGCTGAGATAACAATTCAGAATTGTCTTTACCAACCGGTGCTCTATTTCTGTCTTGTCCCAGGTAATTATGGAATGAGACGAACCCCACGCTCGGTATTTGATGGACTCCGTGACTTTCAGGCTGAAGCAAGTAGGTGGCACTTCCAGTGCTTTACCATTACTTCACTTAGTGCTGCGTACCAAGCAGGCCTTGAGCGCTTCGTATGGATGGCAGGATTGCCAACATTGGAAGATCTTAAGGAATGTTATATTGGGGGCGGGGCACGAGTACTTCTCCACCACCCCTCCCCCCGAAAAATGTTAAGATCTTAGATGGTGCATTTTGGACACAACATTCCGAAAGATTTATATAATTTTTCTATATTAATGGTATTGCAGGGTTGCCAACATTGGAAAATGAAAAACCAGAAGATAGGTGAAAGGTGATGATGGGGACATAAAATATTGCACACCTTACGGCATAACCGTGTGTCTGGCGGTGGAGAGGTTCTTATGTAGCGGGACTGAACTGTTGACACATGGGCTGCTTTGTCCCGTCTATGTATTATTATTATTATTATTATTATTATTGAGTTGAGCATTCTTCCCCCGTTTTGATAGGTCGTGGGATTCGAACCGCCTGGTTCAGGTTCAAACCAATGACATAACAGTTTATATTTGTCGTTACCTAGCCTGGCATTCGGCATTACTAGGATAAGGGAAGGAGCAGTGGAATGAAGAAGACCAATTGTCCACGATTGAAATTTCACTTGCTTATTCAATTAATGTATAACACAGAAAAACCATCACGGAGTAGTCTGAATTGGTATTCTCAAACTTTCAGAGTGTTGTGGAGAAGACGGAAACGTGGTTAAAAAGTCATCATCTGTGCCCTACGATCCTTACGGATTATATATATATAGGAAAGTGAAGTGAATAATGCTGTGTTTGGGACGTGGGGTCGTCAGTCACAGCACAGTCATGTGCACGCACCATCAAAAGTCTTGGATTTCGAATTTTGGTTTGGGTGCCCTCAAATGTTCTTGAAGTTAGTTGTATGTTCCTGAATCTAGTGGCCAACATTTTGTATAAATCTTGGTTCTAACATATCACATGATATTTAAGATCAATGTGTTTTCGACAAATTCCTGTCCTGGTTACAAATTGTTTTCCCAACATTACATACTTTTCAGTAGATTTGACACAAAAACCGGTATTAAAATGTTTCACATCTCCTTGGAAATGTTTTTGAATCCAGTGGCCAACGTTTCATGTGAACCTTGAATTATATAAATGTCAAGACTATTCAGGGTACATTTCTCGAGATTTGGCATAATTTTTCTTAAATTAAGAAGGTACACATAGATTAGCTAGAAAGCAAATATAAATTACCTTGAAACGTATGTAAAATATTAAACCGTCAACATTCAATTTTTTACAAGTGATTCAAAGAATAAATGAGCACTAAGTCACTGGACCGCTCCCACCCCACATTGCATTTAGAGTGCTTCTCTGACAGCTCCCTCTGTTTGCAGAGCAACAGGAAGCTGCTCAGGCGCATGTCCCCAAGACCCAGAAGCAGAAGACCCTGGAGGACCTGTTCAGACCGCCCATAGACCTCATGTTCAAGGGCTCCTTCCATGCTGTAAGTCCAGTCTTACTTTTACTTTTACCAAGATATTACCTTTTTTTCTTTTTAATTTAAAAAGAATTTCAAGTTTTAAATTTCGTTATTTTAGAGTTTAGATTCAGTTTGCCTGTTTCATTAAAAAAAATAAAAAAAACACCACGGTTAAATGGTGAAACGAGTTTGATTAAGAGAGTACTTGTAATAGTCACTCAAAAGGATACACTCTTATAGAAAAGTGATGCAAAACCTCTTTGTCATGAAGTGTGGTTAATGGTTATTTGTAGGATACGAAGTGGGATTTGAATGGCGCCAGCTGGTTTGTAATTTAATAAATGAATGCAGTGCCATAAAAGGATTAACTTTTTCTAGTTTGCCGACTTTTATTTTGTAAAATCGGAGTTATTAACCAGATGCTTCGGCCAATTAAAAAAATTCAGAAGGGAGGTGCGTGAGACAGATCAACCAACAGATAATCTAACCCACAAAGGCAGATAGACGTGGGCGGGCGATCACACATGCACACACACAGACACGCAGGCAGACAGACAGATCAGGGTTCACACGCATCGCCAGCAGTCTTGAATGTTCTTAAATTTAGATCTTTTGTCCGAGCACTCTCAAATGTTAGACCAGATGGGATGGCCGAATGAGTTGAGTGTCCGTCTCCTGTTTTGGGGGATCCGAACCGATGGAACGTGGGTTCGAACCCATGTCAAGTCAAACCAATGACTTAAAAATTGATACTTGGCGCTTCCTAGCCAGGCGCTCGGCATTATTAGGATAGAGCAAGGACTGGTTGGCTCAGTGTCAAGATAATGTGACTGAGTGGGATATCAGGTCATGGTGTCGACGGCCTGGTCTCCCAGTGGTGCATTACTATAAAGTTGCCATGAGTGCACACTGTCGCAAGTCGGTACCCGTCCTGATATGACCTTGGATGTTGCTAGGATGTAAAACAACACAAATAGAAAATCAAATGTTAGATTTAACTATGTTCTTCAGTGTTTGTAAATAAAAAAAGATGGCATTATTTCACAAGCAGCTGTAAACCAAAAATAAAGCAGGACTTTGGTTGCCAGGCGCTAGATATTGGCAGCTGTCGCCTCCACCTTATCAACGGTGCCTTTAAGCATGGTTGCGATGCATCACTGTCTACTCCCTCGTCAACGAGATGCCATTAGTATATGCAGTTTTGTATATTTTGTAGATTTAGTTTCTATGGGTTATTTGTGTGTCTCATGGAAGATGTTCTTGAATCTGCTGACTAACTTTTCCAGGGTTCATACTGGTCCTTGAAAACCTGGACAGTCCTGGAATATCGTGGCTATTTAAAAAAAAATCATATGTTATTTTAAAATCATAAATAGATGGGGTGTTATGCGGTTATGTTTGTTCTTTATTCATTAATCAGCAATATTTTGTATTTCATCTGATTTTTGTGGGTTTCTTATCCCACCTCTTGATTTTTACATTAAAACTGCATATGTTCATCGTTATTCGTTATGCATATTGACACTTCACATCTTACGCAGTAAATCGACTACGAATACAGCCGTGTTTCGGGGTTCTTTAATTTAATAAACATCATTGAATTTTGCACTGAAAAGTCCCCTAAGGTCCTGGAATTTGCTCTATCAAAATGGGTATGAAGCCTATTTTCGTATGAACCCTGAGACATACATATGAAGGCACAGGCCGACAGACACACAGACAGGAGTATATAACAGGAATCCCATTTGTAATGAAAAATGACTGATTTCAGAGAAAAAGTGAGTTTCCAAATCAGCGGGAGAAAAATCCAGTCTGGAAAAAAACTTTTACTTTTAATTATTTGTTAGTCTTGATGTCTTAAAACATTTGGAATTTCAATGCCGAAATATGTCCAACTGGGTACTAGATTGCACCATTTTAATCGTAGGTTTTACCAAATTTCCAGGAGAATATGCCTCCGGAGCCCCCCTAGTTTTTCGGGGATTTAACCAAATTTTGTGGGACCCCTGACGCACGCACGCGCACACTATATGCTGAGTTTGCCTGTAGGCACGTGACCTGGGCACCACGTCGAACCGCTGGCTGCTGGTGAACGTGCAGAACGCTAAGGAGTTCCAGTGCCAGATGCTGAACCGTGACGTGTGGAGCAATGCCGCCGTCAAGGCCCTCGTCAACGACAGCTTCATCTTCTGGCAGGTAGGTGGGGCGTAGAGCCGGGATGTCGAGGGCCCTCAGGCGGGACGAGTGGCACACTTCTAGGCTGGCTTGTCTCCCTTCTCGGCCGGCCTGTCTCCCTTTCGCCTTCCAGTCGTCCAGTCAATGTTATTTTGAGACAGAGTCCGCCTTCTGCTCGGCTGAATGAGATTAGTACCATATGGAGAGGAGTCATGGGCATTTAGGTTCACAGTACAGTAAAACCTCTCGAACCGACCACCTCCACAGATCGACCACTCCCCTTATTTGGGTCCCAAATGATCGCCCATACAATACCATTGTTAGTATAATTTTTAAAAAAGTCCCTAATCTGACCTCCTCCCTAAATGGACCATTTGAAGTCAGTCCCATGGTCGGTCGATCTAGAGAGATTTTATTGTAATTAGCATGGTTGGGCGCCTGCCTCACGTTTTGGTAGTTCATGGAGTTCGAAATCTGGTCGAGTCCAACCAATGAATTAAAAATGTATACTTGTCGCTACCTCGCGTGGCTTTCGGCATTACTAGGATAGGGCAAGGAGCAGTAGAATGGGGAAAGCCATTTTCCGCGACTTAATCAACTTACCTGCAAAATATAGAGATAAAAGAGCTCAATACCTGCGCGATAAAAGACGAGAGTTCCGATGATTGTACATACCTATAGGCATCATGCTAGTTCTCGTGGGTAAGCGGAAGGCTTCAAATGGGCCTCCTCACCGTTGGCTTCAGCTCATTTGAAATGACTCCGCCCACCCACTCAGACTGTTGATCCCCACAACCCGATACGTGGAAGCAAACACCTAACTCATTCGGCCATCCTGTCTGGACTTACAAATTTCAGCTGACCTGTACATCAGCTGACTTAACATTTCACACTCACAGTGGGTGCGCCAAGTGAGCCAGTGTCGCAGCACGAGTCTACTCTCGTTCCACCTGGATTACCGCTGCCATGCAATACCTCTGCTTTCTGTTTCTAAATTGATTTCGCATAGGCCGATGGTATTGATTTGATCATTTTCTGAGATAAATACAGTAAAACAACTCTAAATCGACTGACCATGGGACTAACTTTAAATGGTTGATTTAGAGAGGTTTTTTTATCCTTACAGTGGTATTGCATGGGCGATCGTTTGGGACCCAAATAAAGCGGGCGATCTGTGGAGGTGGTCGGGTAGAGAGGTTTTACTGTATAGTAGTTTGATTGTTATAATCTATCTTGCTTTTGTTTGAAGTAATTTTGATTTTAAATGATTAACTAAGAAGATATTTGACATGTAAATATGACAAGTGTTGGTGTGCTTGGCAAAGCTCTGACTGCATAGCCTACAATGGTAACAGGGTCTACTAAACTGACATGGCATGATCTATGTAACAAATGCTTCATAAGTGCACCTGCATCTAAGTTGAATATGTAGCTTCAAATCTGGATGAGAGTTGCTTTCGAAAATGTGATGCCTTTATCGGACTATGCAGCTTTAACAAACCATTTCTAACCTCTAGGTGTACAATGACAGCGAGGAGGGGCGGAAATACATGCAGTTCTACAAAATTGAAACGTGGCCTTACATCGCCATATTGGATCCACAGACCGGTGAGCGCATGCGCATGGACATATATATCAGCAAATTGTTAGAGAATTCATTAACACAAAATAAATAGGTGTTCTTTGAAGTTAACCATAAACTAATAAGGATACCAATCAGTATCTTATTTCCCTGAACTATGTGCAATTTCTAGTTTAAGTAATGCTTTTCTTCATGATGGTGTGTAAAATATGTATAGAGTACATAAAAAGCAAGTATTTATTTAAGATCAGGGATGTGATTTTTCCGCGGATTTCTGAGTTTTTAATAAAGAAATTGGTCATTCTTGTGATTCGTGCAGATCCCGTGAAAAATATTTGGTGTTATTTTTGGGGGGGGGGGGCGATATGGAGGGCTTAACTTGTGTGTATGTAGGAAGAATGTACGTTTTCCTGCTGAAAATACTACTTTTTTTTCACAAGTGTTTATTCATCTGAAGAAGTATAGTGTCAGCGCCGGAGCACTGGTCTTCCAGCCGTTTTACATGCACTCTGGAATTTTACACATGGTTTGGGAGAGTATCCTGTGCTGTTTCTGTGCAGCACAGGACACTTTGTACAATGGGTGTGCGTGACTCATGCTGCATTATGTGCAGCATCAGTCACTATTCTTGTCAGTCTCATGTGACTAGTTGACTATGTACTTGATATTGTAATTATTTCTCATTGCTAATGTGCTTTTTTGGTTTATTATGTCTGTGTGGTGGGTTTGTAGTTTTCAAGGCCTTAAAATGCTTAAATTTTATGTGCTTCCCGGGGACCCTGCCCCCTACCAAGACTTGTTTTATAGTCAATGGTGCAAATTTCATATGGTATACTATTAACTAATCAATATGAATAAAAACGTATGTTTTATGTACAAAGACTAAATTATGGGTGAAAACCATTTGTATCAAGCATATGGTTGCGTTTTTTTGGTTTAAACTGACCATTGCTGTGTTTGCAGGTGAAAACTTGGTAACGTGGAACAACGTTGACGCAGTCACTTTGTGTGATCTTGGTAAGTCCATCCTTGGGGAAAGTCCTTGAAAATATACCTCATCTAAAACAATTTTAATATAGAAAAAGCTTTTTCTTTTCTCGTGTTTGGTATTTAAATTAACCAAACTTATTTAACGTTCAATCCAATGCTTGAATCAGGCGGTAAGTGCTAAATCCTTTTTTTAAAGTTAAAAACAATGTTTGATTCCTTGATGGTTAATTTTACACATACAAGCTTCAAATAAACCTTAAGAAAACCGAAACATAACTTTCTTGGATTTAAATATTATATGAGCTATACATCACAACGTTATATAATAATTTACTGGCCATTATCTCCGCTTCGATATTCACAGAAACTAAAAGCAGACCTGCCTACCCATACAACTTTTGCGTGTTTTGTAGTTTTAAAATTTGTATGCCAACACAAATTTGGAAAGCACACAATGTTTTATTATTTTTTTAGTATAACTCTTCACTCGTATACCCAAACAGGAAATTTGGGGTAGGCAAAACTTGCCTGCCCATACAATTTTTGCGTATTTTGTGCAAAGCTTTTAGCCAGAGTATGCCATGTGCAGAATTAAAATGTTGTATGCCAAAAAAAGTGGAACGTTCAAAAGAAATTTCACTGGAGTACACAAATAGGAAATTTGGGGTAGCCAGGTCTGTGAAAGCAGACCATGACGCGATTTATGATAGGACATGCATTAATATCACATGGATGAGGACTCCCCATCGATTGGTATTTTTTTTTTTTTTAGGTCTAAACAGGGATGAGAATTTCCCGTCGATTGGGGTTTCCCTACTTTTGGGCAATGGCCTTCCTTTTTAGGTCTGACTTGTTATCAACCCTGATATCAGTGACAATTTAAAATAATTAAATGAAATACAAATGTCCGAAATCAGTAGTTGGGAATATAAGCCATCAAATATAATGTGATAAGTGTTTAGTGAGAAACCCCCGTTCTGATAATTGATTTACTACAACTCCATCCTGGAGACGCTTAGCTAATGAGATACTAGTAATGTGCGCATGCCATCACACAATGCAAACACTGCAGCCATCAAGAAGTGTAGATTGAAGTGGTACAGCCATGTCTCAAGCCTTAAAAAGACATCTTGCAAAGGAACTGTGAGAGGGGTACAGAAGGAAAGGTAAATAGAAGAAGCGGTAGTCAGATGTCATCGCATTGAACAAGACTGGAGTTTTTGCGCCTCCCATAGCCTGTGGAGAATGCCGGTTAAGAAGTCGATCGGTGGTGCCCCAATGGTACTAGCGAGTTACATGAAGTGAAAGTAAGCGTGAATGCATACGTCAAGTGCTAAATAGTAAAGTATGGAGCACTGATAAGAGAGTCGCTCTTCCTGCCTGTAATTGTCTGGTGAGGGTAGCACTTTGACTTTGTGCCTGTCTTCTCCAGTAACCGAATACCTGGCTCAGCATCACCAACCAGACGGTCTGGTGAGCCCAGATGGACCACCCGCTAAGCGCCCACGGAAAGACGTAAGTACCAAGGGGGTCATCCTAAGTTTTCAACATTTTCATGATTGTATAAAGCGTACGGCTGGGGCCGGAGCGGTGTTATTCATGTACAGCTTTCATGGTTTAGTAAAATGTTGAAATAACAAAATACTGCCATCTTCTGTGATAAATTGTTGATTGATTCTACTTGGTGGGGATGGTCTGGAAAAGTATTCCTCTTTGTACGACTGTGAAATCTTGGATGACCCCTAATAACAATACCTCTCTCACCTGTCTATCTACCGTCCTCTTGGTATTGTTATTGTTATTTTAATTGGTGGTTTATTTATCCTGTCCATAGCATAAGTTCATGATAGAACTTGTTTTCAATGCTGAACAGCTCTAGTCATTACTTTGTGGTTTATTGTCTTGTACGGTTTGTTAGTAATATTTGCGCGTGTATTTATCTCAGAGCTACCTAGGAGCTTCCTGGTCCACAATAACCATTCTTGATGGGTAATATGTCAATGTACCAAAACTCTCTAATGGCTATGTTCTCCATTGGTTCTTGGGGTAGGTCGTTTTGTTTTATATATAGGTTTTTTGTATGCTACAATGGATTTTATGGTTCTGGTTGTGCTCCGTTGTTCATTCCAGACGTGTGTTACCATAGATATGACCCTTTGTGGGTTTGTTATCCTGCCTCTGGTTTTTTATATTAAAACTATACATGTTTGTTGTTATCTTTTATGCCTAATTAATCCTGACCGCACTTTGATTCTGCACAGAGTATCATTGAGGCATCTGAGGACAGGCAGCTGCAAGCAGCGATCCGAGCTTCGATGGAGAACACGCCAAATAAAAGTCCGAAGACGATCATCATCCATTCAGACAATGAGGACTTTGGCAGTGATGCAGAGCTGGAGACTTTCAGCGACTCGGATGATGACCCAGCTACCCCAGTGAAAAAGCGGGTGTTGAAAGCGACTGACTCTAATGTGACTAGCGGCAGTGAGAGCAGGAGCCACAGTGCAGCAGGTAATGGGGACAGAGTGGATGGCGAAGAGGACATCAGCGAAGAGGTCCACCTAGTCTCTGAGTCCAGCTTGTCCTCCTCCTCATCAGGGGTCACTGCGATCACCTTTGAGCCTCCATCCATGCCATCCGCATCCACATCCATATCCGCATCTACACTGACATCCACACTGGCCGGCTGTATTCAGCCTGTAGCTAGCACTTCACCACTTTCAGCATCAGCATCAGCATCAGCATCAGCATCGTCAGCCTTAGTATGTAAGCAAACAGAGCCACAGAACCATGCCCGGGGCCACATCAGTGCGCTATCGTCAACAGCATCTGGTGTTGCAAGCAGCACCAGCAGTGCAAAGGACACAGACTGTGTAAATGGTGGTGGTGGTCCAAGTACACACCCAAAGAACAGTGTTCCTGGTAGCAGTAGTAGCACCAGTACCAGCAGCAGCAGTAGTACCAGCAGCAGCAGCAGCAGTAGTAGTAACAGTAGTAACGGTACCGGGACAAATGACTCCAGCAAAACTGCACCACACAAAAAATTCCAGTTTGTTCAGCAGTCGACGGGTGCAGCCTCGCTGTCGTCTTGGCGGGACCACCTGGGCAGTGACAGTGACGTGCATACTGTTATCAACATCCGCTTCCCCGACGGGAAGCGACAGCAGCTCAAGGTGCCTTGCTCGACCAAACTCAGAGTAAGTGGGCAAATGTTAATTTAGTATTTATTTTTGTATTCGTGTATTTTACTGCATTCATTTATCAGACCGATCTACACGTACAATTCTTGCGCATTGTATACAGTTTGAAGCCGGAGCACAAAATTAATATTTTGTATGCCCACAAAACTTTGGAAAGCACACTATTAAATTATTTTTGGTGGAGGGTGGGGGGGTGGGGTGTAATCACTATTTATTTTCCATTGGAGTACCAAAATAGGAAATTTGGAGTATGCAAGAACTGCCTACCCATACAATTTTTGTCGTATTTTGTACAGGGTTTTAAGCTGGAGTTCATCGATATGCAAAATAAATCAAATTTACACACAAACAAATTTGGAACGTAAGCTTTTTGTTTTCATTGGAGTACTGAAATAGGAAATTTGAGGTAGGCAGGTCGGATTTATTAATTAGGTGAAATTTCAATTGCATACAATAAATCTTTTCCACGGAACATTCAAAGGAATGATGGAATACCTCGTACAGTACCAAAACCTTGCCGTGTTTACTGTTAGTGGTGAAATAAGCAGTTCATGGGCACATGTCTAATCGGTGCGAGATGAGCACTGACTGTTATTGCTAAGGGGTCGTCCAAACTTGCCAACATTTTCATGGTCGTAACTCGTACAAAGTGTACGATAGGGGGGAGGGGGGCTGTCCGTAAAGTATGACTTTTAGCATTTAATAAAAGGATGATATTTTCGGCAATCTCTTTTTGGGGGCACTGTAGTTGACTGCACTGGCTTCTGGCAAGGACCACATAGATAGGTAGGTGTGGACAGGGTGATTGCATCAGGATGCCTAGGTAGTGTAATAGTTAGCACACTAGCCCTGGAATAGCGAGATGTGCGGGTTCGAATCCTGCGCTAGGAATATTTCCCATTTTCATCATCCCCAAGATAGTACACCAGGCTAGGCAGTGACACGTCAATTTTTAAGTTAGTACACCAGGCTAGGCAGTGACAAGTCAATTTTTAAGTTTCCAAAAGTATATGTCTTTTGGGTCGTTAGAGCTTCCAAGAAAAATATAATTTTCATGTTTGCACCCTTTTGAAAATTTTAGGAGGGTACCAAACTAGTCAGTCACTATTAATACACACTATTCACAATGCATGCGACATCTGACGGCGACGATGAACACTACGTTTGCGGGACCAGGACCAGGGCGCATGCATGATAATATCCTCTATTGGCTTGACTCAACCACGTTTCAAACAGGGGGTTTGAATCCCTTAACCTCCCACAATGGGAGCCAGGCACTCAACTCATTTGGTCACCCCATCTGGGTCTGTAGTGAAATGTTGATGTGTACGACTTTGGGAGGAAGGGGGGAGTCTGGAAAAGTAGTACTCTCTGTACTACCTTGAAAATGTTGACAACTTTGGACGACCATTAAGTGTGCTGTAGTTACAAATGCTGCCTGTGTTCAGTTCTTGTTTTTCTCGCCTCCTTCCGGCAGGCGCTGATCATGTTCATTCAGGAGGAGGGTTACCATAAAGAGATGTACGAGCTCGTCACCATCTTCCCGAAGCGCAAGTTGTCCTACCTCGATGTGGAGGACACGCTCCGGAACCACGGCTTGTTCCCGCAGGAGACCGTCTTCGTACAGGAGCGATAGCCCCAACATGCCCAGCCCCAGCCCCAATCTCAGCCCCAGCCACGGAACCGGCCAGCCCTAGTTCTAACCCCAACCTAAGCCTCAGCCTCACCCAGTCCATACCCAGTTACTACCCCCCCCCCCTCCCCCGCGAGTTAGATGTGCAGAGCAACAGGGCAGTTTGATACAAGACACTCACTCACACTCACTCATTAGATGTTGGACATTTGTAGCAAAAAAGGGACAGAAAGCAACCCCCCAAAAATGGGGAAAAAAGGAAGAAAAAAAGAGTCGCGTGTGGATCTGCTTATGTTCAGATCATTCATCCAGAGGTATTTCAGTTTTGATATGATTTGGAGAAATTGATTTGGAAGAGTAAAAAATTAAATTGACATGTTGATACCTCTTGTGTGCTGAGATGAATGTATATATTATATATATTTTTATTGTATACAGTCGGAATTAATATTTTGTTGTGTGGTATATATATTAATATATTGTATGTATTGTGTTATATATAATATATATTGGAATATTTTGTATTATATATATATAATAGAGTGTGTAAATACATACAACATATTAAATATACAATACATACTAAAATATATGTGCCGGCTACAACGAGAGTAGATGTGGATATGTGGGATGCTATCATAAGAAATGATATGCGAACAGTTAGTTATTTCAGCCCGTAGGGACTATGGTAGTTTGTCCTCCCTCCAGCATTACTCCTATTAGTATTGTCACTCAATAAGTGTCATTTCCTGTCCATAGGATGACTGTTATTAACATCTGAAAGTAGAGTACTTACTCGAAAGTCCGTTACCTAGTAATGCCACCGGTGCAACAATTAATTACCTGTTAACATGAAGAAGGGAGAAAAGCCACAAAACTATCGGTGGCAGGAGGGGATAATTATTTTACTAATTAGAAATTATTGATATAAAATAAAAGCAATCTATTCAGTATTTACTATATAACTGTTCACCCCTTTTCAGGGCAGCATATTTTCTCATAAAATAGTTATTAAACATCGTTCTTTTGGCAACAACAAAAATGTTACTTTGGGTAGCCTAAATAGGTGTTGGAAACGCCCACCCACCCGGTCGGTACAACTGATGGAAACTTATACGCAGTATTTCTAAGTTAGGGGTGTGTGGTGAGTGGGTCTAGGGCTGTGGTGGGGATGTAGGTGTGTGGTGGGGGTTTAGGGATGCTAAAAATGTGAGGTGCCACTCTGCAAGACACCTCTACACCTCCACAAAATGACCTACACCCACACCACATACACCTACACCCCCACTACATCCTTACACTCCCACCACATCCGTAAGCCCCCACCACACCCATACACCCCTAAATCCCCATACACCCCCACCACACACACCGTCAACCCCCACCACACACTGTCAACCCCCATCACACACACCTACACCCCACCACATCCCTAAGCCCCCACCACACCCATACACCCCACCATACACACTCAACACACACCCCTACCACACACACCAAAATCCTCACAACACCCCTACACCTCCAACACACAAACATACGCCCCCACCACACACCCACCATACACACCGACACCCCAACCACACCCACCCCACCATACACACTCACCACACACCCCTACACAAACATACGCCTGCACCATACACACCTACCCCCCCCCACCTCCTCTTATTTACACACACTTGACAGTAGGAGGAACTGCTTCTATCCAACCAAAGCATTACAGACCGGCATGGTGCGCCATCTGACGAGAGAGTCATGTTTGTTTCTTTGTTTGTTGTTTTACGTCCTAGCAACATCTAAGGTCATATCAGGACGGGGAGAGAGTCATGCAAACTGAAAGCTCCCCATTGACAGCTGTGCAGTGGCAGTCGTGAGCACGTCACACAATCATTGGGTTTATAATTTGTAACACCGGCTCCATACTGGTCCCGGGATGATTTGGAACTTTGCCGATTTTCATTTGTCGTCTATTTGAACTCATTCTTAGGTCATGGCGAAGAGTAGACCCCATGTTTTGACAGCAAATATGCCAGGTAATATATTAAACCATTGGAACAGAAACTCACCATTGCAATATTTTCGAGAATTAGTTCTTTTCTGACGTATCGATTGATGGCAGAATGTGTTTTACTACATGAAATATCTGAGCAGAGTGTATTAAATAACTAATATCCTTTCTATTTTCCCTTTATATATATCAGGGAAACGAGTGGAATTTATTTGCCAATATTTGGCCAGTAGTTTTCATAGGGATTGGGGGAAGCTAAGAAATAATTGAATGTTTTCAATGGATGAAAGATCAGGGCGATTGTGTTGCGATTTGTGTTATTTCTAAATAATAACAACGCCAATAAAACAGATATTCTATCGATTTTCTCCAACCATTAGTTAAAACCTCAAAATTCAAGCCATGTCTGTACTGAGTGGGGTTTGATTTCCGTGAAAATTAAAAACGTCTTGTGGTTGTAAGATTGTCAGGGAATCACGGGGTGAAAGCCGGAAGTCAAGTTTCATTGAGTACTCCCCACTATCTTGTCTCCATTCCACTGATGAGTCAGTACGACTATCCTTGGAAAGTAGTCCAGTCATTGTTGTGACCATGTTAAACCACCTCAATTTTTGCTGCTTTCTTTTACTTTTTCAATTTGTTGTTAACCCCTTCACGATCACAATCACATTGATCCCATTCAGGACCAGACAATGCTTGCTCCTTCAGCCAACCATCCAATCTTCCAAACTCATTCAAAGTCAAAGCTTGGTGCTATGTAGTAAATAAACGTCTATATTTTTGTTTACAAATTTCTTTTTTATTAAAAAAGCCCGCAATCTTGATAATACTTTAAGCTTTAACTGAAGATTAACATTTGACTCAATAACAGCCAAGTTTGGTTTCTTAACAAAAGTAAGATGAATATGTTTCGCATGATTTTGTCTGTTCATGGCTTCGTGTTTAAAAATGAAAGGGTTGTTTGTAGTTTTTATCGGTTGTATGTGATGTATGCTGTCTTTAGTTAAAGTTGCATAGTCCGATGGTTTTGAGTTTCCGACATTTCCTGAGATAAATACATTAGGTTGATCGTTATTATGTACCTTACTTTAGCTTGAAGTAACTTTTATTTTTAAGTGGCTAACTTTTGAAATATTGGAAGTGGAACCATGCAAAATTAATTTTGGCGAGCTTGTCAAAACTCTGACCTCACAGGCTTCTGCAGTAACAGGTTCTATTCAATTGCCTCAGTATTCTGTTCTATGTGGTGTCAAATGTTTAATATGTGCACCAGTATCTAAGTTAGATATGTAGAATCAAAATTAGATAATTGTTTTGGTTTTGAAAATTTGAAATTTTCATCGGACTATGCAGCTTTAATTAAGCTCGCATATCATGTTACAATGTCGAATGATTCATCAGTCGGGAATGTTTTAATAAACCATGCCGTCGTGCACTAACGGATCGACTCAATTATTTTCTTATTACTCAATTAAGCAACCAATCAATATAAAAGAATAATGTGACAAACACCTTCACATACTTACAATTGTGGATGTTATGCATAACATTGGGACCAGACGGCATATATATAGAGCGTCCGTCTCCCGTGCTGGTAGATCGTGGGGTCGTGGGTTCGAGTCCCGGTCGAGTCAAACCAATGACTTTAAAATTGATACTTGTCGCTTCCTAGCCAGGCGCTCGGCATTATTAGGATAGGGCAAGGACTGGTGTGCTCAGTGTCCGGATAATGTGACTGAGTGGGATACCGGGTCATGGTGTCGGCGGCCTGGTTTCCCAGTGGGACAGCACTATAAAGTCGCCATGAGTGCGCACTGTCACAAGTCGGTACCCGTCCTGATATGACCTTAGATGTTGATAGGACGTAAAACAACAACAAACAAACAAACATAACATTGGTAATTTTCGGCGGAGACGGGAACCATGCGAATCCTGGCACAGTGGCGCCATCTAGCAGAAACCCCGTGACATGCTACGAGCATAACGTAGTTCTTGGAATTCCTCCAGGTGGCGCCACGGGCAGTTACCCGCCCCTACGCTCACGCGACCGCCAAACCGCTCGAAATTCGAACAGAACTGCCGCAGCCGCCGCCGTCCAGCAACCCTCTCGTTTTCGTCACGTAACGCCACGTTACCCCACAAAGGAAATCAACAGAAATTGCATACGAGTATCTTGAATATTACTCTGATATTGAGCTGATTGACAGCTAGTGACATTGCCGGCGTGCCGCTCGTGACTTGTGGCAAAGGAGGAAGGCATCATTACCAGCAATCCCGAACATGTTGACTCGCGCTGCGACAACTCACCGTCACCACAAGTAGCAGCATTCCTATAGCGAATCCACGGCAACGCCATTTATCACATTTCTATCATAAAAAACGTATAGCGCCGATAGCAGACGAGTTTCTACATACACCAAGCTCTTACCTGCCGAAAATTGGGCTAAATTTGCTAAATCTTTTGTAGGTCCATCTATATGTTGAAAATTTGGGAAAAATGCCACGTTTTCCCACTATATTCACAGAAAATCGCTAAACTGCCCAACTTCTACGAGCTAGTGACAGAATATGGCAGAATGTATTTTAGTGGCCGATAGCTCTCAGATGGCAGCACTATAAGGTATCTCTAGGCACAGTTTCAGTTGTGTAGCTAAATATTTTGCCGTGTCCACATGGGGGTTGAAACATAAAATAAGAAATAAATCCATCAAACCAGTTTATTTTTATTGAAATATGTATTCCTATTTATTTATTTATTTATTGTTCCATAATCCTTACATCCAATTACAACAGATCTTTATTTAATTTTTTTTAAATTGAAACAAACTTGTCTTTGAAATATATATAATCAATGCATACTCCGCATCTTGTGGCCGACGCTGATTGGATGATGGCAGAATTGATCGAAGCGCCATGAACCCGCAGCGGAAAAATTAAGTTCAGGATTGCTGGTAATGTCACGCTGCCATCAACGGTTTCAGCTTACCGGCCATGTCACACACAAATATACATATTTCTGGCATGACTGTTGTCGTGAATCGACGATTCTTACTTCATCTTCCGAATACCGGAAGTTAAGTATCCGGGGAGAGGCCAAGCCCGCGCAGGCCGGAAGTAGCCTCAGTTAGCAACTCGGCAGCGGAGGAGCAACAGCGAGTTGGAGGAGGCTACTACTACTCAAGTTTAGGTAAGTCGAACAGGAGGACTTAATCGTATTATTAAGATTGTTAGTACTGGTGCATTGGTAACATTACACCACTGTGTGTAAATATAGTGGAAATTGGCTAGTGATTATGTACTAATCCGCCAAAAATTTGTGTCGTTTCAGAACTACGTCCAAAGTAAGACTGCGAGAGCACGTGTGAGTTGCTCTCGGCCGATCAGTAATACGCATCAGCTATTATCAGACGGTGTGGTCGCATTAGTTTTCTGTCATGGCAAAAATGATGTCCGTTGAGGACCAGCCATCGATTGCGCTATGCACTGCGAGCGATTCGGACAGTGAGACAGTAGAACATTAAAAACAGGCAAAATCCAAACCACGAAAAAAGATGGTGGCGGATACAAAGCCGAAGACGCGCTCAAAGAACCACGATGTGGGTCAAGAGTCGGGTGCAGCCAATACGGCAAATGCTACTGGGCCAGACATGGCTGAGTTCAAGAAAATGTAAGAGGAAATGGTACATTTGAGAGAAGAAGTGAAGACTCTACAGACGGAGTCGGAGCAGTGGCAGGGAAGCCAGAGAGAAGAGTGGGAACACTTTGTAGGTCAAGATGGCGGCGCATGCAACATGTGGCCAGACAATGACGGTGACGATGATGTTGACCACTGGGAAGACGAGGAGGAAAGTGACTCCCTCAGCTCCCTGAGCACTTCAGAGCAGTTGACGGCTCTAAGAGCATTGACTGCCGTAAAACAAACTATGGCAAAAACGCCAGTAACCAAACCGGCCGTGACGAGCATGAGTAAGCCATCGCCGTTCAGCAGCTTCAGGGCGCCACCACCGCTGAAGCCTATGCCGGCTGAGCAGGTCGTAACACAAAACACAGCAGCAGCGAGCACAATCACAACCGCGGTCAAGACACCAAAGGTGAGGAGAGAGTTCAAGCTGGATGAGGGGTTACATGAGGGAACCCTGTTGACCGAACTACAGGAGACTTATAAAAAAGTCAAGAAACCTGTTACACCTCGCATTACTATCAGCGAGAGCAGGGCAGGGGCGATACATTTCAAGACCATCAGAGAAATCGCTAGGCACTATATGGGACTGGCCAATGTTCCGGCAGCACATTTCCAAGTCCTGAACGATGAGATCAGGTTTGCTGAGGGCAGGAAAGAGGGAGAGAGTGCTCTCATTACCTGCTCTAAGGGCCTAGTGGCGATACTGATGGCTATCACACCCACCATGGATATTATCCTACAGAGAGGGTCAGCTGACCCAGAGCTGGATGCACAGGGCATCCACAGGGCGTCCACATGCTTAACGCAATCAAGCTAGCAGTCGCAACCCACAGCTAGGTGAGACTGGACCGCAAGGCGAGTGTCACTAAGGTGGTACATTCCCGTTTGGGAAAAGAGCTCATAAAGGAGAAGAGAGATGCATACGGAGATCTACCAGAGCCATCTGAGTTCCTCCTAGGTGAAAACCTAGGTGAGAGGAACAAACAGCTGCTTAAGTCAGTGAAGGCGTCAGACAACTGCATGAGCATGAACCTGTCATACAGAGGCAAGCGCAGGAACTCCTACGACCACCAAAGATGTAAGGGGGCACCCTACAACAAGTTCCGAGGGAACGGCCGGTTCCGGGGACATGGATCCAGAGGTGCATCAACACCAGGCCCCGGAGAAGCGATTTGGCAGAACGAATGAGGACTACGCGCAGTACGGGAACGTCCCATCGTTGTCATGAAGGGGGTGTGGTCGTGGAAACCTGAGTCGGGGTTTTCAGAAATGAGGCGCCCCGCCCAGGTGGGTGTCTCCGCGTCATTACTAACGGGTGAGCATGACCATATCACGCTAACGGCGGGAAACATTGTAAACCATGTAATAAACTGGGAACTTCTAACAAGTGATAAATGGATCCTGAACTGTGTGGTGGGTCTAACCATACCCTTCCAACACACTCCTACAGCAGCCAGAGCCGTTTCCATTCAGAATGGATGCTGACGAAAAGAGTTTCGTGGTAAAAGAAGTGTCAGAGTTAGTAAATAAACAAGTGTTACGTGTAGTAAGTCCAGTACAGGACCAGTGGATCTCAAATATCTTCTTGAGACTGAAACAGAACGGAAAGTTCCGAATGATCCTAGACCTAACAGAGTTAAACAAACTCATATACTATGAACGCTTTAAAATGTTTAACCTTAAAACTGCACTTGACTTGTTAAATGTGGGCACTTGGATGGCGAGTGGCACCACCTTTTGCTCCAGTAGTTGGTGCTATTATAGCTTTGGAAGTTGCTATAACATGACCGAAGGGGCTGCATGGTTCGCACAATCTTGAAAAGGCCTTGAATTTGTAGGTCTCTTGAAAAGGCCTTGAATTTGTAGGTCTCTTGAAAAGGCTTCAATTTGAAAATACCATGGAAAGGACTTGAAAATTGACCAAATGCAGAAAATAAAACCATTGACTGTTTTTAATTTTCAGGGAAGACAGGGCAAATTTGCTCGACAACAGTGGTTTGAGTGTGTGCCTTATTAACCAATCTAAGGCAATAATAGTTAAGTATAATAAAGATGTTAATTCCCTAGTTGCTTCTTTTGCTTGATAAAAATAGCAAACAAAAAGCTGGTGAAGTAAGACCATAAAGAGTTGACATGTATATAATCATTATAATATAAAAAGAATTCGGCCGTAAAAATCAATTTCTAAAAAGGCCCTAAAAAGGCCTTAAGTTTGGTTGTTGTAATAACTGTATGAACCCTGGGCTGTACCATGACCAAAACAAATGTACTTGTATAGTTTGACACATTTGATAGGAATTATTTGTGGTACACCCATGGCCCGAGGGTCTGTGGTAAAGCTATGGCTGTTTGTATCATTCAGCTCTAATTACTATCCTCAGTGATATATCATAGGATATATTACAGACTTGTTATCATTTAAAATGTGAAGGTATTTGAGTATGCCTTATGACCTATGTAAGTCTTATCTTTCCCTTCCCTGTATGATGTCACCGGACTAATACCGGTAATGGTGCTGGACACATCAATCTAACCTCCTTGGTTTGAACTCAAATAGTCCATTCTAAGTGATCTTTAAACACCTGGGCCCATATGCAGGAGTCGGTGATAGCGAGCCAAAACGGTGTTTGGCGCGTATTACCGGTTAGCGCCGAATAAGTTGGATGCAAGGGTCAGTGTTAGGCCAAACACCATAAGCGTAAACGGGGTTACGCTAAACGTGCTCGAGAGGTGGTTTAGCGTTGGTTTAGCGTTGATTCGTGTCCGCCATTTGTCGAAGCAAGATGGATCTGTTTGTGTTCCGGCGTTATCGGCGGTATGTGCAAAGAAGACAGGCGTGGAACCGGGTTTTCCGTGACAGAAGTAACCCTATAGACAAATTCGACGACGTGGAACTGTTCCAGAAATTTTGATTCCGCCGACGTGACATACTTGCTATTACAGACAGTGTGCGCGCTGACATAGAACTGTCAAACCGTAGGGACTCCCCGAGTCAGTGAAACTGCCTGATCAAGAAGCGGCTGACAGGACCAAGTATAAAATGTTCATGACTTACGGATTTCCAAACGTTTTCGGATGCATAGATGGGACACAGATTAGGATACAGGCCCCGTCAGAATACGAACACGAATTCGTCAATCGTAAACATTATCATTCCCTCAACGTTCAGGTAAAATTAACCTAGCTTACTTCCATTGTCACATACAGTGTTATTGAGTCAGTAACTGTAGCGTTTATATGCTGTCAACAACTGTGCCAGTCCGTACTGCCCATACCACAACACTAGAGACTACACTAGAGACTACAACCTTTAGTTCTTACCGAATCCAGTGATTGCTGCAATTCTGTATTATTATGGGTATCTGCCACTCAAAACAATGGTTTATTCCCCTGTGGGATTTTTAAATATAAATAACAAACACTTCGTACTAATGTTTTATCCTTGTTACTTGCATAGTCTGTTTCACTGATCTATCAGCGATTTATGCAGGGCTGTGAATGATCAAGTATTTATATGCCTCTGCGGATGCTATTATCTAATTCTGCTTACATTTTTATTAAACAAACTGTGTGCTGTCCTAAGCATGTGTTACACTTGTGACACACATGTTATACTGCCATAAGAGATAAGTTAATCATGTAGTCCACCTTGATCTTTCATCTTAGCAACTTATATTTTACATAGATGTATTGATAGCATTTCCAGCTGTTATTATCTTTTGAGAAATATTGCTACATCTAATATTACTATTTTTTCTCGAGTTGGCCAGTTTTCTGGAGAGTGTCATAGCTATTTCATCTCATTCATGTGTTTTGTCACTGTAGGTCATCTGCAATGCGGACATGAAGTTTATCAACTGTATTGTGAAGTGGCCTGGGAGTGTACATGACGCAAGAATTCTCCGTGAGTCCGATCTATTCGAGGCCTTCGAAAGTGCGGACGAAAAACCAGTGAAAGGTGTACTCCTAGGGGACAGTGGATACATGCTCAGAGACTGGCTGCTGACCCCCTTCCTAAACCCTATCAGCGCTGAGCAGGAATCGTACAACGTACATCACAAGTCAGCTAGGGCGATTGTAGAAAGATCGATAGGTATCCTCAAACGACGATGGTACTGTCTCCGTAGGCTGCGCTTGCAACCTGCAAAGGCCTGCAATGTCATCACGGTTTGCATCATACTTCATAACCGAGCACGAGAACTGAACCTGCCGGACCCCTCCGACTCCGAATCTGAGGGCGATTCTGACAATGAGGATGAACGTGAGCATGTCGAGGGGCAACGCCCACTTAACTACCAGCAGTCCGAGCGAGTGCGAACTGTTCTCGGCAAAGCTGCCCGCCAGAGAGTGGTTGACACTTACTTTTGATTCCCCTTGGCTATCTACAATACATGAATGCTTATTAACACTTTCCGAGTGCATTGCTGTATGGGGGGATGTGTGGTAACAACGCAGCACATAGCGATTTGTATATATATATATTTAATGGGCCCGATACATGTGTCACCCGATACATCTAGTCTGTGTCATGGACTAGGTTGCTTTTGACGGAACATTGCTGTATGGGGGGAGTGATAGGTTTAAATTTCCATTGAAGATGTGTGGTAACAACGCAGCACATAGCGATTTGTATATATATATATTTAATTCTGAAGCAAACTTGGTCACCAGCACACATTTAAAAAATCAAAAGTAAGCCTATTGTTAAATTATTCTGGCCACCTATAAGACCCTAGCTATTGCGCATACATACTGATACTGCGCTCTACGGACTGGATATATATAAAGACTGTTTGAACTATTCTACCGGTCAAGATTTGGTACTTGCAAAAGAAATAATAAAACATCAGCACACATTCTCAGACTAGTCTTTGATTCATAATATTGTATTACTTTTCTTTGTTACAACACAGATTGTTATGTTACATATGTGTGGGACCCTTGGTGTTGGAAGTAACTAGGGAAAGACTCATTGACAAAACGTTGATATAGTTTTGTGACAAATTTATTTACTGCTACCTTGCGGAGATCTACATAACTAAGGTTAAACTCTACAGCAACTGCAACTTCCCCATCTCCGTCTCAAGTTTCTCAATCTGGAGGAGCTCGTGGCGATACTGCGCCTCCAGTAGCGCGGTCTTGGCCGTTTCCTTCCGCTGCTGGGCAGCCATCAAAGCAGTGTTAGCATTGTTGTTCTGTGTGAAGCTGCGCAAATACTCCATGAAACAACCACGCTCCTCCGTGTCGCTTGGGAATTCCCTTGGTGTTAGTCGCCTCCCACGACGTCTCGATTGGAGGGGGTTGCGGGACACGGGAGTTGCGGCCAGCAGAGCATCATCATCTTGTGCGTAGGTGGTGCTGGCTGCCTGACCGGTCACAGCAGAAGCCGCTACTGTGGAGAGCACGATGTTAACACTTATTAGCATAGAACATGTAGTGTAGAATCATTAGGATAGACACGGCCTGATACATATAATAGCTGCTTACTAGGATCTTGACAATAGTAATATACAAAACTATTATTGGGGGGCGAGGCTTGCCAAAGTGCGCAAATACGTTTCCACGGGTGTTACAAAGGTTCTTGTGCGAAAATGTACACACACACATTTGTATCTGTTACTGTCTTTTCCCTACATCGAGGTGTTGTCGGGATTTATTTTTAATGAAACGCAAAATGAAATGTAGGCCCTTATTGTTTGGTCACATGTTCGTTTGGTGATTGCCGCGTCTAGATTCTTGTATATCCATAATTCTTACTACTGTTCACTCCAAACACGCTGAGATATGACTTACCATGTGTCCCCGCAGAAGTACACGCGGGTGGTGTGATAGAGGGCACAAGTCGGGTGACCGTAGAGTTGGGCTGCCTGGTGCTGGCCGGTGTGAGGCTTAGGTACATCCCAGAGTCGGGCTGACTCAGGATCTGAGCGCTGTCGTAGGCTGTTTCCGGTGAACGTGGCATCTCCTGGCACCAGGGAATCTCTATCTCTACCGCCACAGGCACCGCAGCGGACCCTGGATCAAAAGTAAAACATTGATTTGACCATAGTTCGCTGTCTTTGGTTTTCGACTGAGCGCACGGAGGTATTTTGAGTAGCTAGCTTTTTGGTGGCGGAATAGTATTCAACAAGGTTAAGGTACTAGTTACGTTATGTATTGTTTACATAATAGATGCTGCAACGATGGAATGTTACATTTTCCACGGATAGGGAGATCGCAGGCAATAGCCTTGTAAAATCACTTTGTATGACGTGTCGTTATTTACACCCCAACAAACAAACTAAATTAGCAAAACAGAGTGTAACACCAAACAGCATCTAGCAGGTAATGTGTAAGACCAAACAGCATCTAGCAGGTAATCTATGTATGTTTGCCTTGCTGTGGGCTATAATGGGTAATGGACTATGTACTCACTGATGAAGCTGTCCTGGAAAGGTGCTGGAAGAGAGAGGGATAGAGATTTAGGGTGTGACATATAATTTGGGCAGCAGATAATAAACAGTTATAATCTGTAACACCGACACATATTTCTTGCAAAGTGACATTTTCAAGACAATTAAGATTCCTGTATTCTCTTTCATACCGCCTCGCGACAAATTTTTTTTCGTTAGCAATTAACTTACCCGTCACTCCCTTGAAAAGGTTTGATTCTAAACCTATGATTTCTTGTATGGTATCCTCGTAGGGCATCGGGGGCTCTGGAGGTCCTCCAGTCTGCTGGGCCCTACGTTGGCGACCGAGGACCTCAGACTTCATCGCCTTCCATTTTTCTTTGATTTCCGCCCGACAACGCCTTGCCACACCACACGCGTTGATCGCCGCTACCACTTTGTCCCAGGCTTTGTTTTTCTCGGAGTGGGTTATTTTGTTATTAAAGGAGGAGAATAGCACCACCCTCCGCAACATTACCTCCTCCAAAAGAACTTGCACCTCGTCATGACCGTAGTTCGATTTCCTTTGCCGCTTCGACACCGACTGAGACTGGGAATCCATGGTAGAGAGTCGTCTTGAGCAGCTTGACGTTAGCACGCACGGTCAGAACAAACTCACGCTGTGCCAGATAGCAACAATGTCTCGTGTGGTCGACTGTTTTGAGATAGCGCTTATGTTTCCCGAAAGATTGTAGTAATCGTCTTAGTGGTCGTATTTTGAGTTACTCCTAGTGGATGTTGTATTTGTTTAAGCTTCCTTTACCGTGTTAGTCGTGTGTAGTTTTTAACGTAACGCTGAAAGAGAGCTTACGCTGGTCCCGACGGATAACTATAACAGACCGCTGCTGCCGGGAATCAGTTACAATCCCGTCAGTGACCTAATTCTGAGTTCGCGGTTAGCTCTTATCAAAGAGTTAGGCGCCTCTACATACCGAGTCGCGTGATTTCCCTATTCGGAAATAGCTAACCGGTGTCAGGCTGTAACACCAAACGGCGCTATCACCCGCCCCTGCATATGGCCCCTGACGCGGTGGCCGAATCGGTAGGTTGGAAGGTTGGGTGTTTGAATCATGGCCGAGTCAAACCAATGACTTATAGACTTATAGAACTGATACTTGTTGCTACCTAGCCTGGCACTCAGCATTAATAGGATAGGACAAGGACTGGTTAGCACTGTATCAGGATAAGGTGACTGGGATACTGGGTCACGGTGCTGGCAACCTGGGCCCGTATGCAGGAGTCGTTGATAGCGAGCCAAAATGGTGTTTGGCGGAACTCCCCCCGTTTAGCGGCGAAAAGTGGCATGCATGAGTCAGTGATAGGCTTAACACCAAAAGCTTAAACTAGGTTACGGTAAACCAGATCCGTAGCTGGCTTACAGGCGGTGTTAGGTATCAAATCTATTCAATGATGTCATATTTAACAAAGTTACATAGTCAAATAGTGACCCCGTCCTGATATGACCTTAGATGTTGCTAGGACGTAAAACAACAAGCAAACAAACAAACAAATAGTGAAATTTGATTAAATTAACCCTAAAATCGAAGCGAGATTAACGCTGCCCCTGCAATGGCGGCGATATTAATATTTTCAAATCAATGAATGTAAAGTAAACAAATCGCCACCGCCGCCACATGGACGTCGATATCCATACTGTCACCGCCGCCGCCGCATGGTCGGCAATATATTAGGCCCAAATCTATTCAATGCTGTCATATTTAACAGAATTACATACGCCATAAGTGATATTTTACCAATTTAACCCGAAATTCGAACCGATATTAACGCCGCCGCCGCACTGGTGGCGTTATTCATATTGTCGACTCGAGGGAGTTCCCAAATCTATAAATAATTTCACGTTTATCTATAATCAAAGTGTTACAAGCTCGTGCATACCACTTGACATAGGTCCCGACCTCGATGATAGCTAAACGGTGACAGGCTGTAACACCAAACGCAGCTATCACCGACTCCTGCATACGGGCCCAGGCTGGTCTCCCAGTTGGGCAGCACTATAAAGTGGCCATTATAGTGCACACTGTCACAAGTCGGTACCCATTCTGATATGACCTTAGATGTTGCCAGGACGTAAAATCTCAAAAACATCTTTAAAAAATATTTGTTGCATTAAAATATCCTTTAAATAACAGGTATATGACACGCCATATGGTGTATCAGTTAAAACAATTCAATTGCAAAAAAACCTGTCTGGGAGCACTGACAGATAAGCAACCAAATTTACACCAAAGCGATACACAGTCAGAACCGAATCAACCCCCCTCCCCTCTTTCCCTACGCACCCACTCACTAAACTATGATGTAATAGAGATTTTCCTCAGAGCATGAGCATGCGCAGTGAGCGGTTACTCACATTAGTTCTGCTTACTACTATTAGAAGACAACGCGGTGATCGAATTCGTAAGAGCGAAGACTAGCTTCTCACACGGAAGGTCTTGGGTTCAAACCCAGATCGAGGATAATGTGACTAAGTGGGATGTTGGATTGGGTCATATGGTGCCCGCAGCATTGTCTTCTAGTGGGGCAGCAATATAAAGTTGCTACGAGTGCACAGTCATAAGTCAGTACCCGTCCTAATATGAACTTAGAGGTTGCAAGGAAGTATTTAAAGCTCAAACAAAGCAAACCATTAGAGGATCAGCAAATTAAAAATTGAACCCATTAGGCTATTACATATTGTAGGCCTACCCCTTTAGTCTGTTATTGCATACTTCGGTGACTGCCAGGGTGCGGCGAGTTCTGACACATCAGTGTGTATGTGGGTTAATTAGCCTATGAGGGCACATAGGGCCTACAGGGCTCCATGTGGGGTATTAGCGATCTATTTCTGTAGTCCGGCAATTTCTGTAATTTGGCAATAATAGCCAGGTGCCATGGTTGCCAGATTAAAGTGATACACCTGTATACCAAGGCAATCAACTTCAAAACAAACTCTCAGCCAAAAATAGAAATACAACAACCTAGGTTGACCAACAAACCAAAGATATATTGCAAAGTCAGATAAGATTGGACCTATCCTTCAGTCCATGTGTACAAAATAAAATCACGTGACCAGAAACGCGGTGAAACCTGGCTGTAGCTGGGATTTTCCAGGTGCCATGTCCTGTCAGTCAATGACAGCATGAGTGTTGTTGTGTTTGCCTGATTGATGAGATGGTTATCAGGTTGAACAACACTCACGCGCATACAAGGAGATATCATCGACCATACAGCGCCACTTCGTCCATTAATACTGCCTTGAGTGGGGAAAGTCGCTGTAGCCGCCGCATCTGTCCGGTTTCACAGACCACTCAGCGTATCCGGTGTTACCCCGATGGTTACAGAGCGAAGACTGGTTCGCCGAGTGTTGTGCAACAGACAGGCAGCTACCTACCTATTAGCTTAAAGGCCCTGTCACATTACGGCGTATGGCGGGAGCGTATTGAAAGCCTACGTAGGTCCTGCGCGTGCCGGCCTATGATGACATTTTGTGACCTTTCGGGTGGTTTTGAGCGTATGTGGAACCTACGAGGAGCGTACGAGGAGCGTATGGGAGCGTGCTGTGACATTTTTTGACGGTATGGGCCATAGGCCCTCATAGGTCGAGATTCTTTGAGCATGCACAAAACAAATTTGGACGGACGGATTTATGAAAGCATATGGCGACGTATGCCTCATACGCTTCACATAAGCCGTCACCTGGCGGCGTATGAGAAGCGTATGAGTAGCGTATGCATAGCGTATGAGTAGCGTATACGGCGTATGCCAACGTATATGACCTAACGCGCCTATGCCGCCATACGCTCCCGCAAAAAAACCTAATGTGACAGCCCCTTTACAGGGTTCGTCTGGGTCCTTGAAAACCTGGAAAATCATGGAATTTGATAATTCAGGATTCCAGGTCTGGGAAGTTCTGGAATTTGTCTAAATATCCTTGAAATTGGCATTTAAGCTTGCAAATTATATACATTCTGTAATTATTTTACAATTGCACTTACATGGTATTGTGATGAATAATGCAAGTTTAACCAAAATCTCTTACTTGTTTTGATCTATATTTGACCAGTTGTTGTAGTACTTAGTCAGGTCTCAGCCATACTATGGGTTGTGACCATTTTGCGACCACTTTGTGACCAAAAGCCAACGACCTTGTGACCAAAGCAAGAGAAGGCGGGACAACAATGGTTGGTGATTTCTTAACAACTTGTCAGTGATCGATCGTTGACCAGTCAGGTGTGAGTTTGACTGTTAGAATGAGTGTCATGGTGCGAGTCAGGATGGGTATTCGGGTGAGTGTGAGTGTAGAAGTTAGGGTGAGAGTGAGGCTGGGAGTCAGGGTAGATGTTATGGTGAGTGTGAGGGTGGGAGTTAGGGTAAGTGTAGGAATTAGGGTGAGTGTGATGATGGGAGTCAGGGTGGGTATTTGTGTGAGTGAGGGTGGAAGTTAGGGTGAGTGTGATGGTGGGAGTCAGGGTAGGTGTTAGAGTGAGTGTGCGGGTGGGAGTCAGGGTATATGTTAGGATGGGTGTGAGTTAGTTTGAGTGTGAGGGTGGGTATTAGGGTAAGTCTGATTGTGGGAGTCAGGGTAGGTGATAGGGTTAGTATGAGGGTGGGTATTAGGGTGAGTGTGATGGTTGGAGTGATTGTAGGTGTTAGGGTGAGTGTGAGGGTGGGAGTCAAGGTAAGTGTAGGACTTAGGGTGTGTGTGTATGGATGTGAGGGTGGCAGTCAGGGTGAATGTGAGGATGGGAGTCAGGGCAAGTGTTAGTGTGAGTGCGAGTTAGGGTAAGTGTGAAGGTAGGAATTATGGTGAGTGTGAGCTGGGAGTTGGTAGGTGCTATGATGAGTGTGAGCGTGGGGGAGGGAGATAGGGTAAGTGTGGGAGTTAGGGTGAGTGTCATGGTGGCAGTCAGGGTGAGTGTGAGGGTATGAGCTTGAGTGAGTTTGAGGATGGGCATTATGGTGAATGTGACATTGGGATTCAGGCGTTATGGTCGCCTAGTGGTCAGCAAGTAGTCACAATGGTGCTATGGTTGCTGAACTGGTTGCCGACCAAAACGGTGCCACTGTGTGTGCAATCGATCGACAACAGACCTCCATTGCATTGCCAAATTCACCATATATTGTAATGTATTCAATTTAATTGCTAGTGTTGACAGATTTGTTAAATATTGCAAAATATATATTTGATAAATGTACTTATCATTATTAACATTGGCAAGTCTCAATGTGACAATGTGTCGATCGGAGTACCATACACTCATTATGAACTGACACTGATGCCGCCTCGCCACCTGGCATTATTCCTATACGTGAAGACGGCTGCTCACCATCTTTGAACCCAGACCTGTGACTACTGCTGTCACTTAGCACTATTTTACTCCTCCACCGTGATTTGCCACCAGGGGCCGTATGCATGGGATGGTGCTAGTACCCTAACCGCGGCTATTTTGGCACCACACGGCTAACGGTAGAAAATCAGCATGCATGAGCCGGTGCCAGCGCTAACTGCCGACCGTAGCCTAGGCTAAGTTACCCTGATTACAAGTCAGGTTTAACTGCTAGCCGTGCCGGTTAGTGTGCATGTGAGGCTCTCAATCTATTCAATGCTGTCATATTTAACAGAATTACACACGCAATAAGTGAAATTTTTATCAATTTAACCCTAAATGCGAAGCGATATTAACGCTGCTGCCGCATCAGCGGCGATATTAATATTTTTGAATCGATGAATGTAAAGTAAACAAATCGCCACCGCCGCAGCGACGTCGATATCCATACTGTCCAACGTCAACTAAATATGGCTGCCGCCATATCTACCGAATCGGCGCCAATATATTAGGCCCAAATCTATTCAATGCTGTCATATTTAACATAATTACATACGCAATAAGTGAAATCTTATCAATTTAACCCTAAATTCGAACCGATATTAATGCCACCACTGCATTGGCGGCGTTATTCATATTGTCGACTCGAAGGAGTTCCCAAATCTATAAATAATTTTACGGTTAGCTATCCGTCCCGGCTAGTACATTTATGCATACGGCTTGACCTAATTAACCAAGGCCCTCCTAGACGCGGATAGCTATCCCAGAGCTAGCTCCTAGCTCCGGCTAAGCCTAACTCTGATTCATGCATACGGGCCCTGGACATGAACACACAAGGTCAAGCCATTTTACACTATGTGTTGTTTGATCCAAAGTCCCAACCTATCGAAATACATAAAAGAAGCAATAAAATGAGCAAACAACAAGATGTGAGTGAAACTGTTCAAACCCCGATGGAAAACACCACAGGTTACCCACGTTCAGCCATTACAAAAACTCTGGCAAAACACCAATATGCTCATTATGATGGTGCCACCTGCCATTATTTTTATACATTAATACTGCTTTGAACCCAAACCTGTGTCTACTGCCACCAACTAGCGCTACTTTACTCCCCCAGCCTTTGATGTGTCAACTGCTTGCCAGGTTCAAATTATGACTCACGGCCTGGACACAAGTCAGTGAGGTCAGGCCATTGTACAGTTTTTGTTTGATTAAATCCCCCAACTTACTAAATGCATAAAAGAAGCAACTGGAGCAGACATCAAGATGCGAGTGAGGATGTCCAAACCCCACTGGCAAAAACCAGAGGTTGGTCAATACATTGTTATTTTATAATGATAATATAAGTGATGAATAAAGTTCACTGCAAAATATCACGCATTAGTATAAAAATCTGCACATAAATTAGTGCCTACACATACTGCTGCCTGTTTTGTTTGATTCCTAGTGTGGATGACATGGTACTCAAGGTGGAAGTAAACCACATTCAGGGATTTCACAAAATAACTGGAGCATCATTTCAGTGATTACGCCAAACCCCTAGGTTAAAATACACCGAAAAGTATGGCGATGTGGAGAATGACGGACTGCTGCAATCGGCGAGGGCTCAGCAGTGTATATGTCGCCCTGCCGCGCCGACGAGCGGAGTAACTGGCAACCCGACGACCGAAATCGCCACGGGGGGCAGTACCATGCGATTTCTTACATCGGCATATATAGCGATAAGGCGAATGGTAGACAGGAAGTGTGAACACTTATTTGTCTCTCGTTGGTATATGTATATATATTTACACACACACACATATATATATATATATATATATATATATATATATATATATATATATATATATACCTCGGTACTAAGCCCCTGGCTAGCCTCAGGCTAGGGAGAAGGGAGCACATCTGATTGTGATCTCCAAAATAACTCAAACTCTTGTAAGCAACTTTGAGGCAGGGAATATTAAGAATCATGTCGATCACTGGAGAAAAATTACGACAGATGCTGATATTTTAGATATTGTGCAAGGTGTTAGAATCCCCTTTACTCAGTTGCCAGTACAAGAAAGGATTCCCTTTCCGTATAAATTGACTCCATTGAATGAGAGGCACTGACGAAGCAGGTTAAAATATTCTATGATAAAGGTATCGTAGAGAAGGTACAACATGTCTCAGGGGAATTTATTTCCAATATTTTCTCTCGCCCAAAGCCTAATGGGGAGGTTCGCATGATCTTAGATTTAACAATATTAAACAAAATGGTCGTATACCGACATTTCAAAATGTTTTCATTAGAAACAGCACGTGATCTGATTACACCAGACGCGTGGATGGCAAGTGTAGATCTGCAAGACGCATACTATACAGTTTCCATAGCGAAACAAGATCGGAAATTTCTCTGCTTTATTTGGAACGATCAACTCTATGAGTTTACCTCCATGCCTAATGGCTTGGCCTGTGCCCCTCGTTTGTTTACCAAACTTTTGAAACCGTTTTTTTCGATAATGGCTCGAAAGGGGCATGTAATGTTCCCATATATAGATGTTTATTATGGCACAAACTAAAATTGGTTGTGCAAACCCAGTGATTGAATTATGTTTGTTACTTACAAACTAGGTTTTTATGTACATCAAGATAAGTCAGTATTCAAACCGACAAAAGAGCTTAAGTGTTTAGGTTTTACCTTAAATACAGAAGAGTTAACGGTCTCTATAACAGAACCGAAACTAGAAAAGTTTAGGGTTACAGCGACCCAGATTCTTAATCTTACAAAGCCAAAGATCAGGCAGGTTGCGGTTCTTATCGGCATAATGATATCTTACACACCCGGTATTCTATACAGGAAAGCGCATATCAAATCACTAGAAATAGACAAAAACTTAGCATTAGCACGTACAAAGGGCATTTCCAAAGAGGGGTTAGAAGATATTAGGTGGTGGATGAAACATATAGAAACATCACCTAACCCTATTCGTATGGCAGAACCGAATACGATAGTTACCACTGATGCTTCATTAGAAGGATGGGGCGCGCATTGGAATGGAGTGGCAACGGGAGGCAGATGGCTAATTAATGAAATCACAGATCACATTAATGTCTTAGAACTGCGTGCCATTTATCTAAGGCTATGTAGTTTGATAAAAATACCAAAATCCCAGGTCAGAATTTTAACTGATAACACCACAGCCATGGCATATATTCGCAACATGGGTGGTACAAAGTCTAAACCGTGGAATCAATTGGCCAAACTAATTTGGGACTGGGCACAGACTCAACAAGTGTGGTTAACAGTGGCACATATTCCAGGGTCACAGAATAAGTTAGCAGACCATAAGAGTAGGAAATTCCATGACCATTTAGAATGGTCATTGGGCACGGATATTTTTAACCGTATTTGTAACAGATGGGGGATCCCCGGGATTGACTTGTTTGCATCAGGTAACAACAATAAGCTAGCCCAATATTTATCCTGGCATCCTGAACCGGATGGATGGAAGGTAGATCCATTTGCGTTAAAGTGGGAAAATAAATTTTTCTACATTTTCCCACCATTCAGCATTATCAGCCGAGTGGTCAGGAAGATCGGCATGGAGAAGACACACGCCATACTGATAGTCCCCGATTGGGACAAGCAACCCTGGTTAGCAGCAGTAACACGCCAAGCAAAAGACTATATACGATTCCCAAGAAAACGAGGGAACCTAACGCACCACGGCCCGTTGTCGGTCCAAGGAGACGTGTCAACCACATTGCTTTTTTGAGAAACCACTTACAGGAATTCGGACTAGACAAAATTACTGAAGAAAGAATAATATCACATGCTTGGAGGCCAGGAACAGTCAAGATGTACACCACATATTTAAGAAAATAAGGGGTACATTGTTTGTTGTTGAAAGTGAAACCAGCAAATCCATCAATTGCACAAGTGGCACGTTTTCTACCTTCCTTAGAAGACGAAGGACTGGGGTTTGGAGCCATTAATGTGGCAAGATGTGCCTTATCGATCATTCTTCCAAGGATCGATGGCGAGACAATCGGGAAGCATAGAGTGATTCATTGGTTGTTAAGATCCGTGTATGAGAGGAATCCCCCAAAGCCAAAATATAGTCGGTTTTGGGATGTCTCGATTGTGTTTAAGTTGTTTAAGGTGTGGCCTCACAACTTTCATTTAGATGTTAAACAATTAGGATTTAAGGTTGCAGTCTTGTTACTATTAGTAACCGGACATAGAGGACAAACTATTGTCGCATTATCTCTTAATGGACTGGAGATTGATAAGAAGATTGATTTGGCGCAATTGTTGAAATCAAACAGATTGGGTGACCCGTTATCCACGGTTCACTTAGATTATTTGCCCGAGGATCGGAAATTATGTGTTGTGTCGGCCATACGGGTGTATATATCCAAGACAAAAGACATAAGGAACTCACAACAGCTTTTGGTGAGCTTTATAAAGCCACACAACGCAATTTCAAGAGACACCCTCGCCAGATGGACGATAATCGTGTTGAAATCAGCGGGAGTGGATACAGGGAAATACGCTTCCCATTCCACCAGAGGTGCCATGGTTTCCAAGGCACGATTGCTGGGGATCTCAGTAAAGAGGATCCTGGCGCATGCGGGCTGGAAGACGGCTAAGTCGTTCGCAAAACATTATAACAAATGACTAGAAATGCCCAGTGGCCTGGCCAAGCGCTTGCTTGCCAATTAAGAATGAGGTGAGAAATCTTTTAAAAATATTTGTGAAAGTATAATACAATGTAATGATGAGATGATAATATAATTAAGGATAAAAATGAATTACGTAAAAGTCTCCCTAGCCAGGGGCTTAGTACCGAGGTAAAATAGTATAGTATAGTTATACGAATCTTACCGTGGTATAGATGATGGATAACTGTTGTTTTCCTGAGGTATACGCCTCGGATAGACGTGGGCTAGGGCCCGCCCTCCACACCTTGCCACGTCTATTCCGTTATTGTACCATTACAGGAAAATCATAGTATCCATTGTATTGAAACATCATTTTTATCCTGAATAAGTAGGTAAAGATTGCTGGACCCGGATGTGCTTCCTTCTCCCTAGCCCATGTCTATCCAAGGCTTATACCTTGGAAAACAACAGTTATCCATCATCTATACCAAGGTCAGATTCATATAACTATACCATATATATATATATATATATGCTCAGTCCTCCGATCCCGATCCCCCAGATGCCATGTTGATCGCTGAGAATTTTCGGGTGACTCTGATTTGCTCACCGGCAGCGTCCTCCCGTTTCACGTCTGGAATACACCTCTGTCCGGGATGAATTTTCCCACACGGGACACAGATACTCTCTGACATTACAGAACTATCAGACTCTATCAGGGACTATAAGGAACACCTGTCCATTGCTGCTTAAATTAAAATCCGTCCTGCTGAGCGGGTCTGGCAGCGGTAGTGACCAGGTGCAGCTGGTATCATGTGGTCATGAGCCACTCACAGGTGGCCGAGTAGTGGCGGATGAAGGAACTAATCTAGTCAGCAGCAGGTTGGGTAGTACTAACTCAATGAACTAGGAGTGGGTAGTAGCTAATCCACATGACATTAGGGTGTAGAGTAATTAAAGGGGAGAGAACTGCTAGGTGGTAGTGTCCTTGTTTATATTCCCATAATAGATTATAGAGCACATATATACACCCACACCGACACACACCACCACAAATAGCTTGAGCTGAGACAACAAGTTATAGGTGGGTTCAGTAGTCTAGTGGTTTAATCCTTTAGCCAAACCAAAGGCGAGGGGGAGACCACCTGTTACTGCTCCAAAATGACAGTGACAGGTACATCTCTTATTCAATGGAACTGCCAAGGTTTTAGGAGCAACAACGAAGAGTTGTCTCTTCTTTGGTGTAACCTCAATCCACTTGCTGTTTGCCTACAAGAGACTTATATAAAAGCTTCTGAGAGTTGTAGTCTTAAAGGCTACACCATTCATAACAAGCACGCACCAGATGGAGACCGAGCTGCTGGCGGCTCCTCCATCTTGGTCAGACGTGATGTGGTATGTACGCCAGTGGCGTTAGACATGACACTACAGGCTGTAGCTGTTTGTCTGACGCTGCATAAGACTGTAACTCTCTGTTCCATTTACATTCCTCCGAGCTCTGTTCTCACTTTACAAGAACTGGATGCCCTTGTGGACCAGTTACCATCCCCATATTTACTTATGGGTGACTTTAACGGCCACAACCCATTATGGGGGGGGGGACAATAGGAACGCTAAAGGCAAGAGAATTGAGGACATTGTGGCCGGTCATGCTCTGTGTGTATTGAACGATGGTTCATACACATATTTGCATCCCAGCTACGGAACATACTCTGCCATCGATCTCAGCATTGTAGAACCAGAACTGGCGCTGGACTTTTCGTGGAGGGTCTGGGACGACCTCTGCAGGAACGACCACTTCCCAATTATTCTTAATTGCAGGGGGGCATCTCCCGTAGAGCGAGAGAGGAGCTGGCGGCTTCGTAAAGCCGACTGGCCCACCTTCCAGACCCTATGTCGCGAGGAATTCACTCCAGACATCAGTGACATCGATGCCTTCACTGAGATGCTGAGATGGATCGAAGAGAAAACTGTTCCGAAGACCTCGGCAACTCCCAAGTGTTTGACGCCTCCATGGTTAGATGACGACTGTAGGAGGGCTATTAAGGAACGAAAGAAAGCTCAGCGTAAATTCCACAGGAGACTGACTGCTGAAAATCTGGCGCTCTTTAGAATTCTGCGCGCTCGCGCTCGCAGAACAATCAAAGAAGCACAGAGGCAGTGTTGGAGACAATTTGTTTCTAGCATCCCCATGCACACGCTGTTGGGCAAAGTGTGGACAATGATCAGGAGAATCAAACGAAGGGGAGGTGATTCTTCTGTATTCCAGCACTTTAAACACAACGGCACCATTCTCACATCACGTGACGAAATAAGTGAAGAATTGGTTCGCACCTTTGCTGGAAACTTGTCTTTGGCAAACTGCCTCCCGGGCTTTTGGGCCATCAAGGAGTGCCAAGAGCAAAAGCTCTTGAACTTTTCCTCTGATGGCGAGGAGCACTACAACTCCCCATTCAGTATGGGTGAGTTGAGGTGTTCTGTGGAAAGCTCGCGTGACACAGCAGTTGGACCTGATGGAATTCATTATCAATTTTTGAAAAATCTCCCTGAACATGCACTGAGACTGTTGCTTCAACTCTTTAACAACATCTGGGAGTCGGGTGTTGTCCCCGCCTCTTGGCGGGAGGCGACAGTAATACCGATTCCCAAACCTGGTAAAGACCAGAGTGAAGCCAACAACTATCGTCCCATAGCCCTCACAATCTGCATCTGTAAAACCATGGAGCGCATGGTAAACAACCACCTCGTCTGGCTACTGGAGTCAGGACACCACCTGTCCAACCTTCAATGTGGCTTCAGATGGGGCCGCAGCACCCTCGACCATTTGGTGCGCATGGAGACCTTCATAAGAGATGCTTTCCTTAAGAAGGAGCACGTTGTGGCTGTCTTTTTCGACCTCGAAAAAGCCTATGACACAATGTAGCAGCATGGCATCATGGAGGATCTTCATGCGATTGGCCTTTGTGGACACCTGCCAATTTTCATCAGGAACTTTCTAGCCTTCAGGCATTTCCGCGTCCGTGTCAAGACTACCTATTCCAGCCTACACTCACAGGAACTAGGAATACCCCAAGGCAGCATACTGGCCGTGACCCTTTTTGGGGTCAAGGTCAATGGTATTGCTGCTGCTGTAAAGTGGGGGGTCTCCTGTAGTCTTTTCGAGGACGACTTTGTTTTATATTACAGCGGTGCTAACATCATAGAGACAGCTACAACCAAGCATAAATGGGATCCATCGATGGTCAGTTCTGAACGGTTTCAAATTTTCCAAGACCAAAACAGTCTGCATGCACTTCTGCCTGCTGCGTAGAATGCATGCGGAACTGGAGCTGACCCTGGATGGGGATACCATTAAAGTCGTTGAGAAAACCAAATTTCTGGGCCTCATTCTCGACGCAAAACTGTCTTTCGTGCCACATATAAAGTACCTGAAAACGGACGCCTGAAAGCGCTAGATATTCCTCAGGGTGCTGTCCAGCTCAGAGTGGGGAGCGGACAGATGTTCTGATCTCCGTGTACAGAACCTTGGTTCGGTCACGAGTGGATTACGGCAGCATAATATACGGTTCCGCAAGGAAATCATATATTGGGCTGCTAGACACGATCCACCACCAGGGACTGCGCCTGGCCCTTGGGGCCTTCTGCACCTCACCGGTTCAGAGCCTCTACGTCGAAGCCAATGAACCATCACTTAACAACAGGAGAATCAAACTGGCCATGCAATATGTAGTCACAATAAAAAGTAATGCACACAATTGTCTATTTGAGCAACATGGCAAATCCAGGTATGAAGCCAGGCCGAATTACATCCAGCCACTGTGGCTCCAAATGAAACCTCATTTGGAGGCCTTGGGCGTGGATTGGGACATGTTGGAGGATGCCAAAGTCCCAGAACATCCCCCGTGGTCGTTGAGGAAGCCATCGGTTATCATCCGACTCACAGAACTGAGGAAGTCTGGGACACATCCACTCGAGTACCAAGGACTGCATGCAGAGATTCAAGACCAGTTTGCAGACCACCTCTCCATATACACTGATGGTTCGAAAGACCAAAGCCGGATAGCTGCTGCGGCAGTCTGGCTATTGGAAAAATTTGGCGTACGCTTGCCCGATCAGAGCTCGATTTTCACTGCAGAAGCCCAAGCACTCCTTCTCACGTTGGAGTGTATCGATATATCAAACCACACTAACTATGTTATATACAGTGATTCGTTCTCTTGCCTCCTGGCTGTTGCTGGACTGAAAACGAATCACCCTATTCTAGCAACGGTCATTTATAAAATGAACCAACTGACAATGGATGGGTATGACATCCACCTGTGCTGGGTGCCTGGCCATGCCGGCATACAAGGAAACGAAAACGAGCTGATCGGGCTGCGAAGAAGGCCCTGAACTGTGATCTTGAACCGTGTCTGATCCCTCACTCTGATCTGAAACCACTAATAGCCACCCACATAAAATCCAAATGGCAACATGAGTGGGATGAAAACATTAATAAACTTAAAGAAATTGAACCATCTGTGGGAAAACCACCACAGACTCATGCGGGAGGTCGGTGGGACCAAGTGGTCCTTAGCCGCTGCCGTATTGGCCACTCGTGGCTTACACATGCTTTTCTGCTCATGGGGGAACCTCCCCCTGAAGGTATTGGGTGTCAGTCCCGCTGACACTTAAACACATTTGACTAAGTTGCGTTGATTTTTTGGCCATGCACCAACAGTTCTACACTGCAGACAGTATGCATGACCTTTTTACTAAGGTAAAACAGGAAAACATTTTAGCCTTTTTGAGGCAGCTGGACTGTACCACCTCATATAGTTTACTAAATAGATTCTATCAATTATTAATACAACTTTTCTTTTTCTATGGGAATTTGTTTCCCTTGACCACAAATATATGATTGTGAGCTTTCTAATTTAATGAGTGTCTATTGGCACATAATTGACTGTCTGCTTTTACATGTAAAAGCAATGGTTTGAACAAAAACCAAACATTTCTCCCCGTGAATATGGCCTATGCTGCCGACACGGCGTAAAGCAACCACCAATCAATCAATCAATCTTTAGGGTGTGGAACTTGTAATCTGGAGTTGGGGGTTCAATTACCCTTTGGGTATTTACGTTTAACCAAAAAAAACCCCAATATTTTCGCCCTATATGTCTTTCTGAATAATTACTCTAAGTTTGTTTGTCTATTCATGTCTATGTTGGTTTCTAATGGCCCTGTCACACTACGACGTATTGCGTCAGCGTATGCCCAATGGCCCCAACACGTCAATCTTTTCAGCACGGGCGGGGGCAAAGTTGGACGTGTACACGTGTACACAATGTACAAAATGTATGCAGAATGAATGTGTGACGTATTGCTAGTGTATGGCCAGTGTATGTATAGCACATACATACCGTATACACAACGTGCTGACCACATGCAGAACGTATGTCCGACCTATTGCTAGCATGTGCCAGCATATGACAGCGCATCATATAACGTATCAGAGTGTATGGGCAACGTATGACTAACATGCCTCCCAGCAAAAAATGTTTGCATATGCTTACACAATTTTGCAGAACGCCAGCGAATGTTATATACGTTATTCGTTTGCCAGAAGAATGCCAAACACGTTATATACGTCAAGGCACATTGGAGCAATGCCAGAAGCATGTTAGATACATGCTAGACGACCGTTATTCACACGTTGTCTCACGTCGTTGATACATGCGCAATATGCAGACTGTATGTGGCCACACGGTCGACATTAGAAAAATGCATATCAAAGTGTGTCTAACGTTCGTCTGGCGTGTAACGACGTATGTCTAACGTATACATACAGTACGCCTACCATATGCCCAACACGTTGTCATGCATTCAAGTTTTTTTTACATGCACAACATTTTTTAGCACCCCTAGTGTGCGTCGCCGTAATACTCCATATGGCAGGATATGACAACATATTGTAAAGTATTATATCAGAAAATTTTACAATATGCCTAACATACCCATAACATACGCCGACGTACACTGACGTGTTGGCACAAATTCGAATACGTTGGCATACGCTAAGGCTATGCGTCATATTGTGACAGGGCATTAAGGCAATAATCTGGATTTTAATTATCGGTAGGATGTAAGGTTGTTACATTTCCAGTTTTTTCCCCAACAGTTTGTTCCAGAATTGGCTGCCTTGATATGTAAAGCCGTGTTTACACGGGCAATTGTGAAGCGAATTAGGCAAATCGATTCATATGAAGCGAATTAGTGGCGCGTTTACACGAGCGAGTTTGAAAGTCTGTCGGCGACCGGGAACCAGCAGCCTTAGTGGTGCGCCTGTAGCCGGTGAGCACTGCTATTTGTTTAGTTTACACTCGTCGATTCGATGCCGATGTAGCTGCTACGTTAATATCGCTTGTAATTTAAGGTTAATTTAATTAAATTTTATTATTTGAGTATGTAATTCTGTTAAATATGATCGCATTCAATAGATTTCAGCCTAATCGGTCCCTAACACTGCCAGGCACCAGCGATTAGTTACAGCTGAGCCTCTAGCCAGTGAGCACCACTATTTGACACTATCGGCGACCGGGAACCAGCTGAATCGCTTCATATAAACCACCTCTCAAGGTGGTTTACATAAAGTGAATCATATGAAGCGAATCAGCCCTAATCCGCCTCAGAGTCGCGTTTACACAGCAAATGTGAGGCAAACTAGGCAAGGCGATTTATATGAAGCGACTTAACTCGCCCGTGTAAACACGGCTCAAGTGCCCTTTCCAGTTTGCTAGTTCTCGAATATGGAACTTCTAACAGGTTACCATCTGCTCCTCTAGTATTGTGAATGTTTGTGTCTGTGTATTTCGGGAATTCCGCTGTATATATGTCCTAAGAGATGTATTTTGTGTGTGCCTGTAATCTGTCTAGCATTTCCTTAGCATGTAGTTAGTTCATCTGTGTGTAGATTGTTGTCCTTTGTAATATGTCCTTACTGCCCTGTTTTGTATTAGGCTATTTGAAGCTTGGTTTGCTGCTGTTTGGTGAAGAGTTGATAGATTAGGCAGTGGTGGATTAACCTAGGAATAAAAGTAGGCTACATATGTGATGCATAGTGTATTATGCGAGTATAAAGATGCAAAAGGGGACTCCTTATTATGATTATTGCTATATTCCGTAAGACGCAATACTGTTCAGGTGGCGCCATCTCGGCCCACCTCTCCTGAACCGGTTTGTAACCAGATCAGTGTCAGTCGCACATTTATATGTAGAATATATATAGTATAATATATACATATATATTTATTGCAAACAATTACGAATATCCTCCGCCAGGTCTTCAAGCAGACAATTGTGTCATTCTAGGGCGACCGTCTTAATCTTTAATATAATATTGTGCAACGCACCAACCTACGTCACCGATGTAGGCTATGTAGTTTTTCACCTGGGATGGGCAGTTGCACTAACTATGTATGTATATCACTACTTATTAAACGTCTACATTATATATATATATATATATATATATATGTATATATAGAGAGAGAGAGAGATGTGAATGGTTGGATGTTGATGGCTTAGCGCCATGTCGGCAGCAAAGGCCATATTCCAGGCGAATATATATTAATATATATATATATATATACATATATGTAGCTACTCCTGGAGTAACTATATATATGCATGGTCACTCCAGGATATTAATAACAGATAAGACATGTGGATTATTAGCCTTTCTGATAAAGCCTGCAGCAAGTTTCTGTAGACTTCATCGGAGGTATTTAATTAGTGAGGAGTGAGGAAACCCGCAGTTAGTTTCGTATAAACAATTTACATATATCTGAAATATGGACATGATAATAAGTTGAAACCTTGCATGTTTATTTTAATTTTATTAAAACAAATATAATAGTCGTTAAAAATATATTATCCAACACATTTTCATGTCGGTTTTATAATATATTTTTAACCAACAATCATGAACACGTGTTGGCTTACCCCTGTATGTGCACATATGGAAATTATCTCACGCATTAACGATAAGGTGTACCCCCTAGTACCATAATGTGTGCCCGTACCGATAACCTAGTGAACTCAGGAAACCAGGTTGCACCTGCAATATCACCACTAAGGTTTAATAATGTAAATTGCTGAGTCATAAGCAGTATTTTGGAAAGAACCATTAAACATATTTAATTCCATATTCAATATATACCCGCCAATGCCACAGGAAATTATTGATTGATTGATTGCTGATGGTATAATGCTGTGTCAGCATCAAGGGCCATATTCACGGCGAAAAAAGTTAGTGGTATCTATTCAATCTTGTCAATCTCATTTGCACGCCTTTAGTGAAATTTATATGAAATTCCAAAATGGTAGGATCCATGTCAAATGATTGCAAAATGGGATTATGGTTTATTTATATTATCATTATAATCTAACTTACTTTAGCTTGAAGTAACTTCTATTTTTAAATGGTTAACTTTGACTATGTCGAAAGAAATCTAGATTTTTCTCTTTTTTCTTAGTGATTGTTAGTTTATTCCCTTCATGAGGGTTAAGTGCAAGCACTTGTTTTCGCCGCTGTGCAGTAGTTGTCATAATCCATATTGATTGATTTCCTTCAATAAGTTCTGCACACGTAGATAAGTCTTTGTTTAAAAAAAGTGAGGCCTTCATCGGACTAAGCAGCTTAGATTCTAAGATAATAAGTATTTGTCGTGTATGTACAGTGGTACCCGTCTTCAAAGGCCAACTCGGAAGCCATAGCAATGTTCTGAAATAGCAGGTTCGCTGTTATCGGACGAACAATCAAGTGAGATAAATTAAAATTTGTGCATTGAATTGTTGGCCAGCTTCAGGTGTTGGTCGACCGCAGCCTTCAAAGGTCGGGTGGCCAAATCGGTAAGAGCCTGGCTGGCTGCCTGTGTGCAAGGTCGTGGGATTGAACCCTGACTGAATCAAACCAATGACTTACCAGATTTATAGTTGTCGCTACCTAGCCTGGTGCTTAGTATTAATAGGATAGGAAAAGGACAGGTTTGCTCAGTATTGGAGTATTGTGACTGAGTGGAATATCGGGTTATGGTGCCGGTGACCTGATCTTCCAGTGGGGCAGCATTATAAAGTCACCATAAGTGTGCACTGTTATAGGTTATAAGTCGGTACTCATCCTGATATGATCATAGATGTTTCTAGGACATAAAACACCAAACAACAATCACAATCAGAATAGATTAAGTATAGCTATGTGTCAGTTTCTGTTTTGTACTAGTTTAGAGATACCTTGGTATAGGTCTATGGTAATTTTCTTGTTGTCTATTATTACCTGCGTGGTGTTTGAAGAACATTTCACCCCATGTCCCCTTTATGGGGCTGTCACACTAATGGTGAAGTCTGTCAGTAATAATGGACGATGATATGTACACCAGGGGAAATGATTAAATTAATTCTGCATTGTGGCACATCTAATTTGTTAGTTATTTTCAGGGGCTCTTGTTGCGAATTGATACCTGATGACAGGTGTTGCTAGGACATGAAGCCCTAATAATTTGTGTTGCGTTGTCTCAATGTGCAGCATTGTTTCCTATACCTAGCTAATTCACGTGATTACCATCCAATGGGTATGCAGGTATGGCAATACCTCAGGGAGGTATGGCAATACCTCAGGGAGTTTGACGCCCCTGCACTGCAGAGTTGTAAACCACTGCCTTGTGGTACAGGTTCTTGACAGAACCGAAGGCTAAGGAAGCAAACCCTGAACAGAAAACCATGTCACTGTGGCAGCATCAAGGGCGGTTGATGTATGGAACTCCCAACATCTCCCGACCAGCCACTGCAAGGACAAATAGTTTTGCACCTGTCTGGACATGTTCTTGCTGGTGTGAGACCTCTATTTGCTCTCCGAGAGTGCCGCTGGTAACTTGCAAAAGCCAGCAGCACTTCAACACTTTTGCAGGCAGCTTTCATGAAATGTATAACCGCACAAAGGAGAGTGGCAGTCAAGTAATGAAAGCAGTCTTTGTTGCATCGCGACCGACAGCATGATGATGACACTACAGCATATGCCGGTGTATGCGGTTTTCGACCCATACGCCATCATACGCCGTCATATGCTATGCATAGGTTAGACATAGGTTGGGCATATGGCATATACGCTCGTCATACACTGTCTTACGCTGATCCGCCAAACATTTTTAGTGCATGCTCAAAGTTTTCAGCATATGGCAGTGTATGGCTCATACGCTGCTCATACACTAGACGTACGCTATGCATATGCCGGCATAGGTTATGCATAGGTTAGGGGTACATCAGTATAGGTTAGGCATATGCTGAAACCACGCCTTCGGCATATCTCTAGCATATGTAGTGTATGCCTAGCTTATGTGTAACATGTTCGAGCATACTCCGAGCATATAAAAAGTGTATACAAAGCGTATGCAAAGCACATGCCCAAACTATGGTCTCGGTATATAAATCCGCGCAAGGCTTCTTCTGTCAGTCCTGCTGTGCTGCTCAGACAGGATGGATGTCCAGGCACTCCAAGTAACGTTCCAGCATCAGTACAGAATTGCCCTTTATCAGCATGAGCTGAGTCTCTACCTCATGATTCTTCTGGTGGCCCGTCTCCAGAGGAGAAGGAGGAGGCAGTGGCGCACAGTGTAGGTGAGACCCTGGATTAGGACGCAGCCACAGTTTGGGTTGTACAACAAGCTAATGGTCGAGCTCCGCAGCGAGGACACTGCGTCGTTTGTAAACTTCATGCGGATGCCTCCCCAGTTGTTCGACGAGATTGTTGCGCGAGTTGGATCGAGGATAAAAAAAGAACGCACCACATTCCGGGTGCCGCTCGAGCCTGTGCTGAAGATCACCCTTTCTCTGCGGCACCTGGCATCTGGCACCAAATACTCGTCCATGAAGTTCGGGTGGAGGGTCCCCACAACACATAGTCACTCATAGTGCGTGAAGTCTGTCAGGCCATCGTCGATGAGTACATGAACGATGTCATGATGTGTCCGACGACTCCAGAAGGATGGCGCGCCATCATGGACCTATTCTTAGAGAAGTGGAACTTCCCCCATACCTGTGGCGTTCTGGATAGGAAGCACATCGCCTGCCAGTGCCCTTCAAAAAGTGGGTTGCTCTACTACAAATACAAGGGGTTTTACTCCGTGGTCCTGTTGGCACTTGTAGACGCGGACTACAAGTTTATCTGGGCATATCTTGGGGGTTTGGGCTCAGCGTCTGATGCCCAGATCTACAATGACTCCGAGCTGAAGGCGGGCACTGAAGGTGGCACCATCGGCTTTCCAGACCCTGAACCGATCGTGGACGGCCAGAAAGATGTGCCATATTTTCTCATCGGTGATGATGCCTTCGCCCTGCGTCCGACCATGATGAAACCTTAGGGCAGGAGGAGGTTGAACAATGAGGAGTGACTATTCAACTACCGGCTGTCCCGAGCTAGGAGAGTGGTGGAGAATGCCTTTGGCATTCTAGCGAACCCCTTCCAAGTGCTGCTGACCACTATGCAGCACCACCCCTCCACCGTGAAGGTCATCGTCACCACGTGCATGGTTCTGCACAACCTCATGAGGATGCGCGACCCAGCGCTACAGAACTTACAGCTGGATCGTCCCGAGACTGGCACCAACAACTTTGTCCCCGGAGTGTGGCGAGAGGGCCAAAACCTGCCAGACATTGACGTTCTACCTAACCCTAATACCGCGTCCAAGCTAGGAAAGGAGCAGCGCAATCTATTTAAAGACTGGGTCGTCTTGCCTGCCGGAGAAGTGTCATGGCAAGTCAGCATGATCTGACAAAACATTGTATCTGTCTGTATGCACTGTGTATGTGTACTGTTATGATCTATTTTTGAAAACTTATGTGCTTTTCTTTACACTGTACAGTTATCGCTTATTTACATGTCTGTTATGTTGTGACATGTCTACTGTTATGAGATGGTAATATGTTTATATGTCTATTAAAATAAACGATATCATTTTTTAGATATCAAAACACAATTTACATGTCTGTCATATTCTTTCTATCCCTAATTAAAGTTATCTAGTTAATGTAATTGTAATGAATTTGCTCTCTTTTTAAAAGAATTAAACTTTTGAAAGCATAACCACTGGTTTTACGTACATACTAAGAACACAGGGAAAAAGAGGGTGAGAGACAGGGACGGAAAGGGGGAGAGAAAGGGGGAGAGGAGAGAGAGGGAGGGATAGAGGGAGGGAGGGAGAAACACAGAGGGAGAGACACAGAGGGAGAGAGAGGGAGGGATGGAGGGAGGGGGAGGGAGAGAGACAGAGGGAGAGAGGGAGGGAGGGAGAAAGACAGAGGGAGAGAGGGAGGGAGGGGGAGAGAGAGAGGGAAGGAGAGAGAGAGGGGAAGAAAGAGGGGAACAGATGGGAAGAGGTGAGAGAGGGGGCAGAAAGGGTAAGAGAGGGTAAAGACTTATGTCCTTAATATTCATAATAATTATTCTTTATTTTCAATTTTACTTTAATTGTACTTTAATTTATAACAATTACATTATGACATGCCATTATTGAACGCGGACACAACATTCTAGTCTACAATATATTTATTTATATAAGACATTTTGACACATATATAGATATGTACATACAAACATACAAAGATAAACAATACAACATAACATTTTACTAAAAATACAAACTATGACTACATATCTACACATATATGGGTCGTTCTCAGAAGTTGTGTACCAATAGTGTGACATCAGTACCAGAAAATCAAAATGCTGCCAAAGTCCTATAAGCAAGTTTCCTCAATGTGTATGTCCTTTTGCATCTGAATAATTGAAAATAAACATATTCTGGCATTTTTAAGTAGGTCAAATGATGCTCACACCCAATAAATAGCAGTATAGCATGGAAACCAATCTGACTCCAAAATCAAATATTTTCCACACAAAACTTGACATTTTTAGGACATTTCACATGCCACTTGCTTTATAAACAGTAGTAATAATAATTTGAAACCTCATTGCTATGGTTTTGTCTTATTTGTGAATATTAAAGAGAAAAGCAAGAAAATATTAGCAGAGTAACAGATTAGCAGAGTAACAAAGTGGAAACAACAATTTTACACAAATGTTCGGCTCAAATTTCAATGTTTAGGGGCAATTTCAGGATTTATCTTTTACTATACCATAACTGGGTCCACGCATAGTGTCAAATGGTGAAGATAGTTCCTGTACTGTATCTGTACTCAGTCTTTGATACAGAGTAGTGGAAACGAAATGTTACGATGTTAATGACTCCAGAAAATGTTAACTATTTCATAATTAAATTTTTTTTTTTAGAAATAAATGTCTTCAACTTAATGAAGACATTGTATATGACCATTTGAAGTGAAATGAGCTGTTGTTCAGAGGTTTTCATTAAGTTTGTGACACTTTATTTTCAATGCTGTTGACAATGTCACAAATTAGTGATGTAATTTTCTATGTATTTAGCTACATCCATCCCAATAAGATACATAATACACAATATTAACATTTACTTTTGATCTAAACTATCTCCCACATTATTTGGCTAACTGATGAAATCTAAATATTGACACTCCAATAAAGGGTTTCTTTGAAATATGCATTTCTAGTAGACTACCTCAAGTGGTACACAGTTTCTGAGAACGACCCATATACACATATCTACAAATATTTACAATCACTTGTCATGCCTCCCATTGGAGCCCGCCCCAGCTGGTGACATTGGGGCTGACGGGGGGAAGAGGTCCAAGTTGGAGACTCCCAACACTCCAGAGATCCCCGACAGCCCCGACACATTCAACACTCCGTCGGACATGGGGCTGGCCGACTCCGACAAAGTTCCTGGGATGGGGGCGACTCGTATGGGAGTTGAACTGGCCATGGCACTGGCACCGGAAGTCGACGGCCAGGCCACACCGACAGTGGCCGCACCACCTGGGCGGGCAACGAGTTCTGGAGAGGCCCTGGTGTGGCCCGCCATGCCGAGTGTCCGTAGTGAGCCAGGCGGCTGCACCATCACCACAGACGGCCATTGGACAAACTGAGCCTGAGATGGGACCGGCTCATGACGCATGTGGAGTGGCTGTATGTGCACAGGTTGAGGCATGTTGAGTGGCTGTATGGGGAGAGGTTGAGGCAAAGGTTGAGGCAGAGGTGGAGGTGGAGGCAGAGGCTGAGGCTGCGGCTGAGGCTGAAGATGTGGCTGAGGCTGAGGCTGAAGATGCGGCTGCGTCATATACTGCTGCGCATACTCCTGTGTCTGCGACGCCCAGGGTGATGCCGGTGGTGGCACTGGTGGGGTTGAGGCTGGTATAACTCACTTGTAGACACAGGACTAGGTGCAGCCACATGAGCCACAGGAGCTACAGGAGTTATATGTCTTGTTGCCCTTGCCCCTCCAAATCCTGCGACACCATCCAGTTGATCGGCCCACAGCGCTCCACAAGCTGCTCCTCCGGCATCGTCAGGAGCATATCGTGCACATAATTAGCAGACGTGATACGCTGCATCATCACCGGTGTAGGGGGCGGCTGCATGACCTTCAGCATGTCCCCAGACTCGTTGAACCTCTTCTGGATGGCAGTGAGGAGGTTCGCGTCGTCTGGGGCTGACAGCTTCGCCTTCCCCTTTCCCTGCTCTTGGACTGTAGCGGGAGGAGTGGCGGGAAGGTCCTCCCCCATCTCCATGTCCAGTTCCATGGCAACATTCTCCTCGAGGCTGACATCCCGATGTGCAGCCTCTATGGCTGTGATGTATCGGTGTCATAGGTAACCATGACTTGTGTCATTGGCAACCATGACGTCATGTATGAGGAATGCTGGGAAGGGCCTGCTCAAATAAACAGTTCCACTACGCAGCTCAATGAGTTAACACGTTCATTACATGGTGTCAGATTCGTCGGAAAAACTCAACGATATGGCGTTAACGGGCTTGAAACCCCCGTCTCCATTGAACGTGGACGAGAACATGGCCATGAACTGGAGGTCATGGTTGCAGGCTTACGAAATATATGCAACAGCATCGGGTGCTTCTTCCAAATCGGAGAGAGTACAATGCTGTGTCTTTCTCCACGTCACTGGCAGGGAGGCACAACAAATACACAAGATGTTACGGATCGATGCAACAGATAAAGATAAAATTATACCACTCATTGCTGCTTTTACTGAGTACTGTGAGGGTAAGTCTAACATTATGGTCATCCGATATCAATTTAATTCGTATAACCAGACATCTGAAAGCATGGACGCTTATATTCGCGAATTAAAGTCACGTATAGTACATTGTTGTTATGACAACTTGGAAGACTCCTTGTTGTGTGATCGCCTGGTTTGCAGTATCAAGGATAATATACTACGTAATCGCCTATTACAAACGCCCAACCTATCCCTGGATCAGTGTGTACAAATGTGCAGGCTGAGTGAACATAAATCCACTCAACTAGTTAACAACGATGTTCGTTCGGAAGACGGCGTAGCCAGCCTAGCAGCTACCAACGGACGTCACCATGGAGTGACGTCACAACCGCTACAACAATGGCTTACACCTACGTCAATGAGGTTTAGGCCGACAAGACAACAGTCTGTGCAATGTGACAAATGTGGATATCATCATCATCAGAAAGGGAACTGTCCGGCACGCGGTAAAGAATGTGCCAGCTGTCACAAGTTAGGGCATTTTCGAAAAGTTTGTAGGGCGCAATTCAATTGTACTATGCCAGTTAATGAAATAAGTGTTGACCCACATAACGTTGACGACGCGCAAGAAGATGTAAGTCAATCTTATGATCTATTTGTCGGTGCCGTGTAAAACGACGCGAGTGATGAACCTGGATTGTGGTATACGAATGTCAACATTGGTGGTGTGGACGTTTCATTCAAGATGGATACGGGATCGGAGGCGAACATTTTACCACTGGATGTCTACCATAAGCTGGTGAATGTTGTTCTAGCTCCTTCCAAGTGCCATCTCGTGACATACAACGGTGACCGGATCATACCTGCCGGGGAAGTGCATCTGGATGTGAATGGGAGACAACTAAAGTTTCAAGTGACAGATGCGGGAAGTGCTATCCTAGGAAAAGAGGCTTGTGTTGGGTTAGGCCTGATAGCTCGTGTGGATGCAGTTCAGAACACTTCGGATAAGTCAAAGGCCCAAGAAATGGTAAATAAATATTCTGACGTATTTGTTGGTTTAGGCCTAATAAAAGTAAACACTACCATCCATATTGATGTATCTGTACCTCCTGTCATTGATCCCCCACGTAGAATACCTATTGCCATTACAGAAGATGTTAAGTGAGAGCTAGACCGCATGTTAGAATTAGGTGTAATTGTCAGGGAAGAGGAACCAACCCCATGGGTCAGCTCTATAACAATAGTTAGAAAACCAGGGAAGATTCGAGTATGTTTGGACCCTACCAAATTAAACAGGGCCATCTTACGTGGTCCGTACCCTGTACGTACAGTCGAGGAGGTCGTGGCTCAAATACACGGGTCCAAATTTTTGTCAGTATTAGACGCAAATAGCGGTTACTGGCAAGTACAGCTAGACAGTAGTAGCTCCAAACTTTGTACATTTAATACCCCATGGGGTCGATTTCGTTACACCAGGTTACCGTTCGGTATCAAAACGGCAGGGGACATTTTCATAAAAGAAATGAATGACATGTTTCAGGATATTAAAGGGGTTCATGTAATCTTGGACGATATCTTGGTCCATGGCAAAACCATACATGAACACAATGAACGTTTGGAAGCGGTGTTATCCCGTGCCAGAGAGACAAATCTTAAATTGAACCCAAAAAAGTCAAAGATTTGCCAATCCAGTGTAAACTACGTAGGGCATTTAATTACGGCTGAAGGATTAAGGCCAAATGAGGAGCGAGTTCAGGCAATCATTGACATGCCAGATCCGACTGACAAAGCTGCCGTGCAGAGATTTTTGGGCATGATCGGCTATGTCAGCAAATTTATAGATAACATGGCAGAGATAACTAGACCATTACGTATGGTCATAAAAAAAAATATAGCTTGGCATTGGGATGAACCACAGATAACGGCATTCAAAAAACTGAAACAGTTATTGAGGGATGCACCTATCCTGAGGTATTTCGATTGTAAAAAACAAATAACATTGCAAGTAGATGCATCAAAATATGGGTTAGGGGCAACCATTTTCCAAAATAATCAACCTGTTGCAATGGCTTCGAAAGCGTTGGACAAATGTCAAATCAGCTATGCTGTTATAGAGAAAGAGCTCCTCGCTATATGCTTCGGATGTAAAAAATTTCATGAATATATCTATGGTAATAATGTTATTGTTCAAACTGATCATAAACCATTAGAGTCAATTATGACAAAGCCTATCCACGAGGTGTCAGATCTGTCAGGACTCCAGGAATTCACCTCATAAAGAGCCTATGATAAGTCGCCCTGTTGTAGACATCCCATTTTATAAAATAGGGGTCGATTTATGTCATTTAAGTGGGGTCGATTATTTGGTTATTGTGGATTATTATACCAAGTTTCCAGAAGTTATCAAAATGCATGACACTACCAGCAAAACAGTTATAATCGCACTAAAGCAGACATTTGCTAGATACGGTATACCTAGGTTCGTTGTGTCTGACAATGGGCCTCAATTCAAAAGTATTGAATATAACAATTTCTCTAACAAATACGGTTTCGCGCCAATTTATACTAACCCTATGCATTCGCAAAGTAATGGCCAGGTGGAACGGTTTGTTCAAACCATCAAAGGCATCATAAAGAAGTCAGCAACTGATGACGGGGACATGTACCTAGGTCTATTAAACTACCGAAACACAACCTTGCAGGGTATGGGGGCGTCTCCATCACAATTACTAATGTCTCGCAGTCTAAGAACCCGCATATCCAAAATGTCATTGTTGAAACAAGGTCAAGTAAAGCAAAAAAAGTACTTTGATAAACGGGCTGGGAGACCATTGAGTAAGCTTCAGGCTGGTGACGTCATACGATATAGAGACCACAAAGGTTGTTGGAGGCCAGGCAAAGTCATTCAGATTAATACACCTGGACCCAGAGACTATACAATCATCAACGATGACAACACAATTGTGCGCCGTAACAGGAAATTCCTTTTCAAATGTCCCCCTGTAAGGCCACATACTGTGATCAGAACTGACCCAGTTCGGGTACCATTAGCTAAGGAACATGATTGTAACAGAAGCACGGACAATCAAAACGTGACAAGGACGTATAAGACACGTTATGGTCGGCAAATTCACCGACCGGAACGATTAAATTATCATACATAAGTCATTTACATGTACATTTATGATCCTTGAATTAGACATACCTACGATTAAGATCGCTTAAGCTGTTAAATTGTACATTACTTGCCATAAAAGAGCAACACATGATGTAATGTCAATCATTGGTATTTCATATCCGTGATGAATATCCTTAGTTAAGGCTGTTTTGATTTTATTCACATATCGTGATATTGGGGTGTATTGAGGATGTTGTGTCACATTGATTTGGTCACACCTGTCTGTAATAGTGTTGACGTAGTGTCCCAGGGACAATCAAGTGCTTACCATATGATCGATCACTCTCGAAGGGAGAGGGAATATTGAGTGGTGCATATGGCAGTAGGGTAAGGATGTCATACATTTGAGACGTGCTTGTTCTGTTGCATTTCTCAATATCAATGTAAGTTAATGCATAGTACGTTAAGTGTTTCCATGGAAAGGAGATGTGATGTATTGGTGTCATAGGTAACCATGACTTGTGTCATTGGCAACCATGACGTCATGTATGAGGAATGCTGGGAAGGGCCTGCTCAAATAAACAGTTCCACAACGCAGCTCAATGAGTTAACACATTCATTACAATGGCAGCGGCCACATGCAAGACAAAATAAGAAAATAACATAAGTAACATGAACGCAAATCAATCCTTCCACAAAAGACAACACAAGTCAACAATAAAGCAAAAATATTTAACATTAAACAAATAACTTGATTTACCAAGATTATTTATGTAAATAACATATATCGGTTTGTTGACTTCTCCAGAATAATAGGGGTTTTACGAGAATCCTAACGCCCACACTAGTCAGAAGGATAAAAGATTATGTACTTACACTTCTGCAGGGCTCTGGCTGGTGACGGACGACGGACTGCAGAAAACCAAACTTCCGCATGATCCAGTGCTCCCTCTCAGTCAGGTCAGGCACTCCATCCCGGCTCTTCTTTTTGTGCAGCTGAGGTTTGGTGTCCCGGAGTGACTTGAACCACTTCTGGAGATGGACAGCTGTCGTCCCCAAAAGCGTCGCCTGGTCCTCCCACATCTTCCCCTTCCTGTCCGAGCGGCGGTAGTCTGTCATCTTGACATTCCAGATGACTGGGTTCTCCTGCAGGAAGTCAAGCATCTGACCCTCCTTGAAGACCGACAGAGAACAGTCGCTCTTCTTTGCCCTCCTTCTCTCTGCAGAGGACAGGCCAGAGGTGCTGGTGGAGGCTGAGGTGGAGGCGGCGGACGATGCCCATGAGCTGCCCCGAGAAGCAGGAGATGGAGAGCTGGAGCGGGGACCCCACTGGTGTGTCGTCTGTGTCTCCACTTCCATCTCCAACTCTTCCAATGGAGAGTGATGTTGTGGAGAGTGGTGTTCAGGAGAGTGGTGTTCTGGATAGTGGTGAGGTGAGGAGGCAGATGAGGAGACTGGTGATGGTGAACATCGCAAAGTATGCCTCTTCCTGCCTCTCCCATGGCCTAGTCCTCCTCCAGTGGTGAGGGCAGCCCTGGAGGCTGGTGTAGCAGCAGCAGCAGCAGTGGTGCTCCTCTTAGCAGGCATGGTGGCAGAGTGAAGGGACAGCTCCTGCTCCAGGCTATTTATACCCAGGCGGCGACCCACCTCCCGGTGATAACAACGCTTTGTATACGCTACGCATAGGTTGCGCATACGCTGCTCATAGGTTCCACGTAGGTTATGCATACGCTACTGATAAGTTCATATGCTAGGCATAGGTTGGTCATAGGTTACTTATACACTGGACTTGTCAATCACAACGGTCAAACTACATCACAGTACGCTGCGCATAGGTCGGGTTACACTTTGAATATGCTGCCATAGGCTAGGGGTAGGTTATGTATAGGTTACGCATACGCTTCAAAAGATACCGCAGTGCAAAAATGTCGCCATATGACGACCCCCAACGTTTTTCAAATTTTTCCGGTAAGTTTTATATACACCGCCGGCATACGCCGTAATGTGACAGCACCATTAGGTAACACGGTACTATTGCCTGGAGAACTTAATCATCCAGTAAATGGCACTTGACAGTGGAGTAACCAGGATTCTTTGGTTTCTTCTCATCGTCCGTTATTTCATCAACACTATGCAGACACTGTGCACTGGAACCAGTGCCTCCACACTGCTTTATAGTTTGTTCCTACCGAGGCAGTTTTTGCTCGGATATGCGCAGGGTTGCCATTCACCCCTACTCTGGGTGGTGGTGCATATTTGATCTACTATAGACCTTATACTTAAAACTCACTTTGCACCTATAACCTCATGTCCCCTTGATGACCAACCTGGCACCATTGAAATTTAGTGCCATCAGACCAGTCCTAGCGCTATCCTAGTAATGGCGAACACCAGGCAACGCAGTGACAAGCATCACTTTGAGCAGTCTTTGATTTGACTCAGTCAGGTATTGAATAAAACAGGTGCCCTACCTACCCATTAGGCCATCCAATCCGTACATATATGTGTATGTATGTGTATATATATATATATATATATATATACATATACTATATATATATAATGTAATATATATATAAATATATATATGGGTGGTTGTTGGTGTTTTATGTCCTGTCAACAGCTAAGGTCATATGAGGATGGGTAGCTACTTGTGACAGTGCGCACTCATGGCGACTTTATAGTGCTGCCTCGCTGGGAGACCAGGCCACCACCACCAGGACATGACATCCCACTCAGTCACATTATCCTGACACTGAGCCAACAAGTCCTTGCCCTATCCTAATAATGCTGAGTGCCTGGCTAGGAAGAGACAAGTATACATTTTTGCTGGCCAACTGGGAGACCAGGCCTCCAGCACCATGCCCTGATATCCCACTCAGTCACATTATCATGACACTGAGCCAATCAGTCCCTGCCCTATCCTGATAATGCTGAGTGCCTGGCTATAATGGTTGGTTGGTTGTTGGAGTTTTACGTCCTGGCAAAATCTATGGCCATATCAGGAAGCGACAATTATACATTTTTTAAGTCATTGGTTTGACTCGACCAGGGTTCGAATCCCACGATCTACCAAAACGGGAGACGGACGCTCAACTCAATTGTCTATCCTGTCTGGTCATATATATATATATATATATATATATATATATACGTGCGAGCGAGATGTAGCTCAGGCAGTAGAGTGTACACCTGTTAAGGTGTGGATCATCCGATTGATCCTGCTCAGTGGACACATTTGCAGTTTGGGCTATTTTCCGTTCCAACCAGTGGTCCACAACTGATTCATCAAAGGATGTGATATGTGCTGTCCTGTCTGTGGGAAAGTGCATATAAAAGACCCATTGCTGCTTATCGGAAGGAGTAGCCTATGTGGCGGCAGCGGGATTCCTCCAAAGAAATATGTCAGAATGATCATATGTTTGACATCCAATAGCCGATGATAAAAATGAATGCGCCAACTATATATATATATAGATATATATATATATACATATATATGTATACTGGATGGATATATGTATATATATATATATATATACACACACACACACACAGACAGAGTAGAGTGTGTGATATGGTAACATCAGAAACGCGGCCATCAGAAAGTGCCCATTCTTACTGAAGTGAAGCTACGCTCTTTGATGCGGAGTTCTACACTACATCTGTAGAATCAAGATATGCCCATCAGTTCAGAGTGTGCAGTTTCGTGACGGTCCCGTGTCGCACCTTTATACTGGCGACGTGTTGCTGCGATGCCTAGTGCATAGTTAACTGGCTATAGGCATTTGGAAATAGCTAGCCTACAATTGAACAATGACTATTCACGACAGACATTTCTTTCATCCTCTGGATTATGTGCTCCTAGTTCTGTCACTGTTGACGTCACTGGGGGTTGGCATTTACCAGGTAAGTGGGACATGTTCAGTCATGTCCCCCAGATTCACTCACTTTGCTGATAATCAAGGTGATAATAGTCCCCAATATCTCTCTTGGCGAGAAATAACTTTAAAGGAAACCTCCATCTCCGCCTTCCCGCCTTTACATTGAAATCCAATCACCTACTGATAAATCAATGAGAATTAAACCTATATGCTTAATTTATATGAACTTCCCCATTTGCAATAATGGGGAAATGAGAAGGCCAATTATTATTGTCATTATTAGTGTGTTTCGTTAATGGTAATAGCAATTTGGAGGGGGGGGGGGGGGTGATGGGGTGAGGGGAGGATATGAACTGTCGTTGAGTTGAGTTTGATTTAAAGATGCATAGTCCGATGAAGCATCCAATTTTCAAAACCAAAACAATTATCTAGAATTGATTCTACATGTCTAGCTTAGCCAGGCTTACTAATGCACTTATTAACCGTTTGTTGCCAAGTATAAGGGAATACAGAGGCAATGTAATAGAACCTGTTACTGGTGAAGCATATAGTTCAGAATGTTGGTGTGCTTTCCAAAACTAATTTGACATGTTTGCACTTCAAATATCTCAAAACTTAGCCATTTCAGATCAAAGTTACTTCAAACTAAAGTAAGTTATAACAGTCAATTTAATATATTCATCTCAGAAAAATGAGAGAAATTCAAGTGTAACCACAAACATGTATTACTCGTAAGGCAAACTGTTCAACTTCCCCAAAGGGCGACCTTCCATCCGAGCAACCACTGTTACTAAACATATCTTAAGTGATAGATTAGATATTATCGGAGGATGACAAATTTAGACAATTGATGCATAGTACTATGACTGCCTGCCTCACTATATGACTGTATGCCTGCCTGCTTGCATGACTGCCTGCATGACTGCCTGCATGTTTGTCTGCCTGGCTGCTTATATGAATTTTTGTTTGCTTGTCTTCCTGCCTGCTTTCCTGTGTGCCTGCCTCTGTGTTCGCCTGCATAAATATGACTGCTTGCATGCATGTATGTATGTTTGCCTGCCTGCATGTATATACATTTGCCTGCCTGGATGCATATTTGTATGCCTGCGTACCTGTATGTCTGATTGCCTGTATGTTTATTTGCCTCCCTCCCTCTCTCCCTCTGTTGGCTGGTTGTTTGTTGTTGTTTTATGTCCTAGCAAAATCTAAGGTCACATGAGGACGGGTAGCGACTTGTGACAGTGTGCCCTAATGGCGACTTTATAGTGCTGCCCCATTTTGAGAGACCAGGCCGCAAGAACCATGACCTGATATCCCACTCAGTCACATTATCCTGACACTGAGCCAACCAGTCATTGCCCTATTCTAATAATGCTGAGCGCCTGACTAGGAAGCGACAAGTATACATTTTTAAGTCATTGGGTTGACTCGACCAGGGTTCGAACCCACGATCCCACGGTCTATAAACACGGGAGACGGACCCTCTAACTCATTCTGCCATCCCGTCTGGTCCCTCTGTTTGCAGCGCCTCACATGACACTGCTTTATCCATTCTGTTTGAGCCTACCTTGCCTGGCACTCAGCATTACTAGGATAGGGCAATGATAATGTGACCAGGTGTGTAATCGGGTCATGGTGCCAGTGGCCTGGTCTGTCAGTAGGGCAGCACTATAACGTTGCCAGTGTGCACTGTCACAAGGCGGTACCCATCTTGATATGACAAAGTAAGCTAAGATGGCACCCGGTAGTGGACGATAATCTAACGCGGGCACTGATATCGCAAATTCAATGTACTAAAGCGTGCATAACCAACCGACACACAAGCGGATCCTCCACCTTTAACATACCAGGATACAGTAGGATACATATCCGAGGATGTAAAATCGAAATACAGGAGGAAATTTAACAAAACAAGGAGGATCAACCTCACAAGAGTGTGTCGACCGTTAGAAATGGCGGGAAAAGGCGAAAACGAGGTTACTCAAGTGGAAGGCAAGGATTGCCAGGATAAAAATAAAATGGAGGACGAACAAATCAACAAGGACGACATAGTGAGACTGGTGATAAGAACAGTCAGGGAAGAACTCGAGAAAGAAACTGAGAAAAGAGATAAGGATGAGACTGACGGAAATAGAAATGGAACCAACAACACGGAAATTGACGACAGAAACAACAAAATTAACGTAAATAACTGCAAAACTAAACTACAAGCACTACAATTAGCATATGACACACTACCAATAGAATGCACATGGTACAAGGCAGAATACAAAAAAAACAACCAAAAACAGACCAACAAAAATATAAGCAAAAATGTAAGTAAAAGTGCCAACACAAGGACAGTGTCCACGGATAAGAAGAAGCCACAAACGGACGCGACCCAAAATCAGGCAATCAAACCAAAAACTGGGGACAAAAACCTCAGCGTTATAGTCCATGGCATCCCTGATAAAGAAAATGAAAGCATTCAGGAAACAATCACTGACATGCTAAAAGAAGTGGACTGTGACTTTGGCTGGACGGTAGTGACAAAAGCCTTCCGTCTAGGAAAAACAACAAAAAACGAAACAACACCTACAAAATATCCTGACATCTAATTATTGATACAGGTATCTACCCAGATGGATGGAAAATGGGAATGATTATGCCAAGCACGAAAACATCGAACCCTAAAACGTGTAATGAACTAAGACCTATATCACTTCTTCCAATACCAGGCAAAATAGTAGAGCAACTAATCCATGACCAAATAACAGAATTTTTTGAAAGTACGGGTTACCTAGCAATAGAGCAAAATGGTTTCAGGAAGAACCACTCCACAACCAAAGCAGTGGCATGGGTGCTAGACACACTAATGACAGGGATGTCATTTACTTTCGTAAAGCATTTGATACTGTAGACCATAAACTTTTAATAGAAAAAGTGGCAAATAGTGGTCTGGGCAGAGGGACAACTAAACTGCTAAAACATTACCTACTAAATCATTCGCAGTATACTAGACTTGAAGGGGTTAATTCCTCACCGAGAGAAGTGAAGACAGGGGTACCACAGGAATCTACCCTGGGCCTACTATTATTCTTAATCTACATCAATGACCTACCACTAGTACTTGAAGAAGTAAAGGGAAGCATATTTGCTGATGATGTGGCATTGGTAGCTACAGACACCTGTATAAAAGTGGCTGAATCCAAAATGAATCGTTATTTAGAAAGAGTAAACTGTTGGAAAAAGGAAAATAAACTATCCATAAATATTATAAAAACTAAATATGTAATATTTGCAACTAAAACTAAATGTTCCAGCTCATAAAAATATATAAAAATAGGAGAGTGTATAAAGCTAAACTAGGTGTCCTAAATATTCGCAGAGACAAGCACCTATTAGGCCCATCTGTTTCTTTTTTCTCTTATCTTGTTCTTTACCTATCATTCCGGTACCGATGTTTTGCTTATTTCTCTGTAATTGTCTATCTGTATATTGTTCTAGATTTGTTTACTGTGTAGAGGCAATTGTGATTAGGGCTGGAAGACCAGTGCATTAGCACTGACAACAATAACGAACAGGCTGAAAACAAACGCTAAGGGGAGGAAACAAAAGAAAAACAAGCCCAGGACACTGAGAAAGTCCAAACCAGGCCGACGAGTATAAAAATCCAGCTGGAGAAAGAGTCACAAAAAAATAACTCTTCCAGAAGAAAAAAACTCCAGGCCAAAAAAGACTACAATAAAGTCACAATAAGCCAAGTAAGGACAGAAACGGAAATGTTGAGTATAAAAACAGTACAACAAATGTACACACTCGCACTTGAAACCAAAAGTGACAAAATAAAATCGATCAAAATGAAAGGGTGTAACATAGAAATAAATGGGAAAACCTACACACCCAAGGAGGTCGAAGAGATCAAGATACAAGAGATCACACCAGAAAAGGCTGCAAGAAGGGAACACCCCTGGGGAGTGTCATTCCAAGGCCACAACTCCCCCTTTAGTAACCTGTACAAGTGTGAAGTTAGAGGAAAGGACGGAAAAAAATACACCTCGGCCGAGCAATACTACTGCTCAATAATGGCCAAATATCATGAAAAACACAACATAATGAGAATTATTGAAAACAGGGACAACCCTTACACAATAATGTCAATGGCCAAACAAATATGGAGATCACCAGAATGGTGCAAAACAAATGAAAAAGTGCTGGAGGATATCGTCCATGCAAAATTCACACAAGACATAGAGTTAAAGAAAAGCTAATAAATGCCCCTGAGAATGCATTCAGGGAATGCACAAAGTGCCCGTACTGGGGCTCAGGGAGGTACCTGGACAGCGCCAATGTAGGCGAAATGATAAAACAAGGGTACAAAAATAAAATGGGGGACATCCTCCAAAAAGTCAAGGAAACCCTGGCAAATGCCAACAAAAAAGGGGAAAATATAAATAAACAAATAAAATAAAAGTAAAATGAACCAATGCGAATTACGATGACAACTGCAAATTATGGTGATGACAGCGAATTAGAAGTGGGTTGTTTAAACGAATGGATACCAGCCACCAAAAAGCAGCCGAATTGAACAAATAAATAAAAATATAATGAAAATAAGATTACAAAAATAAAGATAGCAAAAAAATAATAAATAAATAAATAAATCTATAAACTACAGGTGAAACGTGTACACAATCAGGAGTAAAGCATAAGAGCTCTCCCGGCGAGTGCGAAGGAGGCACAAAAAACATATAAACAAGCCAACACGCCACACTCCCGCCCAAGTCAATCTCAATTTCAAACCAAACAAAACAAATACTGCGAATCGAAGCAATGACAACAAATCGCACTGACGAGTACAAATTAGTAAGCAAATACAGAGCAAAATGCAGGAAACGATCGTGATCAGTGGAGACTCAAGAACCAGAGCCTTAACCACCCACCTGAAGGATCTACACCACCACACACCAAAATACAGAGAGGTAATAGTCTCTAATAGCCACTATTGCCCGGATACCGAGTGCTGTGTGCAGGAAGTATACAAACAACACTCCACCAGCACAAATATATCTGATGGCTGGAATTTGTGACTTAACAAAGAAACTGGGTCATAGAGACCTAAGACCAGCATTTAAGACCAAGAAGACACTCATGGAATACATGGAACAGGAATACAAACAAGCTCATGACACACTCAGCACACAAACAAAGATGCCAGTAATCTGCAAACTCGTGGGCATGGACATGGAAATGTACTGACATCCCAAGATATGCAAACTACATCCACAAGACAAGGCATAGGAAGAGATTGGCACGGTATGGCATTGACATGACTGACGGAATCCACTACAATGAGGATTATGCAGGATACGTCGCTGCCAGGCTGTCTAAGAGCATTGCGCAGAACTGGGAAAGGAACCAGGGCTCCAAACCATGAGTATCACAAACTTACTACAAACCTACTATAAACTTACTTTAAAAAAAACTTTCTATAAATCTCACTAACATGCATTACTAAAATATGCCATCCTCCGCGCAAAACAGGTGATAAGCACAGTGATTTACACAACTACCCATCAGAGGGAGATGCATGTGCTGCATGAACCAGCACCCCATCCCCCCCCCACACACACACACAAACAATCAATCTAACTAAAACTAAAAGTAAAATTCGCAAAATCAAGCAACTACTCTCCGAAAAACTAAAATAAATATGGTAGAAGAAATTGAATGCAAGGTGGGGAGGAGCACACATTTTGCCCACCTAAACTGCCAGAGTGCATCCAACAAAATCGACACAATAAAAGTACACCTAAAAAGAGAAAATCTCGACATACTGACACTGTCAGAAACATGGTTCACTCACAACCACAAAAACAACACCCTTAACATAGATGGATATAGGCTTGTACATAATGATAGACAGCAAAATAACACACTAAACCAAACGGAAAAGGGTGGAGGTGTTGCCCTTTACTGCAAAGACACCAACAATCTAGATCCTGAAGCACTAAAAACACCTAACTTATCAAATGAACACATAGAACTACTATGGTGCCTAATAAAAAAATGAAAAACAAGCAAATATAGCCATATCAAGCCTCTACAGACCTCCATCAGGGGAAATTTAACTTTTCAGTGAAGCCCGAGAGAAGAGCATAAACACCATAAAAAAAGTGACAAAGGCAGAAATCTTCATACTAAGGGACTTTAATGTAAATTACAACAGCAATGATAAAAAATAAACTAATGCTGCAAACCACACTCAAAATCTTAGGCCTACAACAGCTCATCACTGAAAAGACAAGGCTAAGTAAAAATAGCACAACAATTGACCTAATACTAGCCAACTCAAACCACACCACTAAATGGGGCACCAGAAGCTGGGGTATAAGTCATTATAAGCTAATATATGTAACAAGGAAAAAACTAAAAAGCACAAATCACTATAAATATAAGATGGGCAGGTCCCTAAAAAACTACTCAGAAGATGCATTAAAAAAATCATCTGCACCAAAACATAAACAACATCACACAAAACAGAGATGATGTTAATATATATTGGGGCAACATCATCACAGAAATAAGAAAATCAGCTGATGAGATGTGTCCCATTAAGAAAATAAAAATACCAAAAAAAACAGGACCCCTGGGTAGACAATGACCTGCTAACACTCATCATAGCCAAACGTAAACTGGGTGATAAAGCAAAGCACACAGAAACTATAGAAGACAAACTGGCCTACCATATCGCCAGAAACAACTCTCTCAAAGCTCTGAGAACTGCAGAAAAGAAATACATAATTAAGCAGGACAAAGACTGGGGAAGCAATACAAACAAATTCTGGAAAAATGTAAACCTATTATTCACCCAAAATAACAAAGAAGAGCACACACACTTCCAAGATAACGAAGGGACAATGCTCACAGGCAAAGATGCAGCAAACAAACTGAACACACACTCTGCCACAATAGGGCAAAAGCTGTCAGAAATATTTTTTTAAATGATGGGAAAATATATCAGGAACTGAACATTAAAACTTACTACAACTTTACCAACTGAATACAGAAGATAACTTCTGCTTACATTCTAAATACTATGTAAATACTCACATTGATCTGACTAATATTGATCTAGTTATATGACACTAATGTTACTATATTGCTATGGAACTTTGGGTTACAGAACTTTATTGTGTTGCATGCTGCAGTTATTGTATACCTTATTTTATATACCTTTTGTGTAAATAACCCTGAATTGAAAAATGGCTGGAAGACCAGTGCTTCGGCACTGACAGAAGACTTATTCAGTAGAATAAATATATTTACCAAAAAAAACAAAGAAAAACAAACTGTGCAGAACGAAATCCCCACCTGCAAAACAGATATAATAGAAGTAAAAAATCAATAAATGACATAGACCAAATACACCAAGTGGAATAGATGAAATCCCAACCAAAATACTGAAAGAGGCATTCCAAGCCATCCCGGCCACTATAGTAGACCTATTCAACATCTCCTTTGAACAGGGGCGTTTTATCTCAGCCTGGAAAATGGCAACCATCACCCCCATTCACAAAAATGGAGACAAACAAAACATGGGAAACTACATGCCAATATCAATTCTTCAAACCCCAGGCAAGCTCATTGAAAAAGTGTAAGATAGGCACAAAAATGAACACCTGGAAAAAAATGATATACTAAACGAAAGACAAGGGAGCTTCAGGAAACTGTACTCCACATCAGAAACAATAGCTAACCTAAAAAATTACATACTGGCATCAATGAACCAAAAGAATTAGCTGGAGCAGCCTTCATTGACTTCAGCAAAGCATTCAACGCAGTAGACCATAACATACTACTGGAAAAACTAAAAGCCATTGGCATAAAATCCAACACTATGGACTGGATAAAATGGTACCTGAACAACAGGCAACAGAAAACAAAAATAAACACTACACTATCAGACAACCAACCTATCACATGTGGTGTACCCCAAGGGTCAGTTTTAGGGCCACTGCTCTTTATAATCTACATACACGATCTTGAAAAATGGTTGCAAACCGAATGCCTCCAACTATATTCATATGGCACAGTCATATATGCAAAGGGTACCACAGAAGAGGAGGTAATAACTAAACTATATAAGCTCCTACTAAAACTAGACGAGTGGTGTGAGTCCAACAAAATAACCATCAACACAAGCAAATCAAAAACAGTTCTCTTCTTGCATAAACAAATGCCAGAAAGAAAACTACACTGTAAGCTAGGAAACCAAACATTAGAAAAAGTAGACCATTACAAATACCTAGGCCTTGAGTTGGACAGCCAATTAAACTACAACCTATGTATAAACAAAATTATCCAAAAGGTAAACCACAAACTGTGGCTATTTGCAAAGCTAAGAGATTACATGACACCAGAAATGTCAATAAAAATCTTCAAAGGCATGGCGCTCCCCTTTTTTGACTATGGAGATGTAAGCTACATGGGTGCGAAAAAAGAACTTCTAAAAAAACTGCAAATACTGCAGAACAGAGCCCTAACAATCTGCCTCAGAGTAGACAAGCTGCATCCCATCTATGACATACACAAAAGAACCAAAGTAAAATTGCTAGAAAATAGCAGACTAATTCATTTGAAAACACTATAGTGCAGGAGCATTAGCTACCAGAACAGTAAAACCCGGAAAAAAATAATGTCAAGCTAATTTTTTGTATATAAGCTTAGTGTAGTATATTAAACAAAATATCAAAAGTCCCCTAAAATCCCACCCTTGCTTCATCGCTAAAAAGATTATGTTGCCTAGCAACCATCGATGCATGCTAATGGCCCAGATAATGACCTTATAAATGGACTTATTGAATTATGAACTTAACATATGCTTGTAATTAACATTCTAATTAATAAGCAAGTAAGATAATATATAGAACAACACCATACATGATTATTATACATCGGTAACCAATGGCAACAGCATAGATATCAATGAAATGCTTCAATTTTGTTCATTGCATATCGATATATATATATCTATCAGGAAAGTTATTAGCTATGTAATCCTAATGTATGAGTGATCAACTGATCAACCAACACTTGAATCTACTCGTCCTCGCCAGTACTGAGTTCCTCAGCCTGTGGGGCGTTGCTGCATCCAATTCCCATACATTGTGAACACATTGCAGAACAAGCCATTCCTGCCTGTCTGCACCCACAACGACTCATGCATCCTGCCTTACAGTTGCAGCTTATGAGTTTTATTAGTTTTATTAGGTGCTGAGTTTTCCATCCCCACTCAGTCGGTGAGGGATCCTTTCCCAACCATTGTTGCACCTGTAAGTAGGTCCACAAAGAATGTTGTTGTGCAGCTGCGCTGGTGGGTGGCAGAGTGGCTAGAGTGAACTTGGCACCCACTGACTTGCCAGCAATGTTCCTCTTATAGGCATAGTATCTGTATTCATCCAGTGTATTGAACCTTGTTCCACCATATAATGCAAGAAGAAACTTTTCTCCAGCTGCTGAGACATTGGTGGGATTCAAATTTTCCGTATTGAACACTCTCATTTCCTTAGCAAGCTCGTCATTTGACATGCGCAACCGAAACGCCTTTTTTTCCCCTTGTCCATACAACGCAGATGTGGTATCACACCCTGTGATGGCGTGAAGAAAAAGCAAGTTGTGTTGTTTTTCTCCAACAGCTTGCTGTATCGCGGTGATATTGAATAATTTTGCCGGTTTATTGTTCATAGGATGAAGCATGAAAAGATTTGTATTGGTTGGTGTCCGAGCAACGAGCATGACCAACCAGTCTGTGTCTGTCCCAACCAACACAACTGTCTCCCCATTGAATGCAAGATCAAGAGCTGTAGACATGATCATTGTGTCAGCATCAGCTGTGGCCTGTGCAACATGTATACAGGCATCACAGAGACCAGAAGATACAGCAAGAATAAGGCGGGATTTATTGTTTCCATTTCCAAGAAACCCTGCCTGTGTTGTCTTAGTGTGCATGCTGCCAGTGAAGATGATATCTGCGGAGAATGCCTTGCTTGCCCTGCAATTTTGTTCAACAGATTTTGTTGAAGGAGGTCCATCATATCCATCAAAGACAACTGTTGCATTTGACTGGTAGTGCTTGAGGTACATTTGACAGATTTCATCATAAGTTGCTGGATGTGGCCAAGTCACCGAGTGAAGAAAATGTCCACCATCAACAACAAAAAGAGCCTCGCCTGGCATATTATTGTCACTGGGTACCAATGATTCTAGCAGAGTAGCTAATGCAGCCTTTGTCGATTTTCTCATTGACACATCATCAAACAATGATGGGGGTCGTGGCGCCAGTTCATACTTCAAGAAGCTGGACAACTCGGAGCTCGAGTTAATAATGCAGGCGATTTGACTGAACAGTTGCAGTGCATTAACGGTGACTTCATCGTTGCGAATTTTTACAGTGTTTGTCATTGCTGCAAGCAGTTTTACTTTGTCATTCCGTCGAAGTTTTATTCCTGCAAAAAGTTTACCAACCATTTCCTGCATAGCTTTGAATCCATGACGTTCAGCTTCATCACAGTTACCCAGATAGCACACAGCTGTCGGGCCGACGTCAGCTATTGGTCGCACCGTCGCCACCGACTTTCCACCGTCGGGCCACCGTCGGGCCGACGGTGGTGGTCCGGGGTTGATTTTCAATCCCTTTCCTGATTTGAGCCACCGTCGGGCCGACGGTGGTGGGCCGCCGCTGGTTTGCATTCATTTTCCACATTTGGTCTACCGTCGAGCCACCGTCGGGCCGACGATGGTGGGCTGCCGCAGGTTTGCATTCATTTTCCACATTTGGTCCACCGTCGAGCCACCGTCAAGCCGACGGTGGTGGGCCGCCGCAGGTTTGCATTCATTTTCCACATTTGGTCCACCGTCGAGCCACCGTCGAGCCGATGGTGGTGGGCCACCGCAGGTTTGCATTCATTTTCCACATTTGGTCCACCGTCGAGCCGACGGTGGTGGGCCGCGCTTGCGCAGTTCTTTAAATTTGGATTCCGGCTCGAGTCGCCAGCGGAACACGTGCAATCGTTGAGCAGTGTTCTTTTTCTACCAATAACTCCAGAAATCCCAGGAATTTCAAGGAAGTATTTAACAGGTTTGTTTATTAATATGTTTAGATTATTTTGTAAAAGTTTTGTAATTTATTACGAAGTATTAATGGAATTATTTGTGTTAATACGATTTGAATTATCATATACGGTTTGTTTACTTCGAATCGCCACCGGAACACGTGCGATCGTTGAGCAGCATTCTTTTTCTACAAATAACTCCAAAAATCGGAGGAATTTTAAGGAATTATTTAACAGGTTTGTTTATCATTATGTTTAGATTATTTTGTGAAAGTTTTGTAATTTATTACGATGTATTAATGGAATTATTCGTGTTAATATGATTTGAACTACCCGGTACGGAATGTTGACGAAGGACCGCCATCTTGGTTTTTTCAGAGAAGACACTGTCACTATAGTGTCAGTACGTACAGTTGCAAAATATTAGTTTTATTCAAAATTAATAGATTACAAGAACGCTAACCTTATAAATTTAATATAATCTTTTTGGTAACGATGTTGTCTATATGTGTACCAAGCAATGTGTTTCTACGTGGTGTGGTTGTAGAGATATTTCACTTTTTCTGTATTTCACTTTTTCTGTAGAAACAAATATATTGTGTCGGGCCTATGGCGGCAGCCGCCGTCGGGCCGACGTTGTTTTGTCCAACCTTCCGCCGTCGGCTCGACGGCGGCTCCTGCCGTCGGGCCTATGGCGGCAGCCGCTGTCGAGCCGACGGCGGGAGGTTGGACAAAACAATGTCGGCCCGACGACGATTTCCACCGTTGGCCCGACAGAAAGGCCGTCGTCGGGCCGACGTCGGGCCGACGGCTGTGTGCTATCTGGGTTAATGGTTTTGTGTGCTATAATTCCAGTAGCAAGGGAAACCAAGGTATTATCTGGTTTGTTCACAAAGGGAGGGTGTGCTTCTAGCCATTCCAGGGAGGAGTTCAAGTCATGATTGTCTCTGGTTTGTCTTGAGGTAAGAACCTCCTTATGCTCTTTGTGATGCTCAGATGTACCTGGGTTGATGCCAGTGAATGTTTCCAGGGAATTACATAGTGGTAGACACAGCGGTAGAGCAAGCACCCACTGTGCAAGTGTGCTCTCGCTGATTCCATGGCCACAGGTTAATCCTCCCGAGGTCTTGATAGCTCCATCAGTACCTGTTCGATGGTCATGTCAGACCAAACTTCACACCAGAACTTGTCACTTCGGCGGATTGTGAAGAAACCCCTGTTTGTGAACATGTTGTATTCTTCCGAAGTCATCCTCTTTGACAATTCTGTCATTTGCTGTACATATAGATGTGCCGATTTTGCATATGGAAGATGTCCTGCGGCATGTGGGTGTGGAAGCATTTTCGCGACAGTATAGCGGTGAAGCTCCCAGTCACCTGTCCTCTCTGCTCTGACAAATAATCGCATGATGTTAACTTGCTTAAAGTATTGGATCCAGAGTTTAGCTGTTCGAGATATAGCTTTGGCGTGGTCAGACAGCTGTTTGAGAAGTTGCTTCAGTTGACTAATAACAATAGTCCCCAATCCATCTTCCAAAAGATGTTTCCTCTTTCAAAAGATCCTGATAAAGCTTTGTCAATGTACCTTTGTCATCTTCACTAAGGCAGTCTGGTGTTTGCAGAAGGATAGTGGCCAGAGTTTCTTGAGTAAGATAGTGAGCACGCAGAGCATGGGAATATGCGTGTCCAGTTGTCATGTGTGCAACAGAGGCTTTGGCATATATTGTGCTCCACAATTCTTCTAATCCACTGCCTGACATTATGTTGCCAACAGCTCCCATATAAGACATCAATAGGTGCAAGCCACCTAATCTAACAATAACATTGTCCAGTTCATCTGAGGCAGCCACGATCTCAGATGGATCGATATGCATGGGAGGATGGATGGATGGACGGGCAGATGGATGGACGGACGGATGAACGAAAGGATGGCAGGATGAACGGACGGATTGATGGATGAAGGAAGGAATTAATTCATTAGCATATATTACACACCTAATAATATAACCATAATATGGCCCTAAACAATGGACATGCATTTCAATTACGCTGGTTGCTATGCAGATGTTCGGACATAGGTTGTCATTGATCAGCATAATTCACAGATATGAAACGGTTTCAAACAAGATATTGACCATTTGTACTGTTTATATTTTGTACTAATAATAACATGATCTACTACACTTTCATTGCAACATAGTTTGGATGTGGTTGCTAATATTCATGCTAGCGCTACCATACTCTGGCAGCAATGTACGCTGTTGCCATTGGTTACCATGTATAATAAATATGTATGGTGTTGTTATATGTATTGTTGTACTTGCTTATTAATCAGAATGATAAATACAAATAAATGTTAGATTAATAGTGGAATTAGTTAATCCATAAGGGCATTTTCTGGGCCATTTAGCATTCAGCTATGGTTGCTAGTTAACGCCATTTTTTTAGAAATGAAGCAAGGGTGGGATTTTAGGGGACTTTTGATATGTTACTCAGCAAGATGAACTGAGCTTGTAAAAAAAAATTCAGCTTGACATTATTTTTTTCCGGGTTAAAACCTAATGTTCCTGGACTACTAGCATTTAGCTATAGTCAAAACAATAAACTCCTAGCAAAACCACAAAGGGCTACCAGAGCAAATAATGCGCCACTACTAAAGCAGACCAGAAGCCAAATAAAAACTCATGAGAGAAGCACGCTGGAAATGGCTGCCAAGGTGTGGAATGCCCAAACAGTAAAGGAATGACAAATTCCTGACCTAAAAACATACAAAAATATCTGTGCAAAATAAGGCTAGGAAACCCCCACTAAGCTGCACCGCAAATGGGCATGTGATATGTCATGGCCCACCAGCGGGACACCAAATGGAAGGTAACCATGCCAAAAGTAGCCAGATAGCACACCACACAGCTACGTACCAGCCTATGATATGTAAATAGGAGTAGGCTAGTCTAGTAGTAAGAGTAGAAAAAAATAAAATACATATATGCCAAGAAAATCTAACAAAACTAACATAGGCTACTAACCATACTAACCATCTATCTGCTACTGAAATGCGGGCAATCAAATACCTTATCAGCAGCTACTGTGTGATAAGATAACACCAACACTACAGGTGGCCAGCATTGAAAACAAGCCTGAATACCTGGGCTTATGCTATGGACAGTATAAATACAGCCTCAATAGAAAAAAACTTTTTAAAAAACAAGCCAAAGAATATGGACTGATAGTACACGAGCACCACCTAGCATTATCTTCACCGGCTGGCAATCCCTATTGGCGCAAAGCGAAATATTCACGCATTACCAGCAATAGTAAACACCTGGATAAAGGCTATTATATATAATAAATATATAGATAATTATAATGAAAACGACTAACCTGAATAGCATCACTATTATATGCTTTAATTGTTTAACTTATTTTTCTGAAACAAATAATTTGCATAAGAAAGTGGGAATAAGTTTAATCGTTTGAAGGCGCCACCTGGATATGCATGTTCACACTAAAATAGTGTCGGTTTAATTGAAGCACCACCATTATCTTTAAAAAAAATTAATACACAATTTTGGTTAAAAACAGGTTAATAAAGGTCTAAGAGGCGAAGAAAACATTACGATGCATTATGGGGCAATCTAAATATTTTCAACATTTTCATGGTTGAACAAAGTAAACTCCGGGTTCAGGGGGTACCAGTCACGTATGACTCCGATCATTTAATAAAATGTTGATGTTTAAAATGTTGGTATTCTTGTCTTTATCAGTTTATGTTCTGTGGTAAAATGTTGAAGCATACTACTCTGAGAGGTGGGTAGGGGTCTGGAAAGTAGTATGCTTTGTATGATTGTGAAAATGTTGAAGCATACTACTCTGAGAGGTGGGTAGGGGTCTGGAAAGTAGTATGCTTTGTATGATTGTGAAAATGTTACCTGAATGGGGGGGTCTGGAAAGTAGTATGCATTGTGAAAATGTTGAAACTACTCTGAGAGGTGGGTAGGGGTTGGAAAGTAGTATGCTTGTATGATTGTGAAAATGTTGAAGCATACTACTCTGAGAGGTGGGTAGGGGTCTGGAAAGTAGTATGCTTTGTATGATTGTGAAAATGTTGAAGCATACTACTCTGAGAGGTGGGTAGGGGTCTGGAAAGTAGTATGCTTTGTATGATTGTGAAAATGTTGAAGCATACTACTCTGAGAGGTGGGTAGGGGTCTGGAAAGTAGTATGCTTTGTATGATTGTGAAAATGTTGAAGCATACTACTCTGAGAGGTGGGTAGGGGTCTGGAAAGTAGTATGCTTTGTATGATTGTGAAAATGTTGAAGCATACTACTCTGAGAGGTGGGTAGGGGTCTGGAAAGTAGTATGCTTTGTATGATTGTGAAAATGTTGAAGCATACTACTCTGAGAGGTGGGTAGGGGTCTGGAAAGTAGTATGCTTTGTATGATTGTGAAAATGTTGAAGCATACTACTCTGAGAGGTGGGTAGGGGTCTGGAAAGTAGTATGCTTTGTATGATTGTGAAAATGTTGAAGCATACTACTCTGAGAGTGGGTAGGGGTCTGGAAAGTATATGCTTTGTATGATGTGAAAATGTTGAAGCATACTACTCTGAGAGGTGGGTAGGGGTCTGGAAAGTAGTATGCTTTGTATGATTGTGAAAATGTTGAAGCATACTACTCTGAGAGGTGGGTAGGGGTCTGGAAAGTAGTATGCTTTGTATGATTGTGAAAATGTTGAAGCATACTACTCTGAGAGGTGGGTAGGGGTCTGGAAAGTAGTATGCTTTGTATGATTGTGAAAATGTTGAAGCATACTACTCTGAGAGGTGGGTAGGGGTCTGGAAAGTAGTATGCTTTGTATGATTGTGAAAATGTTGAAGCATACTACTCTGAGAGGTGGGTAGGGGTCTGGAAAGTAGTATGCTTTGTATGATTGTGAAAATATGTTGAAGCATACTACTCTGAGAGGTGGGTAGGGGTCTGGAAAGTAGTATGCTTGTATGATTGTGAAAATAAGCATACTACTCTGAGAGGTGGGTAGGGTCTGGAAAGTAGTATGCTTTGTATGATTGTGAAAATGTTGAAGCATACTACTCTGAGTGGGTAGGGGTCTGGAAAGTAGTATGCTTTGTATGATTGTGAAAATGTTGAAGCATACTACTCTGAGAGGTGGGTAGGGGTCTGGAAAATTATGCTTTGTTTGATTGTGAAAATGTTGAAGCATACTACTCTGAGAGGTGGGTAGGGGTCTGGAAAGTAGTATGCTTTGTATGATTGTGAAAATGTTGAAGCATACTACTCTGAGAGGTGGTAGGGGTCTGGAAAGTAGTATGCTTTGTATGATTGTGAAAATGTTGAAGCATACTACTCTGAGAGGTGGGTAGGGGTCTGGAAAGTAGTATGCTTTGTATGATTGTGAAAATGTTGAAGCATACTACTCTGAGAGGTGGGTAGGGGTCTGGAAAGTAGTATGCTTTGTATGATTGTGAAAATGTTGAAGCATACTACTCTGAGAGGTGGGTAGGGGTCTGGAAAGTAGTATGCTTTGTATGATTGTGAAAATGTTGAAACAGCTGAATGACCCCCAAGTCTGTAATTGTGGAAACATGCCATGAGTACACTACCAGAATGATTCGTGGTATGTGCCTTGGTGGGTATCCTTTGTTTAAAAGTAGTTTATTCGACAATCTTGCTAATATGCCATTGGGTGCGGAAACAAAGTTTTATCTGAATTAAAAGTAGGCCTACACAGACTGATGAAAGCGCATAGTTTTCTAAAGCAAAGCGCTTTTATATTATCTATCAAACTTAGGTACTCGTGCACTTTAAACAAATAATTTGTTGCTGCATTGGACCTAGCTTCCATGTACGCAGGTACGCAACTACGTACCACCTGAAATTACACATGAAGAGTTCAGGCGCAAAGCCCGATATACGCCAATCCAGAAATTAAATTAAAATAACAGAATTTTACATGAACGTAATTTTAACTCTCACTAATTCCACTTTGCTTGTGATGAAATGGTTATGGAGCAATGAACCAAAAATAAATTGATTGTACAAAATTAACATTTTGAGGGTTTGAGTCCAATGTTTATCTCAATTTTTGGATTGGCGTTTATTGAGTTGTGCGCCTGAACTCCTAAAATATATATTTTAAATTAAAATATATGATTGTTTATATTGCTTTATTTATTTCAATAATGTTTTATTCCAGCTCCGTGCCACCTGAAATTCCCAACTAGGCTCCTTGAATAGGAATAAGCCTGAAGCCTTTTGTGCCCAACCAGCATTTTGGCGTGAACACCAACATAAGCTTAAGCGTTTGAGGGCGCCACCTGGATATGGATGCTCACACTAAAATCAAAGTCATGCCAAACTAAAAGTAAGGTCGACTCATCACCATCACCAATCCCTTAACCACAAGGGTTGTTGGGGCGCCACAGATGACTTTGCAACTAGTTCTCTCCATTTCCCCCACTGCCAGGACATTAATTCCAGGCATGCCCATTCCCTGATGTTGTCTTCCTCCCTCTTCCTTTGTCTACCATTTCTTCTTCTACCTTTCATGGTGCCTTGCAAGATGGTTTTGGCCAGACCTGATGAATGGAAAATATGGCCATACCACTGCAGTTTGCATCTCTTTATGACCGCCAGAAGATCTTGTTGACTATATAAATTCTATGTATGTATACAATTCAGGTGGTGCGGGCACGGAATGACCAAACAACAAATGAGTACCTGATGGGGGGACGCAAGTTTGGTGTTCTGCCAGTTGCTATGTCACTCATCGCATCCTTCATCTCATCCATCGCTCTGATTGGACTTCCGGCCGAGGCTCACTTCTATGGTATCCACACCATCTTCTCCTTCATCGGCCTCTTCGCAGCCACCATGTTCTCCGCATACTTCTTTGTGCCTCTCTTCCACCCACTTAAAATAACCAGTGTGCAAGAGGTAAGATGCATTTAGTTCTAGTAATAGCGGTATGACTCCATGTGAAGGCCATCTTTCACTGTATATGACTGGGTGGCTGAAACTTGCATTCTTTCACTGTATCTGACTGGGTGGCTGAAACTTGCATTAAATAACAATTCCTTTTATTCCATTTAAAAAACAAAAACAAATGTGAATATTTAATGGTGTATGGGTAAATTAAAAAGTGGGAAAATATGACTTGTGAAGTATAGTGGTGTTTATTTCTAGGTAGTAGGTTCGAGTTTAGGTTGTAGTCCCCACCCAGTCTGTGATAGTCGTCAAACGGTCAGTCAAGGGTTCCACGTTGCTCAGCCCTAGTAGTGTCTGTATATTGCTGGGGTGGGTGAGATGGAGAATTCAGGACTTGCTCCACACCACACGTCGGTTTGGGTGGTGGCAAAGAAATGAATCCTTCAGGTTTGAAAGTTTAACAGTTCAAATCGGTTGGACTCCCGGAAGGAACTGATATGTGTAATATATGCATAAAGGCATCCAGGCACTTGTGGAGAACAAAGGATATGCTAATGAGATGACATCATAGACAAAGCGTGCCGGCGGTTCAGTGCCCTGGACGGTGAATAAAGCATTCAGTATCCAGAAGTCAAAGTGTTGAGACATACTTTTACATGGTGTCAGATGAGGAAGAATGCCTGCCGCCTGCTAACACACTGCCGGGTCTCAGGCTGCCAGGACAGCTCATCCTCTGCAACAACGCAAGATCGAACTGGAAAACATGGATCAGAGCATATGATATATATGCCATGGCTGCAGGTGGCATAATGAAGACAGAACGAGTGCAATGCTGCATTTTTCTTCAAGTGGCCAGCGAGGAAGCGCAAAAGGTCTTTCTTTGCCAATATGTCCATCGCGCTCGCTGAACGAGACAAGATCGGACCACTCACTGAATCATTTCAGGCATATTGTACCGGTAAAAGCAACTTAATAATAACATGCTACCGTTTTAATTCTCCTAACCAAGCTACTGAGAACATGTCTTAACTGCGTTAAGGGGCCGAGTGGAAGATTGCGAGTATGGGCAGGTGGAGGAGTCACTGTTGCGCGATTGCTTAGTGGCTGGCGTGAAGAACACAAATTTAAGGAACAAAATGCTGCAGACAGCTGATCTAATGTTAGAAAAGTGCATAATGCTCAGTGAGTTCAGTTCTGATCAGTTGGAGGACAAAAAAATCAGACTTTGAAACCAAAGAAGTTGATTTTCTGAATAGATATGCGACTGCACGTACCGGTGCACTGGTGGTTCGTCCGTCTGGGCCGCCATCTTGGAAATCGCCATCTTGGAAGGCTGGCGGCACCGGTGCAGGTGAGTTCAAGATCCACTGTCAGAACTGTGGATACAAACACCACTGGGGAGTCTGCCCAGCAAAAGGCAAAGCTTTCATTGCTTGCAAGAAGATCGGACACTTCGGAAAGGTCTGCCGGAGCAGACTGGGCAGAGTCAACAAATTGACCGTCGAAGAGCCCGACCCTCACAATTCTGAGCAAGACCCGGATCTGGGGGAAGTCAATGTGTTGATGACGGATCTGTTTGTTGGTGCTGTTGACCACGGCACATGACACGATGATGAGCTCTGGTATGCAACTGTCCAAGTGAACAGTCATCTAGTCAAGTTCAAGCACGACACCGGGTCGGAGGCGAACGTTCTGCCAAGGAACATCTTCAACAGAGTGGCACCGGCATCGGATCACCCCGGTCGGTGAGGCGGTGATCACGATCGACGGCACAGACTTCACGTTCCAAGTGGTGCAGAACTGTCAGCCGATTCTGAGTAAGCAGGCTTGTGTTGTGTTGAACTTGTTGGCACGAGTCGATGAGGTTCATTCCAGTGTGCTGACAAACATTTCCACACCGGGCGACGACCACAGTTCGTGAGCCGAACATCTGGTAAAAAGCAAATACAAAGATGTTTTTCAAGGGTTGGGTCTTATGAAATCAAATGCTGTCATTCATGTTGATAAATCGGTACAACCCGTTGTCGACCCGCCAAGGAGGATTCGGTATGCAATCCAGGACAAAGTTCACAATGAGCTTAAGCCTATGGTGGAAATGGGTGTTATTGTTGAGCAAGATGAGCCCACTATCGTAAAAAAATTAAAAAAAAGAATCTGTCTGGATCCTACTAAGTTGAACAAAGCTATCAAGAGGGCCATTTCTGACCAAACCCATTGACAAAATTATAGCTAAGACAGCTAATGCAAAATATTTCTCAGTGTTGGATGCTATGACAGGATATTGGCAGATCGAGTTGGACTATGAAAGTTCATTGTTATGCACATTTAACACTCCATGGGGCTGGTACAGGTTCACCCGTTTGCCTTTTGGCATAGAAAACAAGCGGTGACATTTTTATTCAGGAGATGCACCACGTCATGGGTGATCTACCCGGTATCGGTATAGTCATGGACGACATTTTGGTATTTGGGTTAACCATGGAGGAGCACAACGACAGGCTCAGAGCAGTGTTGGACCGAGCTAGGTCGGTAAATCTCAAATTAAACGAGTCAAAATCTTTGCTATGCAAAACTATGTAGGTCATCAACTTACCCAGCAAGGTGTGAAGTCAGATCCAGACAGAATACAGGCGATTGTAGAAATGCCAGAACCACGTGACAAGCAAGGCATGCAGAGATTTCTAGGCATGGTTGGGTATGTGCACAAGTTCATACCAAACATGTCCGAGATTGCCAAACCACTGCGCACGCTCCTCGCTAAAGATGTTGCGTGGCACTGGCAGAGCGAACAAGAAGTTGCATATGACAAGCTCAAAGAAAACTTGAAGACTGCTCCTGTGTTAGCGTACTATGATGTCGAGAAGCCCATTGTTGTTCAGGTAGACGCTTGTCAGTCAGGTTTAGGAGCTGTATTAATGCAGGGAGACAAACCGATCGCACTTGCATCTCGTGCACTCGACTCAGCGCAGTGTGGGTATGCCATTATTGAAAAAGAAATGCTCGCCATATGTTTCCGATGCCAGAGGTTTCATGACTATATCTTTGGCAAGGAAGTTCAAATTCAAATGGACCACAAACCATTGGTGGCGATAATGCAGAAACCCATTCATAAGCTGTTAGCACGAATGCAAAGAATGCGAATGCGTTTGCAAAATTACAACGTTAAGTTGTGTCATGTTAAGGGTTCTCTAATGTTTTTTGCAGACACCTTGTCCTGAGTACACAGTGCCAATGTAGGTTGCTGCAGTGGACACGCAATCATCCAGTCTGTTAAGTAAAATTGTCCGAGAGTATGAAAGAGATGTATCGATGTCCATGTTGATAACACAGATTGAGAGTAGGTGGTGTAAAGAATGGAAGACCTGACGCTACCGTGTCCGTGATACAAGTGGTTTATTCGGGTTGCTTTCGCTGGTTCCTTCGCTGGTTCCCTGGCTGGTTCCCTGGCTGGTTCCCGGTCGTCCCTCACGCACCATAACCAGCTCTCCAGCCTATTAGCATATGTCACATCCTCCTTTCCTTAAATAAAGTTTGATTATTACACAATCTGTTCATGTTCAATACGCTCGTATTTAAATTGTTCATTTACATCTCATCCCTTCATTCTCATAGTCTACAGCAAATTTATATGATCCAATGTTTTGTCATTACATTAATTAACCGCTATTTGTTGCATCTCCGATGCCACGAGTTATTCCGTACAGTTTCTATCCTAGACACAGGTCTTTAAACTTTAAGTGCATAATTCTTAAGTCTAACGACATTTGGTTTATATTATGATCAAGACATTACAGCCATCCATGTACAAGTTTGTAACATAACTTAGCTTTAACAATTATTTGCCTACAACTGGCCTGTTCTAGTATGCTTGCTAGTCGATCACAACATATATGCAGTCTGTTCAGTGTTATATAACATGAAATCTTACCCTAAGACTTCCGTCGATTGTTTATTTTGCTTGAGCACTGCTCTGTACTCTATCGCATACCTTTCCTTAACTATGTTCTTATTTGTCTACTTTGTCGACTCCTAACCTGTGAACTGGGTGTACTTTTCTACCGTATCTCGTTACATATTCGTTTTCTGGTTCGTATATGGCATAGTCGTACTCGTCTATTTTACCATAGTCTCTTACATTGTTCTCAACTTTTTGTTCATTGGTCTGTTCATTTCCTTTCGGTATTATGCCTGCTGTCTGTTCGTCGCTTTTTATTTTGAATATGTGTACATGATTTCTCTTTACTAATTTGTTGTTTGCATTTGTTACTTCGTACCTCCTGTCTAGGTGTTCGTCTGTGCGTGTGATTGTACCATCAGCCCACTCACCTGTATGCATTAAGTATTTTACTTTATCGGTTACTTTTAACGGACGATGTGGTGGGCCAGCATGTTTGTCGAAACATTTCTTTTGATTAATTTGCACTCTTAGGATCTGTTGTTTTCTTTCTTTTTGAGCGTACGGTTTTAAGTGTTTGGACGTAGCTGGAATTTTTTTCCTAAGTCTCCTACTCATAAGGAGCTGCGCTGGTGATGCGAGCAATCCCTCTAGGGGAGTATTTCTTACATTTAACAATGCCAGATTATAATCTTTGCCTTCTTTAACTGCTTTCTTGATCATTATCTTTAGAGTTTGTACTGATCATTTGATTGCGCATTGCTCTGTGGGTGGTGAGGGCTAGTGTAAACAGGGTTAAACCATATTCCTCTGCAAATGCCCTGTAGGCGGTGCACACAAATTGTGGTCCGTTATCTGTGACGATTGTAATTGGAATTCCATGCCGTCCGAACAATTGTTTCAGTACTTTAATAACCGACGCACTGGTTATTGACGTGAGTTCTGCAATTTCAGGAAATTTTGAATAGTAATCTACTGCTACAATAAACATTTGCTCTTTAATTTGGAAAAGATCTACCCCAATTTTTTGGTATGGCAACCCTGGTATTTCATGTGGGTGTAGTGGTTCTTTATGCAGTTTTTTTTCTGAACTGTTGGCATAATATACATCTTAGTATTACGTCTTCTAACTCTTTTTGCATGCCTGGCCAGAAAATGTAATCGCGTGCCAGCTGCTTGATCTTTGTGATGCCCATGTGTGTCCCATGTAGTATTTTAAGCATCTGCGACTGCATTGATTGGGGAATTATTATTTTGTTACCTTTGAATAACATCCCATTATCATATGTTATTTCTGTCTGATATGTATGAAATGCTTTTACATTAGGCGGCACTTGATTACTGTGCTCCGGCCATCCTTGGCCCACTAATCTTGCTACCTCTAATAGCGTTGCATCTTTCTCTGTTTCTGTACGTATCTGTTCTGTCGAATCATCTAACAGTGTTATGGAGGCCACGTGTATGTGTTGCTCGAAGAGGTCATTTGGTTCGATCGTCTTGCTGTGATCTTGTGATAGCGCATCTGCAATAAACATTAGAGATCCTTTAATGTAAGAAGCATTTATATCATACGTTAATAGTCGCATTCGCATGCGCTGCATCCTGGCCAACAACTCATGCAATGGCTGATTTAGAATCGACACTAACAGCTTGTGGTCAGTTTGCACATTCACTGTTTTACCAAATATATAATTGTGGAATTTTTTACAACCAAAGCATATTGCTAGTAGTTCTTCTTCAATTGTAGCATAATTGGACTGTGTTTTGTCTAACGATTTGGAAGCCAGTGCAATAGGTCAATTTTCTTGTATTAATGCTGCGCCCAGACCTGACTTAGATGCGTCTACTTGCAATGTGACTTCTTTCTTAACATTATAGAATCTGAGCACTGGTGCAGTGGTAAGCAACGATTTCAGTGTGTCGAATGCATTCTGCTGTTCTGCATCCCAATGCCAAGCAATTGTTTTACTGATTAGTTGACGTAATGGTTTACTGATCATTGACAGGTTCGGAATGAACTTGCTAACGTAGCCAACCATACCTAAGAACCGCTGTACTGCAGCTGCATTAGTCGGTGTTGGCACGTCTGTGATTGCTTGTACCCTTTCTTTACTAGCCAACAGCCCGTCTTGTGTGATAGTGTGACCTACATACATTACTTCAGTTTTACATATTTTCGAATTTGCCGGATTGAGTTTAAGGTTCACCTCTCTTGCTCGGTTCAATACTGCTCTTAGGTTATCATTATGTTCGGCTCCAGTTTTGCCATATACCAAGATGTCATCAGTTACCACATTGACCCCTTTTAGGTTGCCTAATATTTTGTTCATCTCGTTTATGAAGATGTCGCCAGCCGTACTGATACCGAAAGGTAACCGGGTATACCTGAATCTACCCCAAGGAGTGTTAAAGGTACAAAGCTTAGAGCTCTCCTCATCCAGTTCAACCTGCCAATAGCCACTGTTGGCATCCAACACTGAAAAGTACTTGGCCTCATCTAATTTAGACACTACTTCTTCGATGGTACGGGTTTGATACGGTCCTCTTTTGATTACCTTATTCAGCTTAGTAGGATCTAGACAAATTCTGATTTTATTTGACTTCTTGACAATTGTAATAGAATTAACTCAGGGTGTAGGTTCAGTTACTTCGACTATTACTTTCAATTCAATCATGCGATCTAACGCTGCCTTTACCTTACTTTCAATCGTATGAGGGACCCGGCGCGGCAGATCAACACATGGTTCTACAGTATTGTCTACGTGTATTTTAGCTTTTGTTTTAATTTTCCCTAACCCTTGGAACACATCAGAATATTCTTTTACCATGCATTGTGCTTGATCACTGCTGTCTGGTGCTGTCGATGGCGTTGACGTCCGAGCGTTGGTGATCATCGATGTCTCTGCTGTTTCAACTGTGTCGATGCGCGCAATCAGTTCAAGAAGAACACAAGCCTCCTTTCCTAGTATAGGCACCCCAACGTTGGTGATCTGGAAGCGCAGCTCTTGTCCTCTCATGTTAATTGTACACTCTCCTATCGGACGAATCAGTGCTCCTCCGTACGTGACTAGGTTGCACTTGCTTGGCCTAATCTGTAAGTTGCCAATCTTCTTGACGATCCCGGCAGGTAATATGTTCGCCTGCGACCCGGTGTCCATTTTGAATCTCACCACTGCTGTCCCTACCATGATATTCACGAACCAGAGATCAGAGTTGGTGTTGTTGTCAGACAACGCCCCCACGAACAAGTCGTCCTCCATTGGCTCATCAGAAAAGGGGCGTGTCAAGTCAGGTGGCATGTTGTGTTCGTCTGTAACAATTTCGTCCACCGGTGTTCGCTGCACCTGACTCCTGCATACCTTTATGAAGTGTCCAATTTTTCCACAGCCGGCGCATAGCTTTCCTTTAGCTTGGCATTGTCCCTTACAGTGGTTATATCCACACCATCGGCATGGTGTTCGTCCTGAGTTGGGTGCACTCGCCAAGTTTTTCCGTCCCCAGGCAGGTGTGGGTTTCGTTACCGGTGCTGCCGCCTGGTATGGTTGACGCCTACTAATGGCATCCACTGCTGTCGCCGCCTTGTCTCTTGACAGCTGAGCTGCTGTGTGCTCGCTCATGTGGCACATGTCTTCACACAACTGAAGCGTTAGCTTGGGAGTTTGCAATAACCTATCCCGTAACATGTCACATTTAATTCCACACACTATGCGGTCACACAATAACAACTCTTCAGCTGCACCGTACTCACAGTGCGGTATTAAATTCTTCAGCTCCCTTATGAAAGTGTCAGAAATACTTTGAGGGGGGGATGTAATATATGCATAAAGGCATCCAGGCACATGTGGAGAACAAAGGATATGCTAATGAGATGACATCATAGACAAAATGTGCCGGTGGTTCAGTGGCCTGGACAGTGAATAAAGCATCCAGAAGTCAAAGTGTTCAGACGTTGTACTTTTACAATATGTGGTGTGGTGGTGTCAGGGTATTCGTTGAATAGCACTGGGCACTGTGGTCCTGGCCATTTTTGGGTGGTGGCCCCAGAAGGGAGGCATCATTGGTTACAGAGTTTGACAGCTGGATGTTGTTCCACTGGCCCAAATTGCCCAGTATGACTAACAGGAACAATTAATTTGTTCCAAGTTTATTATTAGAATACAATACGAAAATACTACTATAATGTTGGTGTCACACTCTGTATAAATAACTGGAAAAATAGATGGCAACATGGTCCCCATGCCTTTTCCACAGATCTAATTGACAACAATATCAAATGCTACCAAAATACATTGTTGCTGAAGCACTGTGTATCATAGTGACATGGCTTAACTTTTAAACATTGGAATGTATTTCAAGCAAGTTGTGATTAATTACTGGAAGTAATTTCTTACAACGAAGTAAGCATTTTAAGGCTATAAGTGTTTGCAACATAAAATCAACAAATCAGATATGAGAAAGATCGTCCGTAATACTAGCTACTTAGAAAATACGCAATATCTGTGTGTGTCTCTGTGTCCATTTGCTCCACACCTAGAAAATAAGCAATATCAAGATATGCATATTATAACTAATCATATTTGATCGTAATAATTTTGAATAAGTAAAGTTGTTTTGGTCATGTTACGGTCCCTTTAACTTCAGTTATTAGATGAGAACTGATCTTTCCAACATATTAGCCTAGGTGAGTTTTTATGATGCGCATAGGTATATATATAATTATATTCATGGTGGGTTGGAATGGGGGTGTGGATGTATGAGTTGTATGAGAGAAGAGAGAAGAATATGCTTACTCTCAGAGACTGAGAGTATTGTACAAGTTTCCCCGAAAGCGGGATATGAGGTGCTGGAAGAAACAGAGAGTAAACTGACTAATTGCATGTAGTTGTAATTGTTGGGTATCATATTCTGGTTGGGCCTTCTGTCACTTACTGCTCTTAGCTATATTGGTATGGTGGAGCTTTCCTTGACAGTGCTATATTGTAACTGTACTATAACAGTCTATGTTGTAACTTTACTATGACACTGTTATTTTGTAGCTTTACTATGACAGTGTTAAGTTGAAACTTGACTATACCAGTGCTATATTGTAACTTTCCAATGACAGTGATATATTCAGGATCAAGCTCTTGCTTAGCTTAACGCTTTCCACTCTTTCTGATATATAGTACTTAATTGTTGAGTGCATCGTGACACTGGGAGTTAACACTTTGTTGTTTTCCCTATAGTACCTTGAACTGAGATTCCACTCCAAAAGCTTACGACTGTTCGGGACCTTCATTTGTGTCATCTCTCAGGTAACAGCTTCTCTTTTTGCCAGCTTATATACCCCAACTCCCATTTCATTTCATCATGTACAAGATAACAAGTCCTAGCTTCCATCAATGCAGGTACGAAGCTGCGTACAACCTGAGATTACAAATATATATTACACAAATTAAAATATGTAATGTAAATGAGTGTATGCTGTATATACTATCAAAGACAATGTATGACAAGACACACCACTCGACGCTTTCCCATGAAATACAGCAAATGAGGTAATTGGACAGTTCCCCTAGTCCAGCCTGACTGCTGTACCACTTGATGTAGCAGTCACACTACGACGACAAGGGGGTGACGACAGCCCAGCGACTTGGATTTTGTGAAAACCCGACGACATATGCAAATTCGGGCCAAGTTGGACGACAATTGGACGACATCCGGACGACAGCCCGACGACATCGAGACGACAGCGGGACGATAGTGTCTATGTGTGTGTGTCTGTGTGTGTGACTCTGTGTCTGTGTGTGTGTCTCTATGTGTGTCTGTGTCTCTTTGTGTGACTCTGTGTCTCTGTGTGTATCTCTATGTGTGTGTCTGTGTGTGTGTGACTCTGTGTCTCTGTGTGTGTCTCTATGTGTGTGTCTGTGTCTGTGTGTGTGTGTCTCTGTGTGTGACTCTATGTCTGTGTGTGTCTCTATGTGTGTGTCTGTGTCTCTGTGTCTGTGTGTGTCTGTGTGTGTCTCTGTGTTTCTGTGTGTGTGTCTCTGTGTGTGTATCTGTGTGTGTGTCTCTGTGTGTGTGACTCTGTCTCTGTGTGTCTCTATGTGTGTGTGTGTGTCTCTGTGTGTGTCTCTGTGTGTGTCTCTGTGTTTCTGTGTGTCTGTGGGGGTGTCTCTGTGTGTGTGTCTCTGTGTGTCTCTGTGTTTCTGTGTGTATGTGTGTGTGTCTGTGTGTGTGTCTGTTTGTGTCTCTCTGTGTCTGCAACAGAGACACAAAGACACAGAGACACACACACAGAGACACACACATAGGCACAGAGACACACATACAGACACAGAGACACACACAAAGACACACACAGAGACACACACACATACACAGAGACACACACAGAGACACACACACATACACAGAGATACACACATAGAGACACAGAGACACACTGATACACACACAGAGACACACACAGCAACTGAGACACAAAGACACAGAGATACACACATAGAGACACAGAGACACACTGATACACACACAGAGACACACACACAGCAACTGAGACACACACAGAGACACACACAGAGACAAAGAGACACACAGAGACACATAGACACACACAGAGACACAGACACAGACACAGAGACACATACAGAGAGCCACACACAGAGACACACAGAGACACACACAGACAAAGAGACACACACAGAGACACACACACAGACACAGAGATACACACACATACACACACATAGAGACACACACAGAGAGACACAGAGACACACACAGAGACACAGAGACACACACACACAGACACACACATAGACACAGAGACACACATACAGCTACTATGGAGAGACAAGCGATGACAGCTTAACGACAAAGACGACACCTTAACGGCAAAGACAACACAGTATCGACACTGTACCGACACCGTAGCGACACCGTATCGACAATCGAGCGACACCAGCTGTCGTCGGGTGTCGTCGAAGTTTTTCAACATGTCCAAAAAGCCGACGACAACCAGGCGACAGTCGAGAAAATGGAGGTGATGCGGAGGTGTCATGGCAACAATCATGCGACGATCAGGCGACAGTCGAGCAACACCCGACAACACTCGACGACAGACCGGAAGTCGCTGTTGCTGGGCTGTCATCGCCGCTTGTCGTCGTAGTGTGACTGCTACATAAGGGGACAGGTCCCTAGCGCACCCTGACTGCTGTACATCCTCAAAGACAATGTATAACAATTATAGTGTATTATCTCCTAATATTAATAATGACGGCTGTCATGGTAGCAACATTAAGACCGACTCATGGACATCACTCTCACAGCAGAGAGCTAAATGGAGTGCGGCAGTCAAGTAATGAAAGCAGTCTTTGTCGCATTGCGACCAACAGCATGATGATGATTAATAATGACAGTATAGTAAAGTTCAAGCATATTTTAATTACTTTAATCTGTGCCATACATAAATAAAACTTGTGATTATATCTGAATAAGAAAACTACTATTACACCTGAACAAAGACAATGCATCATGTTTTCTGTGGGATTGCACCATTGCAAGATTATTTAAGAAATTCCTATATGAAAGTGCTAAGTGGCGTGTCTTGACATACATTGACTTCAGTACCATAGTGTTATATTCCATCGCCCATAAAGTCTGCGTACCACCTGGAAATTCTAAACTAAGCCATATATATATATATATATATATATATATATATAAACCTTTTTATCTCGCTGTGGCTGAGGTTAATTGAATTGACGCTGCTGCCTAAATGGCACAGTCCATGGATACCCTGTGCTGTGTGATATACATAGATCCGATACGCTTCATTGGAGACACTGCACACCTCAACCTTTCGGCTGTCATTGTCCTTGGCCGTGGCAGATTGGCTAGAATTTGGTGCCTTATGCTGAGCGTGGGGCCCCTAGGTGGAGTTTTATTACGCTCAATTAAGCCATTGTTTTCTATGTACTCGGGCAGTATGCGCAATTAAACCATTGTTTTCTATGTACTCGGGCAGTATGCGCAATTAAACCATTGTTTTCTATGTACTCGGGCAGTATGCGCAATTAAACCATTGTTTTCTATGTACTCGGGCAGTATGCGCAATTAAACCATTGTTTTCTATGTACTCGGGCAGTATGCTCAATTAAACCATTGTTTTCTATGTACTCGGGCAGTATGCGCAATTAAACCATTGTTTTCTATGTACTCGGGCAGTATGCTCAATTAAACCATTGTTTTCTATGTACTCGGGCAGTAGCTCAATTAACCATTGTTTTCTATGTACTCGGGCAGTACGTCAATTAAACCATTGTTTTCTTGTACTCGGGCAGTATGCTCAATTAAACCATTGTTTTCTATGTACTCGGGCAGTATGCTCAATTAAACCATTGTTTTCTATGTACTCGGGCAGTATGCTCAATTAAACCATTGTTTTCTATGTACTCGGGCAGTATGCTCAATTAAACCATTGTTTTCTATGTACTCGGGCAGTATGCTCAATTAAACCATTGTTTTCTATGTACTCGGGCGTATGCTCAATTAAACCATTGTTTTCTATGTACTCGGTGTTAAACCATTGTTTTCTTGTTCGGGCAGTATGCTCAATTAACCATTGTTTTCTATGTACTCGGGCAGTATGCTCAATTAAACCATTGTTTTCTATGTACTCGGGCAGTATGCTCAATTAAACCATTGTTTTCTATGTACTCGGGCAGTATGCTCAATTAAACCATTGTTTTCTATGTACTCGGGCAGTATGCTCAATTAAACCATTGTTTTCTATGTACTCGGGCAGTATGCTCAATTAAACCATTGTTTTCTATGTACTCGGGCAGTATGCTCAATTAAACCATTGTTTTCTATGTACTCGGGCAGTATGCTCAATTAAACCATTGTTTTCTATGTACTCGGGCAGTATGCTCAATTAAACCATTGTTTTCTATGTACTCGGGCAGTATGCTCAATTAAACCATTGTTTTCTATGTACTCGGGCAGTATGCTCAATTAAACCATTGTTTTCTATGTACTCGGGCAGTATGCTCAATTAAACCATTGTTTTCTATGTACTCGGGCAGTATGCTCAATTAAACCATTGTTTTCTATGTACTCGGGCAGTATGCTCAATTAAACCATTGTTTTCTATGTACTCGGGCAGTATGCTCAATTAAACCATTGTTTTCTATGTACTCGGGCAGTATGCTCAATTAAACCATTGTTTTCTATGTACTCGGGCAGTATGCTCAATTAAACCATTGTTTTCTATGTACTCGGATAGTATGCTCAATTAAACCATTGTTTTCTATGTACTCGGGCAGTACTCTCAATTAAACGATTGTTTTCTATGTACTCGGATAGTATGCTCAATTAAACCATTGTTTTCTATGTACTCGGGCAGTATGCTCAATTAAACCATTGTTTTCTATGTACTCGGATAGTATGCTCAATTAAACCATTGTTTTCTATGTACTCGGGCAGTATGCTCAATTAAACCATTGTTTTCTATGTACTCGGGCAGTATGCTCAATTAAACCATTGTTTTCTATGTACTCGGGCAGTATGCTCAATTAAACCTTTGTTTTCTATGTACTCGGTCAGTGCGGTCAATTAAACCATTGTTTTCTATGTTCTCGGGCAGTATGCTCAATTAAACCATTGTTTTCTATGTACTCGGGCAGTACGCTCAATTAAACCATTGTTTTATATATACTCGGGCAGTACGCTCAATTAAACCATTGTTTTATATATACTCGGGCAGTATGCTCAATTAAACCATTGTTTTCTATGTACTCGGGCAGTATGCTCAATTAAACCATTGTTTTCTATGTACTCGGGCAGTATGCTCAATTAAACCATTGTTTTCTATGTACTCGGGCAGTATGCTCAATTAAACCATTGTTTTCTATGTACTCGGGCAGTACGCTCAATTAAACCATTGTTTTCTATGTACTCGGGCAGTATGCTCAATTAAACCATTGTTTTCTATGTACTCGGGCAGTATGCTCAATTAAACCATTGTTTCTATGTACTCGGATAGTATGCTCAATTAAACCATTGTTTTCTATGTACTCAGATAGTATGCTCAATTAAACCATTGTTTTCTATGTACTCGGGCAGTATGCTCAATTAAACCATTGTTTTCTATGTACTCGGGCAGTATGCTCAATTAAACCTTTGTTTTCTATGTACTCGGGCAGTGCGGTCAATTAAACCATTGTTTTCTATGTTCGCGGGCAGGATGCTCAATTAAACCATTGTTTTCTATGTACTCGGGCAGTACGCTCAATTAAACCATTGTTTTATATATACTCGGGCAGTATGCTCAATTAAACCATTGTTTTCTATGTACTCGGGCAGTATGCTCAATTAAACCATTGTTTTCTATGTTCTCGGGCAGTATGCTCAATTAAGCCATTGTTTTCTATGTACTCGGATAGTATGCTCAATTAAACCATTGTTTTCTATGTACTCGGGCAGTACTCTCAATTAAGCCATTGTTTTCTATGTACTCGGATAGTATGCTCAATTAAACCATTGTTTTCTATGTACTCGGGCAGTATGCTCAATTAAACCATTGGCTTCTATGTACTTGGGCAGTATGCTCAATTAAACCATTGTTTTCTATGTACTCGGGCAGTATGCTCAATTAAACCATTGTTTTCTATGTACTTGGGCAGTATGCTCAATTAAACCATTGTTTTCTATGTACTCGGATAGTATGCTCAATTAAGCCATTGTTTTCTATGTACTCGGGCAGTATGCTCAATTAAAGCATTGTTTTCTATGTACTCGGGCAGTGCGGTCAATTAAACCATTGTTTTCTATGTCCTCGGGCAGTATGCTCAATTAAACCTTTGTTTTCTATGTACTCGGGCAGTGCGGTCAATTAAGCCATTGTTTTCTATGTTCTCGGGCAGTATGCTCAATTAAACCATTATTTTCTATGTACTCGGGCAGTACGCTCAATTAAACCATTGTTTTATATATACTCGGGCAGTACGCTCAATTAAACCATTGTTTTCTATGTACTCGGGCAGTATGCTCAATTAAACGATTGTTTTCTATGTACTCGGGCAGTACGCTCAATTAAACCATTGTATTCTATGTTCTCGGGCAGTACGCTCAATTAAACCATTGTTTTCTATGTACTCGGGCAGTATGCTCAATTAAACCATTGTTTTCTATGTACTCGGGCAGTACGCTCAATTAAACCTTTGTTTTCTATGTTCTCGCCCGCTTCCCGTCCAGTCTCCTAGGCCTACTGAGCCTATAATGGTTAAGCAGCCTCCACTGGTCAGTGGGGATTTTCTTAGTAATAGCTACTTCATAAATCCATGACTTCTTTTGAAAAAATAAATATTGTTTATCTTCTGTTCAAATATATCTCGCATTAACCCTTTAGAATTAAAGTTATGTCAAAACTGAAAGTAGATTATAATGATTAACTCTATATAATCATCTAAAAAAGAGTAGACACTACAAATTAAAAGAATCATCGGATTGTGCAGTTTAGGAAACAACAACAAAATAGTTGGTGATCGTCCTCGCCCGTGCGTGAACAATCGCCCGCCCCTGATTAAAAATGTTTTACATTTTTTTAAAGAAGAAAAAAACACTGTTTAAAATTCATCGGGCTAGCAGCAATTCAACTTTCGTATCAATTGCTAAGTCATTGGTTTGACTCGGCCAGGATTCCAACCCATTCCAACTCATTCGGTCATCGCGTCTGGTTAGCGGTTAGGTCTCGGTAAAAAGAAGAAAAGAAGAAAAAACCCGCCCCAGACCTTGATTTCGATTTCAAAAAGGACGATCGCCAATTTTTTAAAATTTGTATTTGGCCTTAGAGATATCAGAGAGCGTGTATATAGATGAGAGGGACAACTCCCGAGAAAATAGGTAACACAGGCTGCAGTGGCGCTCCTGGCGGTTATTGTTGAACAAGCCTTGAGTTTGCCGGTACGCGCAGTGCAAAATATTAATTTTCTTAAAAGATTAATAGAAATCCAGAACCCTAACCTTATAAATTCAATATAATCTTGTTGGTAAACATGTTTTCTATATGTGTACCAAGCGGCTTGTTTCTATTTGGTGTAGTTTTAGAGATATTTCACTTTTTCTGTAGGAAGATTGCACAAGACCATTGACAATGCATTGAGTTTGCCAGCTATGTCATAAAGGGCGTAATCGATTAATCAACTCGGGTCACCCGAGCCACTTTTTGGCGCATGCGCACATCCTACAGACTAGGGTTGAATAAACGAATACGCTTCTCCGTGCTCGGGGTGGAAAAAATGGTGGCTTAATCTAAAACCTAATTATTTGTTTTAATAACCAATATAAGTACAGCAAAATAGGATTTAAAGTATTTTAGGATCGTATAAGCTGACAATCTGGGTTATTTAAAAAAAAGCATTAAAACAACGAATAGGACTTGTAGTGGTAGCTGTTATCCTACAGGTACCAGCACAGGTGTGACGTCATCGTTCCTAGCAAATCCCAGCCAAGAGGTGGGTTACTGGCGTCGGGTTGTTTTGCACACGGCACGTGTTTTTGTCGACTCCACTCGCGGTGTTCGATTTGAAATTCTGACGACTCGGGTGACCCGAGTCGCCCGGGTCGTGTTAATCGATTACGGCCAAAGTGTTCAACAACCACCACTTGGAGCACCACAGTCGACAGCTGTTACATGGGCCAGTATGAGAGTTGTCCCTCTCATCTATATACACGCTCTCTGGAGATATGTTCGTATGGAATGTGAGCTTTACAACAGTTCCTTGCTTGCAGCTTTTCTATACCGGATGTGTCGTGTACGGACAGGCGGCGGCACTCGAAGCAAGTACGCCATGTTTATTTAAACCTTTGTCACTGTCTGCAACAACATAACACTTTTAGTATAGATACGCTGTGTTGTTCATATTTATGGCAGTGGCTACCCATATGTGACCGTACGTGTAGAGTTGAAATCTAGGCATACGTGCGCATGCACGGTCGTTCCTCACGTATCTTTAGCAGTTGCTAAGCGTACGTGACCATACTGGTAGAATCGAAGTCTAGGCGTACATGCACATTGCTTAAATATATATAGTAAATTAAGATTTTAATTCGGTGGAAATAGCCCTAACCCTAACCCAAACCCTAACCCTAACCAACAACCCTAACCCTAACCCCGATCCTAGCCCTAGCCCTAACCAACAACCCTGACCCTAACCCTAACCCTATCCCTAACCCAAACCCTAATGCTGACCCTAACCAACAACCCTAACACTAACCCTAAACAACAACCCTAACCCTAACCCAAACACTAACCAACAACCCTGACCTTAACCCTAACCCTAATCCTATCCCTAACCATAACCCTAACCCTAACAATAACCCTAACCCTAACCCTGTCCCTGACACTAACCCTAACCCAAACCTACAACCCTGACCCTAACCCTAACCCTATCAGCTAACCCTAACCAACAACCCTAAGTCTAACCCTAACCCTAACCAATAACCCTAACCAAAACCCAAACCCTAACCCTAACCAACAACCCTGACCCTAACCCTAACAATAACCCTAACCCTAGCCAATAACCCTAACCCAAACCCTAACCCTAACCAACAACCCTAACCCAAACCCTAACCCTAACCAACAACCCATACCCTAACCCTATCCCTAACACTATCCCTAACCCTAACCCTAAATCTAACCCTAGCCCTAGCACTAACCCTAACCCTAACCAACAACCATAACCCTAACCCAAACCCTAACCCTAACCAACAACCCTAACCCTAACAATAACCCTATCCCTAACCCTAACCCTAACCCACAACCCTAACCCTAACCAATAACCCTAACCCTAACTCTAACCAACAACCCTAACCCAAACTCTAACCCTAATGCAAACCAATAACCCTAATCCTAACCCTAATCCTAACCCTAACCCTAACCTGAACCCTAACCCTGATAACACTAACCCTAACCCTGCTACCCCTAACCGTAACCGTAATCATAACCCTAACCCTGAACCCTGACCCCTGAACCCTAACCCTTGACCCTAACCCTTAATCACACCCTAACCTTAACCCTGCTAACCCTAACCCTAACCCTGCTAACCCTAACCCTAACCATGGTAACCCTAAACCTAACCCTAACCCTAACCCTGATAACCCTAGCCCTAACCCTGACCCTGCTAACCCTAGCCCTGCTAACCCTAACCCTCACCCTGCTAACCCTAACCCTAAGCCAAACCCTAACCCTGAACCCTAACTCTAACCCTTGACCCTTGACCCTAACCCTAACCCTAACCCACACCCTAACCCTAACCCTGCTAACCCTAACCCTAACCCTGCTAACCTAACCCTAACCCTAACCAACAACCCTAAGCCTAACCCTAACCAAAACCCAAACCCTAAGCCTAACCAACAACCTTGACCCTAACCCTAACAATAACAGTAACCCTAACCCTAACCAATAACCCTAACCCTAACCAACAACCCTAACCCTAACCCAAACCCTAACCCTAACCAATAACCCTAACCCTAACCAACAACCCAGACCCTAACCCTATCCCTAACACTATCCCTAACCCTAAATCTGACCCTAACCCTAAACCTAACCAACAACCCTAACCCTAACCCTATCCCAAACCCTAACCCTAACCAACAACCCTAACCCTAACAATAGCCCTATCCCTAACCCTAACCCTAACCAACAACCCTAACCCTAACCAATAACCCTAACCTTAACTCTAACCAACAACCCTAACCCTAACCCAAACTCTAACCCTAATGCAAACCAATAACCCTAACCCTAACCCTGCTACCCCTAACCGCAACCCTAATCCTGACCCCTAACCCTTGACCCCTAACCCACACCCACACCCTAACACTAACCCTGCTAACCCTAACCCTCACCCTAACCCTGCTAACCCTAACCCTTACCCTGACCCTTGACCCCTGAACCCTAACCATAGCCCTAACCCTGATAACTCTAACCCTAACCCTGATAACCCTAACCCTGCTAACCATAACCCTGAACCCTAACCCTAACCCACACCCTAACCCAACCCTAACCCTAGCACTAACCCTATCCAACAACCCTAACCCTGAACCCTAACCCTAACCCTGATAACCCTAACCCTGCTACCCCTAACCCAAACCCTAACCCTAACCCTGCTAACCCTGAACCCTAACCCTAACCCAACCCTAACCCTGCTAACCCTAACCCTGCTAACCCTAACTCTGACCCTAACCCTGCTAGCCCTAACCCTGCTAACCCTAACCCTAACCCTGATAACCATAACCCTGAACCCTAACCCTTGACCCTTGCCCCTGACCCCTGACCTCTGAACCCTAACCCTGCTAACCCTAACCCTGATAACCGTAACCCTAACCCTAACCCTGACCCTAACCCTGCTAACCCTAACCCTAACCCTAGCCCTAACCCTGCTACCCCATACCCTACCCTAACCCTAACCCAAACCCTACCACTAATCCTAACCCTAACCGTGAACCCTAACCCTTGACCCCTAACCCTAACCCTGATAACCCTAACCCTAACCCTAACCCTGATAACCCTAACCCTAACCCTGATAACCCTATCCCTAACCCTAACCCTAACACTAACCCTGATAACCCTAACCCTGCTAACCCTAACCCTGTTAACCCTTACCCTAACCCTAATAACCCTAACCCTAACCCTGATAACCCTAACCCAAACCTTAACCCTTGAACCCTAACCCTATCCCTAATGCTGATAACCTGAGCCTAACCCTAACCCTAACCCAAACCCTAACCCTGAACCCTAACCCTAGCCCTAACTCTAACCCTGATAACCCTAACCCTGATAACCCTAACCCCGACCCTAACCCTAACCCTGCTAACCCTAGCCCTGATAACCCTTACCCTAACCCTAATAACCCTAACCCTAACCCTCCTAACCCTAACCCAAACCCTAACCCTCCTAACCCTAACCCTGACCCTAGCCCTAACCCTGCTAACCCTAACCCTGACCCTAACCCTAACCATGATAACCCTGACCCTAACCCTGCTAACCCTAACCCTGCTAACCCTGCTAACCCTGCTAACCCTGCTAACCCTAACCCTAACCCTTGATCCCTGAATCCTAACCCTAACCATAAGCCTATCCCTAACCCTAACCCTAAGCAACAACCCTGACCCTAACCCTATCCCTAACCCTAACCAACAACCCTCGCCCTAACCCTAACGCAAACCCTAACCCTAACCACCAACCCTGACCCTAACCCTACCAATAACCCTAACCATAACCAATAACCCCAACCCTAACCAACAACCCTGACCCTAACCCTAACTAACAACCCTGACCATAAACCTATCCCTAACCCTAACCAACAACCCTAACCCTAACCCAAACCCTCAATCAATCAATAGTTCCATCCTCTAGTCGAGGGTTGGATGCAATGGTTCTCCACTTGTCCCGATGTTGTGCTGTTCTGATAGACTGTGAATAATTCAAGCCTGTCCACTGTGAAATATTTGTAAACCATGATGTTCTTGGTCTCCCTCTCCCTCTGCTGCCATTCACCTTCCCTTCCAACAATGTACGGTATATTGAACTCTGACGAATGATGTGGCCAAAATAAATAAGTTTCTTTGTCTGTATAGTGGCAAACAAGCTTTTCTTATTTTTAATTTTTCTGAGAACTTCTTTGTTGGTGATCTTCTTTGTCCATGATATTTTCATCATCCTTCGATAAGTCCACATCTCAAATGCTGCTAAACGTTTGTACATTTTCTTAGAGATTGTCCATGTCTCTGCCCCATACATTAGAGTAGACCACACATAACACTGAAGAATACGCTTCCTTGTTTGTATTAATATCTTACTTGATGTTAACACTCTATACATTTTGGAGAATGTTGTTCGGGCTATTGTTATCCTTCTTTTAATTTCTTCCTCACATCTCCCATCATTTGTAATCTTTTGTCCGAGATATATGAATTCGGATACTTGTTCTATGTTTGTGCCATCTATGGTTATATTGACATTTGGTTTATCTGTCTTTTTACTTATAACCATTGTTTTGGTCTTCCTGGCATTCATCTTCATGTTGAATAGTATTCCAGCTTTATTGATTCTATTCACTATATCTTGTAGGTTTTTCTCACTGTCTGCTAGTATTACACTGTCATCAGCATATCTAAGATTGTTGACGTTCATGCCACCTATTGTCACTCCCTTGCAATCTTCAATGTGTCTGAAGGATGAAGTTATGTACAGGTTAGATAGACATGGTGTGTATTGTCACCACTGTCGATTTCCTGTTTAACATAACTTGATCGATAGGCCCTGCTCCATTTTTATAAATGCACGTTGTGTCCAGTATAAGTTCACAATTAGTTTAATGTCTTTGCCATTGACACCAATATCTTGTAAACATTTGATTAACAGTTCATGATTGACTCGGTCGAAGGCCTTCTCATAGTCAATAAAGCAGGCATAAACATCCTGGTTCACTTCACAATAACGTTCACAAATCATTCTCATATTGAAAATCCCTTCACGTGTACCTCTTCCAGATATAAACCCACTTTGTACGTTACTGATTTGTTCTTCAATTTTCTGTCTGTTTCTCAGTAAAATTATTTTCAGGATCATCTTCAACATATGACTCATCAGGCTTAGTGTTCTGTACTCAGTACACAATGTTGGTTTTAGCTTCTTTGGGAGTCGTACAAATATGGATTCATTCATATTCAATGGTATAAATCCAGTCTCATAGATGTCAGTTGACCCAAACCCTAATCCTAGCCAATAACCCTAACCCTAACCCTAAACACCAACCCTAACCCTAACCCTAACCAATAACCCTAACCCTAACAAACAACCCTAACCCTACCCCTAACCCACAACCCTAACCCTAACCAACAACCCTGACCCTAACCCTAACCCTAACCCGAACAATACCCCTAACCCTAACCCTAACCATAACCAACAACCCTAACCCTAACCCTGACCCTAACCCTAACCAACAACACTAACCAATAACCCTAATCCTAACCCTAACCCTAACCAACAACCCTGATCCTAACCCTAACCCTGATCCTAACCCTAACCCTGATCCTAACCCTAACCCTGACCCTATCCCTAACCCTAACTCTAAGCCGAACCCTAACAATAACCCTAACAATAACCTTAACCAACAACCCTAACCCTAACACTAACCAACAACCCTGACCCTAACCCTAACCTTAACTCAAACCCTAACCGTAACCCTAACCAACAACCCAAATGCTAACCCTAATCCTAACCAACAACCCTGACCTTAACCCTAACCCTAACCATATCCATAACCGTAACCCTAACAATAACCCTAACCCTAACCAACAACCCTGACCCTAACCCTAACCAACAACCCTAACCCTAGCACTAACCCTAACCAACAACCCAAACCCTAACCCTAACCAACAACCCTGACCCTAACCCTAACCCTAACCAACAACCCTGACCCTAACCCTAACCAACAACCCTAACCCTAACCAACAACCCTAACCCTAACCCTAATCAACAACCCTGACCCTAACCCTAACAATAGCCCTAACCATTAACCCTAACCCTAACCAACAACCCTGACCCTAACCCTAACCCCAACCAACAACCCTGACCTTAACCCAAACCCTAACCATAACCAACAACCCTGACCCTAACCCTAACCATTAACCCTAACCCTAGCCCTAACCAACAACCCTAACCCAAACCAACAACCCTGACCCTAACCCTAACCCTAATGTTATCCTTACCCCTACCCCTAACCAACAACCCTAACCCTAACCCTACCCAACAACCCTAACCCAAACCCTAACCCAAACCCTAACCAACAATCCTGAACCTGACCCTAACCAACAACCCTGACCCTAACCCTAACCTAACCCTAACCATCAACCCTAACCCTAACCCCGACTCTAACCCTACCCCTAACCAACAACCCTGACCCTAACCCTAACCCCATCCCTAACCGTAACCAACAACCCTAACTTTAACCCAAACCCTAACCAACAACCCTGACCCTAACCCTAACAATAACCCTAACCCAACCCTAACCCTAACCCTAACCAACAACCCTGACCCTAACCATAACCCTATCCCTAACCCTAACCCTCACCAACAACCCTGACCCTGACCCTAACCATAACCCTACAGATGAGCGCGGAGCGCACGCACGTACGCCTAGACTTCAACTCTAGCCGTACGGTCACGTATGGGTAGACACTACGTATATTTATACCATACATTCTCTGTACATGCGCATTGGTTGGTTTGCAGAAATAACCAGTACAATTGATGTATATGCCTAATTCTGCTAATTTGTATGCAACACTAGATAATTGCTTTGGTTTTGAAAATTAATAGACATCTGCTACTGCTTAGCATAGCTCAGGCTTGAAAGGAAAAGTAATTGAATAAACACTGTAGGCCTACTGCGCTAATATGGGGCTTGAGTTCCTTAGAACGGACGCTGGTTTAACCCAGCCAATACTCCTTCTGGTGTCCCTCTGGCCTCAAACACCTTATCGGATAATAGCTGATTATTATTTATGTACAGACTCATTGAACAGTGATGTCACTGGCACGTGACTCGCACTACGGAATAGTCTGGTTAGCAACTATATCAAGAATATATTTTGCTTGTTAAATTAAGAATGTAGGTGCTGATTTAATTTACCCAGCCTTTCGCCACTTTTTCTAACTGATTGTTTTTCACCCCTACTGTGCGTAGAGGTGAATTTCTTTTTGACTAGTTGGCAACAAGCAGACTGGTGGTGTTTTGCATAATCTGATAACAACACCAAATTTTCAAAACCAAAGGAATTATCTAGATTTGATTCTACATATCTAACTGAGATACTGATGCATTTATTAAACATTTGTCACCACATAGAATGGGATAATGAGGCAATGGGGACCTTTCAGTTTGCATGAGTCTCTTGTCAGATGGCGCACCATGTTTCTGTAATGCTTTGGTTGGACTATTAGAAGCAGGTCCTTCTACTATCAAGTGTCTGTAAATAAGAGGGTGTGTAGTGGGGGGATTGAGGGGGTGTAGTTGGGTTTAGGTGTGTATGGTGGGGGCGAATGTTTGTGTGGTGGGTGTGTGGTGGGTGTGTAGGGGTGTGGTGAGGATTTTGGTGTGTGTGGTGGGGGGTTTAGGGGTGTGTGGTGGGGGTGTAAGGTGTGTGGTGGTGGTGTAGGTGTGTGTGGTGGGGGTGTATGTGTGTGATGAGGGCTTAGGTGTGTGGTGTGTAGGTGTGTGGTGGAGGTGTAGGTGTGTGGTGATGGTTTAGGTGTGTGGTGGGGGTGTAGGTGTGTGGTGGGGGTGTAGGTGTGGGTGGGGGGTTTAGGGATGTGCTGGGGGTGTAGATGTGGTGGGGGTGTTACAATACCTCAGGGAGTTTGACGCGCCTGCCCTGCAGAGTTGTAAACCACTGCCTTGTGGTACAGGTTCTTGACAGAACCGAAGGCTAAGCGAGCAAACCCTAAACAGAAAACCACCACACACCTACACTCCTCCCACACACATACCTACACCCTCACCACATCCCTAAACCCCCACCACACCTACACCACCAACACACACACCTACACCCTTCTGTCCAACCATGATTGGACCGGGAACGGGTGCTGCCAGCAAGTGTATAGTGAGAGAAATGGCTCATGAAAGCTCCCCATTGAATGACTGTTTTTGGTGCGCTAACCATGTTTTATCTTGTGTTATATTTTCGTCCAGCAACTGGCCTCCCCTACTGGGCCTCTATCCTGCTTGTTAATGTACTCGGCACGATCTACACGGCCTTTGTAAGTGACATTTATTTGTGTTTGTATAGATAAGTTAAGTGTTTGTTTGCATCATAGATTTCCCTCACATATGCATTTTCTGGTTGGCAGTAGTTAAGTTTACTCTCCTGCAGCACAGTCTCCAGGACAGGGCTGCTAAACAACCCATTAAAGTTTGAATTTCTGTAATTTTTCTGAGATAAATATATTAGATCAATCACTAGTATCTGCTTTACATTAGTTGAAAGTTACTTTTATTTTATATGGTAAACTTTTCAGATATTTTGAGTGCAAACATGGAAAATTAGTTTTGGCAAGCTTGCCAAAACTCTGACACCATAGACGTCTACAGTAACAGGTTCTGTTAAATTGACTCAGCATTGACTTCAGTATTGCCTTCCTTGCAGAAACGAATGCATAATAAGTGCATCAGTATCTAAGTTAGATATGTCAAAGCAAATCGTGATAATTGGTTTGGTTTTGAAGATTTGATATTTCATCAGACTGTGCAGCTTTAATATGAGAGTTGGGAAGCTGGGTTATGGACATAGCCACATGAATTTGCAATCTAATATGCAAAATATACTGTTTAAGTACTTATCTACCATAGTCTGCTACTTTTGCAGTGAAGAATTGATGGAGCCATATAGTTTAATAGACATTATAAGTCGAATCGAGAGCTTTCTGTGGCTGCCATCTTGATTTTTGGGGGTCTTTTTTTGCATTCTCCCTTGATTTCTCAACTTTACGCCAATATAGATCAAACCTACACACTGGAGTCACCACCTGCACAGCTTTTTCATACTGAAGTAGTTTTTGTTCAGGTTTAATCAACCCTACTCTTTTAAATCTAATTTAGGGATTTCAAATCCATGATAACATACCTCAAAAATGGAATCAAAGTATGTTTATCTCTTATTTGATTACATTGAATGAAGTATAATCTAAGTACTCTGACTACATGTGAAATGTACGAATAGACTTATGTAAGACAGGAAGACGATATAAGCTGCTGATATTATAAGGGCTGACTGGCAAAAGTCCTGACCAGGAAAGTGTTGGGTAGAAACCTGCTGAAGGTTCTCTATCCGAACACTACCAAACTTTAAAAAAGAGCACCTATATATCAGGGTAACCAACTTTGGAACACACTCTGCCAAAAACAGGAATGCAATAACCTACCTGAAATTTAAATCCGGGTTAAAGGTTGAGAACCCATCATAGACATGCATTAATAAACCTACCTGGTTAGACCACAAGAGATGAGAACAGAAATAAAAGTATAGTCCCAAGCCACTCCCCACACTCCCATTTCTCCCTTTCCCTGTCTCAAATCCCCCCTGCCCCATGAAAAAAGAGTAAAATAAATAACGACAACTACCAAAGTATAAGCTCCACCCTGTACCACCTGACTGAACTAATAAAACATACTAACCACAAAGCTATGGTTGACCAAGAAAATTTAAATGAATAATGCAACCATTATCTGCATAATCTCAAATCCACTACTAACTGTAACCACAAGTCAAGCTCATTATATTAATACCTCCTCACACATATAATCAGCAAATCAATGATGTAGTCTAAAAGTAGATGCCTATCCTCCAGTCTACATGTACAAAATAAGATCTCTATAACATTTGTAATGTCTGATTGCTACCTGCTATTGTCTGTATTGTTCGTAGCATCTCATCATCTCATCCATAAATAGTTTGTATGCGCGATAACTGCTAAGGCCAGAAGTCCAGCACCTTGGTCTGAAAGAAGATGTTATTCAACTGGAATACAAATGTCGCTGCATTGCAGGGCGGGATGAAGGCAGTGATCTGGACGGACGTGTTCCAGGTGACCGTCATGTTCTTCTCCATGATCTGTGTCATCGCCATAGTAAGTCTCATCACCATTAGTCGGCTTTTTACTCCGCGAGTGTGACGTCACGATGTGTATGGAAGGCACCAGCGAAAAACAAGCACCTTGTTTCATAGCTGTAGCTAGGAATTATTGTTTGTGGGAACAGATTTGGTTGTTTCAATAAGTTTTCGATGACATCATGTGGCGTTCTCTGTGGCGGAGTGGTTAGAGTGTCTGACTTTTTTCTAGGTCGGACTCCTAATCTGAAGGTCGGCGGTTTGATTCCCCGTGCCCCCAGCTCTGCCAATTTGGATTTCCACCGCTGTGTATAACTTACAGCGTCATCAAAGGCTGGTTGCTCTCATACCATGTCTATGTGGTGTGGGAGGTTAAAAATCCCTTGGGTCGGTAAAAGTGTAGGCTCGGGCTTTCTATCGACCAGCAGTGGAATGAGGAAGACCAGTCGTCTATGACTGAAATTTCCCCTGCTTAAACAACTATTGGACCAAAAAAAAAAATTAAAAAATCATTCATTGTCCGAAGGGTTAATGTAGATAAAATATTCACCCCTACCCTACCCTACCTTTGGAAAATGAATGTTGTCATCGAAATCTTATTGCTATAGCCGTGTTCACACGGGCAAAATGTGAGGCGAATCAGACAAATCGAATCAGGTGAGGCAAATTAGCGGCCCGTTCACACGGGCAGTACTTGGGCCGGAAATCGAAATCTGCACATGAGCAAGTCCAGTCTAACCAGCGCCAGTTTGGGTTCGTCGACATCGGCCGAGAGAGTGTGGGTTCGACCTAGATATGTATGGATTGAATCGTATTGGTTTGGAACAGTCAAAACTTCTGCTGGGCAGTGAAACCCTAAAAATAAATGATAAAAAAAATATCTGTGCATAGATAGCGGTTTCATTAATTAAATTGGTCATAATGCGAGCATTGCGCTTGATGCGTGGAGAGGAAGAGACCCTCGCCCCGCCTCCCCGGTCGTCGCGCAGCATTCGCACCTCGCGCGACGTCCGCCTCTCACCCCTCTGTCCTCCCCCTCCCCCGCCTGCTGCTTTCGCACCTCACCTGTCACCGCCCCCCTGCCTCCCTTATAAGGCCGCCCGCCGGCCTCCCTCAGCCACTCGCCTTCCTGCCCTCCTCCGCGCTCTGCCTTTTTCCCCCACCCCGCCCAGCCCTGAAGACTTCGCTGCCCCCCTGCTCGACCCTCGCCGGACCTCCTCCCCGCAGCCCTCAGGAGCGGGCCTCCCTTTTTTGGCCGCCCGCTCCCCGTCCACGTAGGCCCCGGACCCCTCTTCTCACCCAGACCTGCAACTCCGGGCCCCCGCCTCGGGCGCGCCGGGCCCCCGCCTCGGGCGCGCCTCGAGCCCTCTCCTCCATTTTGGTGGAGGGCTCCTCGGCGCCCCCCCCCTCTCCTGAACTCTTTTACCTCTCTGACATTGCTCCTTATGAGCCCCTGTTGTAATTATCCTTGTTTCTGCTCCTCAGGAACCTTACTTGCCTTTGTCCTTACTGTCATCCGTTTTATCACTGTTGCTATGTACCCCCTGTTGCCAGAGGTGTCACAATAAACGCCTCTGTTTTCCCACCTCCGCCTTGCCTTCTTCCTTTTCGCGCATCGGTCGTAATGCGAGCATTGCGCTTGATGCGTGGAGAGGAAGAGACCCTCCCCCCGCCTCCCCGGTCGTCGCGCAGCATTCGCACCTCGCGCGACGTCCGCCTCTCACCCCTCTGTCCTCCCCCTCCCCCGGCCTGCTGCTTTCGCACCTCACCTGTCACCGCCCCCCTTATAAGGCCGCCCGCCGGCCTCCCTCAGCCACTCGCCTTCCTGCCCTCCTCCGCGCTCTGCCTTTTTCCTCCACCCACCCACCCATCTCTCTTCAAGTCTCCTCTTCCTCCTCGCTGGTGGAGGGCTCCTCGGCGCCCCCCCCCCTCTCCTGAACTCTTTTACCTCTCTGACATTGCTCCTTATGAGCCCCTGTTGTAATTATCCTTGTTTCTGCTCCTCAGGAACCTTACTTGCCTTTGTCCTTACTGTCATCCGTTTTTATCACTGTTGCTATGTACCCCCTGTTGCCAGAGGTGTCACAATAAACGCCTCTGTTTTCCCACCTCCGCCTTGCCTTCTTCCTTTTCGCGCATCATATAATATGCGCTTTTGATCGACCGGAAAGTCAACAAACTAAGGTGTCGACTGCGCATGCGTGTGAGGTGCTTAATCTGCCTCAGTGCGTTCACACAGACAAAATAAATCGATTCACAGAAATCGCCTCACGTAAACTACCTCGCGAGGTGGTTTACAGGATCCGCATCACGTGAATCGAATCAGCCCTAATCCGCCTCAGACGTGCGTTCACACGAGAAATGTGAGGCGAACTAGGCAAGTCGCTTTCTACGAATCGATTTACATTGCCCGTGTGAACACGGCTTATGATTATATCTTTTTGCCAGTGTTGAAGCGTTGTCATTGGTCTGCTGACCATTGTACAAGTGTTTGCAGTTGGATTAAACAATAAATATTATTTTAGTTATTATATAATCTAATGCTTTTAATCATTCTGTGTGTTATGATTGTGACTTGGTACTCATTGCCAATTGTTCCTTTGAAGTGAATGTATCTTTCTCTGTTGGTCATACAAGATTTTCATTTGTCGAAGTGGAACACAGGCTTTGTAATGTTGGAAAATAAAATGTTTACTGTATGAATCAAATATAGTAGGACCTATTATTGAACTATTTAGATAAGTAGAATCAAATTTAGTGTTGTATTTTCTCTCAAATTTTCACATACATGAAGAGACTATGTTTACAAGGTATTATACCTAACTCACTAGGTAATACTGACGATTAAGTGTGATTGACTTCTCCACTGTGTGTCGCAGGGCATGGCACGGGTCGGAGGCTTTGCGCGTGTCTGGGAAATGAACACTGACTGGGGAAGGTTCGAGCTCAAGTAGGTCACTAAACAAACATAGATAAAGAATATCAATAAACAATTGAAAGCGTCCAACATATATATACGTATAGTGAGTATATTTACATACGAGTATGCATCTTATTATTTATTGTATTAGTTAGTTATTATTATTCAACCAAATGAGCGTTCGGCAGGCTTGTCTGCCTCCTTTGCTATATGTCTCATAGGCTCTGGTGACGCCACCACCGGCGAATTTTGGTACCTTCGAGTCACCGCCCCTGAATGACTTAGTATATATATATATCATATATACAGATGTGATGTTTAACGTATTAGGCGAGTTTTAAGGCTCGGAAGGGAGCTACTTCAATTTATTATTATTATTATTATTATTGTATACCGTTGCTTCTATGTCCACCTTCCTGTACCTCCCCGGTGCGACATGTGGCGCCGCCACTGATTGCTCCTGTACCTAGGGGAAATGGGAACCTCACTCGCACCGGAGGATTCTTTTTGTATTTATACATATATGTATACATACATATATGTATATATATATATACATAAATGTGTATATACATATAGATATATATGTATATGTTTCGAAGTGTTCAATTGTTATTCTTTTTTTAATGTATGCTAATTGCATACATGGTATTCTTAGTCTTGAAAATTTAGAATCACTCTTCCATAATAATAGTCCGTCAAACCGAGCGCAGATTCTGCACAAGACAGCAGAAAGCAACACACGCTGATATTTGGGAGGAAAAACTGATCGAATTTAGATATACAATTAAACTGCTTCCATATTTAGAATTCTTTGTTGACTTACAACGAATTTACATATATTCTATGGGAAATATGACAGGTTTGAACACATATTGGAAGATATATATGTGTATCCGCTACCTCTCACCCTATATAGGCCTATATTATATGCAATGCATATAGTATGCAATAAATATATACAATATTTATTCCAAATGAATACCTTAGCCATCTCTATCTATTTATATATTTGGTATCTCTACATATCTATTTGATATATATAGAGAGATGTTGCTATGGTATTCATTTGGTATAGATATATGGAAGCATATATATTTAGAGAGAGAAAGAGATGGCTAGGTTATTCATTTGGTATATATGTATATAGTTATATATATGTTGCATATATGCTGCATTTTGTATACATATATAACATATACATAATCTGCACTATGTGTATATAGAACAATATATATACATTACAGAGTTTAATTGCTGCGCTCCGTAAAAATGTGATTAAATTGTGTTTCTTGTGGGTTACAAAAAAGGAATCATTGCCCATACGAACCTCTTTAAAATAGATTTGAAGGCATGTGTAATGTGCGTTTCAAGTTAATTTGATTTAATTGATTAGCAGTTCCTTAAATTTACCATCACATCAACCTTTAATACTTAACAAATTGCTCAATTTACAACAAAGTAATCACTTTGAAAATGAGGCTTTGCTTTCCGTTCCGCAATACAATACGTCACGTTCATTTATAACTTACTCATTGGGTGTTATTGTTCTCTGCTCCCAGGTGGAATCTGGGCATCTACACTCGCATGACCTTCTGGTCCATGATGATTGCCAGTTGGGTGGGGTGGACCAACACCTACAGCGTCTCCCAGACCGCTGTACAGCGCTACTGCGCAGTCTCAGACGTCAAGAAGGCCAGACGGTCAGTTCTCACCTAGTTCACAGCGCTGGCTTCCCAGGCGGAAGGTCAAGATTTCGAAAACCCAGCCACTTCAAACCAATTACCTACAAAATTGATACTTGTCGCTGCCTAGTCTGTAACTCAGCATTTCTAGAATAGGGCAAGGAATTGTTTGCTCAGTCGGTATCAGGATAATGTGACTGAGTGGCAAATTGGGTCCTGGTGCCAGTGTAGTAAGTTCAAAACACTACCCCACAAAAACACTACGGTAGTCTTTTTAACCTAGGTTCAAAACACTACAGTAGTGTTTTCAACCTGATTGAAGGTAGGTTCAAAACACTACTGTGGCCATGCTCAAAACACTATCGTTAAGTTCAAAACACTACCTTTTAAGTTCAAAACACTACTCTAAAAAAGGTGTTATAATTGCTACATATTCATTTTTATTTGTAATAGGGTGAGGCAGTATGCAGAAGGTTGGGGGCAGTATGCAATAAGGTGGGGCATTTTGCAGTATGGTGGGGCTGTATGCAGTGAGGTGGGGACGAATGCAGTGGGGTGAAGTATGCAGTAGGGTGGGGCTGTATGCAGTGAGGTGGGGAAGAATGCAGTAGGGTGGGGCAGTATGTAGTAAGGTGGGACATTAGGGTTGTTGTTATTGATTGTTGTTTTACATCCTAGCAACATTGAAGGTCATAGCAGGATGGGTACCGACTTGTGACTGCACACTCGTGGCAAATTTATAGTGCCGCCCCACTGGGAAATCAGGCTGCCGGCACTACCATAGTGTTTTGAATGAGGTAGTGTTTTGAACGTCCTACACCGGTGGACTGGACTCCCGTTGTGGCAGCACTATAAAATCACCATGAGTGTGCACTGCCACAAGTCTGTACCTATCCTGATATGACCTTGGATGTTACCAGGATGTAAAACCCCAACAAGCAAAACTCCCACAGCACTGTCTCTGTAAGTGTAACAGGGCTGCTAAACAACCCTATAGAAAAAAAGTCAGATGACTGGATTATGGAAATAACTGCATGAATATATTATCTGATATGCACAAAATATTGTTCAAATGCTTATCTATCAATATCGTATCACAGCCTGCTACTTTTGGGGTGAAGAATATATGAAATCATGTACATTAATGGACTTTCAAAGTCTAATTGAGAGCTTCCAGTAGCCGCCATCTTGGTTTTGCATTCTCTCATCATTCCTCAATTCTACGCTAATTTAGATTGTGTGCTGGAAACAGTGACTCCATAGATTGTTTATAGTTGTTCCATACTAATAAATTTTTGCTCGGATTTTGACATAGTCGTCATTCACCCCTACTCTGGGTAGAGATGAATCTTTTATATAGTTTTCAGTGTGCTATGTATATAAATATATATTGCAAGTGTGGATGGAATGCAAGCTCCCTGTTTGAGGGAGCAGAGGGGTACACCCTCCAATGGGGACCTTTCATGAGCCATTTCTCTCGCTCTGCACTGCACCCGTTCCTGGTCCAAGTCGGCCATCATGGTTGGATAGAAGGGTGTAGGTGTGTGTGTGTGTTGGTGGTGTAGGTGTGTGGTGGAGGTTTAGGGATGTGGTGGGGGTGTAGGTATGTGTGTGGTGGGCGCATAGGTGTGTTGGGTGTGTGTGTTGGGGGTGTAGGTGTGTGGTGAGGGTTTAGGGGTGTGGTGGGGGTGTAGGTGTGGTGAGTGTGTGGTGGGACTGTGTGTGGTGGGGCTTTAGGTGTATGGTGGGGGTGTAAGGAGGTATAAGGAGGTGTAGGGGGTATAAGGTGTGTATTGTGGGGGTTTAGAGCTGTCGTGGGGGTTTAGGGATGCTATAGATTGTGAGGTGCAGCTCTGCAAAACACCCCTACACCTCCACCACAAACCACCTACACCCCCACCACACACACCTAAACCCCCACCACATCCCTACACCCCCACCACATCCCTAAGCCCCCACCACACCCATACACCCCACCACACCCACCCCACCATACCCACTCACCACACCCCCTACACCTCCACCACACACCCCTAAATCTCCATACACCCCAACCACACACCAACATCCTCACCACACCCCTACACCTCCATAACACACCTACCACACAAACATACAGCCCCCAACACACACCCACCATACACACCTACACCCCAACCACACCCACTCACCACACAGCCCTACCACACACCCCTATATCCACACACCCCCAGCACACACACCAAAATCCTCACCACACCCCTACACCTCCACCACACACCCACCAGACACCCGACCACTCCACCCCGATACACTCACCACACACCCCTAGACCCCCACCACACACCACTAAATTCTCCCCACCCCCCCACCACACACACCAAAATCCTTAGAACACCCCTACACTTCCACCACAACCCCCTACACATCCACCTGCACCCCTCAACCCAACTACACACCCCTCTTATTTACACACACTTGATAGTAGAAGGAACTGCTTCTATCCAACCAAAGCATTACAGAGACCGGCATGGTGCACCATCTGACGAGAGAGTCATGCAAACTGAAAGGTCCCCATTGGAAGGCCCCCCCCCCCCCAACCCCAGCTCAGTCCGCAAGGAAAAGGGAGGGCGAGAGTCAATCACCACTCCCTAATTGTTATAGGTGATAATGCCCATATTAGTTCTTGCCACTATAGTCAGAGGGCAGGCTGGTTGTAGAAATTCTCGATCGGAACTTTTCCACAGAATATGCTACCCAGTGAGCTGCTACCCACACCAGTATATCTTGCCACTTCCATCAGAGGGAAGGTTGGTAGTGGAAATCATCTATAGCTTCATAGTATAAGACCATTTCCACCGAGCATGCTGCATAATGACCTATTAGTATTACCCACATTGGTTCTTGCCACTGCCACTAGAGGGCAGATTGGTAGTGGCAAATTTTATATTTAAGACCATTTCCACAGAGCATGATGCGCAATGACCAGTTACCCACATTAGCTCTTGCCACTGCCACTAGAGGGCAGATTGGTAGTGACAAATCTTCTATATAAGACCATTTCCAGAGAGCATGCTGCACAATGAGCTGTTACTCACATTAGTTCTTGCCACTGTCACTAGAAGGCATATTGGTCGTGGCAAATCTTCTATATAACTATAAGACCATTTCCACAGAGCATGCTGCACAATGAGCTGCTACCAACATTAGTTGTTGTCACTGCCGTCAGGGGGCGGGTTGGTGATGGACGCGTGCTATTGTGCCTTTGTTTTGTGGACAGCTCGATGGTTCTGAACGCGTTCGGCACGGCGTTCTTCTGCATTGTGTGCGTGGTGGTGGGCACGGTGACCTTCGCCTACTACGTGTTCATCGACTGTGACCCTTACGCAGATGGGCAGATAACAAACAAGAACCAGGTCAGTTTGAGCAAGGTGCATAAGTTGCATAATGAAAAAAAAAAGCTTGTTTTATTTAACAATGCCTCTAAAGCACATCGATTTTTGTATCATCGGCTATTGGACATCAAACATATGGTCATTCTGACATATTTCTTTGGAGGAAACCCACTGCCCCACATAGGCTACTCTTTCCGATAAGCAGCGGGGTCTTTTATATGCACTTTCCCACAGACAGGACAGCACATACCACAGCCTTTGATGAACCAGTTGAGGATCACTGGTTGGAATGGAAAATAGCCCAAACTGCAAATGGGTCCACTGAGCAGGATCGATAAGATGATCGACACCTTCACAGGTGGATACCCTACTGTCTGAGCTGTCTTGCTCCTTTAGAGTTGCATAATCTTTTTCTTTTATTTAATGTAAAGACACAATCTACGAATTTGGCTTTGACATTGCAAACTCCTTTTTTGCATTGGCGCTTATCTTGTTTTGGAAAAGAGCTCTTTACGTTAGCTGAATCGATAAGAGCTCAGGCTTTCCGTGTGGAAGGTAGGGAGTTAGAATCCCGGCCGAGTCAAACCAATGACATAGAAAAGTGATGCTTGTCGCTCGGCATTTCTAGGATATGACAAGGACTGGTTAACTCAGTATCAGGATAATTTGATTAAATCCGATCATGGTGCCAGTGGTCTGGTCTCCCAGTGTGGCAGCACTATAAACTCTTCATGAGTGCACATTGTCACAAGTCGGTACCCGTCATGATATGACCTTAGATGTTGCCAGGATGTACAAAAAAAAACTAAAAATACCACAAGTTTAGCAGGAGAGCTTCGTTCTACCATGATGTTGCAGCAGAATCCAAACGCATCAAGGACTTAGGTATATTATTTACATAATGGATATCGGGTTTCCTCCTTGGATATGAATAATACAAGTAATAATATAAGATATAACTTATAAGCAAGGTAATATCGTAGCTTTCTCGAAGCGTGATTGGAGAGGGGGGAAATAACTTGGATCGTGTTGCTGAGAGATTTTGTTTGTTTGGGTTTTATGTCCGAGTAACACCTAAGGTACTGCTGTGTGTTTCAGATCCTGCCGTTCTTCATCATGGACCTTCTCTCCTACCCTGGAGTGCCGGGTCTCTTTGTATCTGGGCTCTTCAGCGGTTCGCTCAGGTTAACCACAGTTTCTGCTACGTCATTCAAAAAAGATTTTGCTGTTTAAGTGAGACCAAAGCTACATAGTTATAATCTACCTTTAAATAACTTCGATTAAAAATGGCTAATTACATTTTCTTAATATGGAATAACTTTAAGTTTAATTGAAAATGGCAAATCTTTGTGATTTTTGAAGTGAAACCATGCTAGCGTTAACGGTCGCATCTCCAGCTTTCCACCTTCTTTTCTCACATTTTAGGTTGAAAATTAACGATATTATTTTATCAATATGTACATATAATAGTATTAATACACAATAGCAATATCTGACTCATATTACACACGATACCCCCTGACATAATCCGCACCCAACTTTGGGCGGGTTATGTCGGCTCCCATGTGTTATTATTTCTCTTTCGATGAACATATCGTAATAGCAATGCAATATATTGTATAGCAGATTTGGGGATTAAACGTTCAGGATGGGAAATGTGCATCCTATCCGCTCGACCATCCCGTCCATGATGTATTATCATCCAGGTTATTATTAGTCTGGTTATTATTAACATGATTATTATCATGATTATAATGATATATTATCATGATTATTATTTGTTTAATATTAATATTATCATGATTATTATCGTTATAAATAAAAAAATATATATAATAGTATAAAATAATAAGATAATAACCATGATAATCATCATAATCACAATAATAACCACATTAATAACAATATGAATTTAGTAGAACGCCTCACTAGCAGGAAACATTATGTATGTTGACGAGGCAACATATTTAATTCGCAAGCGAGGCTAGTGTGACCCCCTCCCTGACCCTGCTCACGTGACCCAAACCCTGTCCTGTCCCACGCGCTTCGGCCCTGGCTCTCGTCAAAACAACTCAAAATTCACTGACTCAGCACACGCCCACTTTCAACATCCCGAGGAAACGGCTGGGACGGCCCCCACTCTGCCCTCAGCTAGCATGGGCTTCTATCAGACGGGCAGCAAGGGCTCTGGCTCCGCACGCACGGAGGTTCAACAATGCAAACGCGGAATAGTCAACTTCCAGCCCAGCTATTCCAACACAGGCGAGTCAACAATTCCCAATGGACTATGTTACTGGAACTGCAGAGGGAGGCTTTGCAGGTTACAAAGGATCTCGCAGCAAGGGTCAACACGCTCGAGAAGGTAGCAGCAGCCCCAAAGCCATTATTTCCTACGGTCTCCACACCCACCGCTCTGCCCCCTGTCTTGGCGGCAACGGCCCCACTCCCGTCAGTACAGGTGTTGTACGACCCGGACACCAGGGCCGCGTTCAGGCAACCCGTAGGCGGCGGCCATTTGCAATGGACAAGCTGTGCTGTAATTGGCTGAAAGTACTGAATGCGGCGGCCATTTTCGAGGCGCTTTTCATCTCCAGTCTGAAAAGAGAGGCGTCTCCGAGACGTCGCCGAGACGCACTCTGAACGGTATTAGGCCAAAAAGCATGGCCGAGACATCTCAGCGGTGCCTCCGAGACGGACCCTGAACGCGGCCCAGGCCACGCCTACTAGACATCCAGCAACGTGCAGAGTTGCCGCAAGACCAGCCACTGGCTCCATGCTTCTACCTGGCAGAAATGCTGGACCCACCCGAGAGAGCTGCACAAGAGGCCAGGCCCGCACAGCTGGGCCGATATGCAGGAGTCGGTGGTAGCGGGTTTTGGTGTTACAGCCTACTACCGGGTAGCTATCGCCGACGTCGGGAACTGTGTCAAGTGCTAAGCAGGAGCGCATAACACTTTGATTATAGCTACACGTGAAGTTATTTATAGATTTGGGAAATCCCTCTGCATATGTACCATGGCTCTGTCTGTGTCTGTGTGTGTGTGACTCTGTGTCTGTGTGTGTGTCTCTATGTGTGTGTCTGTGTCTCTGTGTCTCTGACAAAGAGACACACACAGACACATATACACACACAGACACACAGAGACACACACAGACACAGATACACACACAGAGACAAACACAGAGACACAACACAGAGACACAACACAGAGACACACACACAGAGACACACACAGAGACACACACATAGACACACACAGAGACACACACACAGAGACACACACACAGACATACACACAGACACAGAGACACACACACAGACACACACACAGAGACACACAGACACACACAGAGACACACACACAGACACACACATAGACACACACAGACACACACAGAGACACACACACAGACACAGAGACACACAGACACACACACAGACACACACAGACACACACAGACACACACACAGACACACACAGACACACACACAGACACACACACAGACACACACACAGAAACACAGAGACACACACACAGAGACACAGAGACACACACACAGACACACACACAGCAACAGAGACACAAAGACACAGACACACACACAGACACAGAGACACACACACAGACACACACACAGAAACACACACACAGAAACACAGAGACACACACACAGAGACACACACACAGACACACACAAAGACACACACACAGAGACACACACACAGAGACAGAGATACACACACATAGACACACACAGAGACACACACACAGACACACACAGACATACACACACATACAGAACACACACAGAGACACACACACAGACACACACACACAGACATACACACACATACACAGAAACACACACAGAGACACACACACAGAGACACACACACAGACACAGAGACACACACACAGACACACACACAGAAACACAGAGACACACACACACAGACACACACACACACAGACACAGATACACACATGGCTCGCCCTGCGTCACCCATCACCGGGACGCCCCTCGCCCAGCGGGGGGCGCTCACTTACAAGCTGCCCCCCCCTCCTTACCCCCCTAATAAACTTGCTATACCTCCTATCTATCAGAGGTAAGGTACCACCGGGTAAGCCTTTGGTGTTAGGCCTATCACCGACTCGCGCATCCAACTTTTCGCCTCTACCCGGGAAATTCCCGGCTACCACCGTTTCGGCTCGCTACCACCGAATACCACCGACTCCTGCATATAGGCCCAGGTCGAGACAAGGGCGCAACACGCTGCGGCCGCCATAATCGACCTCCACACGGACACAGCAACCACCTTCAAAAAGTCTAATGGTACGGCGCTCTGACCACACCTTTACATAACGAGGGGCGAATCGTTCAACGGCATAGGCATGGGAGGGGCCTCCTGGCCGGAGTATTTTGAGGCGCTTATGGTGCAGTCACACTACGACGTGTTTTCCGGCGTACCGCCAACGCGCAAAATATTTGCTAGCATGCGAGACACGTCCAACTTTTCGGCGTTTTGGGAGAAAGTGCGACGGGTTGTAGCGTGTCAGTAGCGCGTTGGTAACGTGTTAGTAGCGTGTCAACGTGTACATAGCCGCCACCAACACGTCAGGATGCGCCAGGAGCGCATCCACACCCGCCGCCAGCGCGTCCGGGCGCGCCGGAAACACGTCGAACGCGTCTAGAAACGCTGAGGCAACGCCAGTAGCACGCCCACTACACGTCGCTGGGAAGTCACCGACGCGCCGACGGAACGGTCGCATTTTGGGGGGGAAAAAACAATGGTCTACCAGCGTTCCGCCAGCGCGCCGCCAACTGTGTCGACGTGTTGCTAACGCGTCCGTAATGCGCCCGCCAACACGCTGACGCGCGTTGCGGCCCGTCGAAAGTTTTGTGCAAGCACAAAACGATTTACACGAGCCGGCGGGCGCTGACGTGTTGGCTCACACATTGCAATCAGTGTACGTGTACCGACGCGCCGGTAACGCGCCGGTAACGCACCGGTAGCATGCTGGACGTGTACCGACGTTTCGCCCAAAAACCCAACACGTTGGCACGCATTGCCCAGCGTTGGTGCAACGCGTCGTAGTGTGACTGCGCCATTATGGGGCTGTCACACTACAACGTTTCTGCCGGCGTGCCGGCAACGCGCAAAATATTTGCAACCAGTCAACGGGTTTCGACGTGTTGTAAACGCGTCCGTAATGCCCCCTCCAACCCGTCGCGGCGCGTCGAAAGTTTTGTGCAAGCACAAAACGATCGGTGTGCCCCGACGCGCGCCGACGTGTGTCATCCACATGTTGCTATCAGTCAACGTGTACCAACGCGCCGCTAACGCATCCCGGCGTTTCGCCCAAAAAGGCGACACGTCGGCACGCGTCGAGGCGCGTTGGTGAGAAACGTCGCAGTGTGACAGCCCCATTAGAACAGTAGCCACACTTCCAAATCTGCCCCCTACCTGGAACAAGCATATAATTAACCACAAACAAGAATTAGCTCACATGGCGACTCTCTGGGAGTGGCCGACCTGCAGACACTGGTCTGAGACGGTGCTTAAGTTAATCGCAGAAGGCCGCCTTCCGAGAGGTTGGGAAGACCGGGGGCCATATGCAGGAAGCAGTGTTAGCGGCGTTTGGTGTTAGCCGGTAACACCGTTTAGCTCTCACCGGTCTCGCAAATTGTGTCAAGTGGTATGTAGAGGTGCCAAAACAGTATGTGTTAGGTAAACGTGAAACTATTTATAGATTTAGGAAATCCCTCTGCGTCTGTACCCATATATTAGGCTTAAATATATTAAATGCTATCATATTTAACAGAATTAGATACGCAATAAGTGAAATTTGATGAAATTAACCCTAAATTCGAAGCAATATTAACGCTGCCGCCGTAACGGCGGTGATATTAACATTTATATTTTCGAATCGACGAACGTAAAGTAAACAAATCACCGCAGCCGCTGCATCGACGTCGCTTTCCATACTGACGGCGGCGGCGGTTGCTTGCCTGTGTCTGTGTCTCTCTCTGTGTCTCTGTATGTGTCTGTGTCTCTGTCTGTGTCTCTCTCTTTGTCTCTGTCTGTGTCTCTGTATGTGTCTCTGTCTGTGTCTTTGTCTGTGTCTCTGAATGTGTCTGTGTCTGTGTCTGTGTCTCTGTATGTGTCTGTGTCTGTCTGTGTCTGTGTCTGTCTGTGTTTGTGTCTGTGCCTCTGTCTCTCTCTCTGAGACACACAGACACACACAGACACACACAGAGACACATAGACACACACACATATGCACAGAGACACACACAGAGACACAAATACACACACATACACAGAGACACACACAGAGACACAGATACACACACAGACACAGAAACACAGAAACAAACACAGATACACAGACAGAGACACATACAGAGACAGACAGAGACACACACACAGACACAGACACAGACACATACAGAGACACATACAGAGACACAGACAAACACACATACAGAGACACATACAGAGACAGACACAGAGACACAGACAGAGACACATACAGAGACAGACACAGAGACACACACAGAGACACACACAGAGACAGGACACAGACAGAGACACATACAGAGACACATACAGAGACACAGACAGAGACACAGAGAGAGACAGACACAGAGACACAGACAGAGACACATACAGAGACAGACGCAGAGACACAGACAGAGACACAGACACACAGATACACACATAGAGACACAAATACACACACAGAGACACACACAGAGAGACACACACAGCAACGTGTGAGCAACGACCCTCCCGCGCGCGCTGTCTGCCTAGCATTCCCATAACGTTATTCTGGCGTGTCCAACGGAACTCGACGTCAGCCTAACATCCTTACCCATATATTTGCGCATGCTGGCGGTCGTTGTTTTTTTTTGGACATGCTTAAAACCTTGGGCAACAGGGAACGTGCGCCGGTGTTTTGCGCCGACCATCAACGTCAAAGATAGTGTACCAACGTGTACCGACGTGTACCGACGCGCACATACCGCGCCACCAGCGTGTCTCGATATTTCACTCATTATCGCCCAAAATCAACACACGTTGACGGGTCACCAGCGAGAAGCGCCGTAGTGTGACAGGGCCTTAACATTCGTCGATTTGACAATATTAATATCGCCGCCAATGCGGTGGCAGCGTTAATATTGCTTCGAATTTAGGGTTAATTTAATGAAATTTCACTTATTGCGTATGTAATTCTGTTAAATATGATGCCATTGAATAGATTTGGGCCTAATCGATACCTAACACCAACCTTAAACCACTTATGTTTTTGGTTTAGCTTAACCTAGTTTAAGCTTGTGGTGTTAGACCTATCACTGACTCGTGCATACCGACTTTTCGGCGCTAAACCAGAAATCCCGTCTAAACGTGTTTTGGCTCGCTAACACCGACTCCTGCATATGGCCCCAGGCGGCTATTAAGGAAGTACAGCGCGAGCTTTGCGCGACAGCAGGCAGATCTCCTCCTCCCTTTCCATATCAGTTCACTGGGAATGGCGCTGCAAACTACACGCCACACCCAGCAGCGGCAGGTGCACCGCCCCCCCCCCCCACTTCAACACAGACTATTAACTACAGACATGAGTATAATAAGGTGTCGGACGGGCGTCCTTGCAACAATTGGAACTGGGGGAAAGATTGCAGGTTCGCCGCCACACACGGCACACACCCCGCCAAGTGTCTTCATAACTGTGCTTGGTGTGCCTCCAGGCTGAAGAAAGACTGCCTCAAGCAGTGTGCGTTCCATGACAAGAAAGTGGCCAACGATAAGGCTGCCACGTCTGGGGCTTCTGTAAGTGCCTGCCCACTACTGTGCTCCAAAGTCCCAGTCACCGAACCCCCAGTGGAACCTCTCCCTGCAGCGGTACTTGCCCCGCCTCCCGCCACGCCCACACTCTCACTTCCCGACACCATACCTGGCTCCAAAGATACAACATGCCTCGCCCACCCCGTACATGTACACACACGCAAATACACTCACTCACAGGATTACCAACACATTGACCACCACACGCATACACCTGTGATCTACCTGTTAGAAACACCTTCACCGCATAATTGTGTTCTCCCTACTGCTTAACCACAATTCCCGACTCAAGTCGCCTACCAGCCACCTGTAAGCGCTTCTTGTACAACAAAACTTCCATTGCATAACCCATTCACTACATAACAAGGCTGACGCCCCCTCCGACCACCCGCCCAATTAGCACTAATAACACTCAACACTCAACACGGGCACACACTAGACCGACCACAACACATTCCCTACACGATCAGCTGACTAACACAAGCACATAACAAACCTTAGATACACCCCCGGCTTCAGACACTTCCCCACTCCCCGTTGAAATAGAGTTTGATTGCTTTGATACGAGTTCTCATGCTTCTCATTTACTTACAGATCCACCTCAGGTCACGCAGTTTGTCCCACTGTCGCCATTTGAGTACACCGCGACACTTGAGGCTTTCTGGCCACAGGCAACTTCTTTTTTGTCTAGCTCAAATGATAAATTCCTAATACTTTACCAAGCAGTCAGAGGTTCTGCACTCCCAAATTATATCAAAACACGACTGCCAGTAGTGTCAGGCCTTAATATTCCCGCATGGCGAGCAGCTCTGCTAGACTATCCCGATATCCAGGTAGTAGACTATCTTGAGTTTGGGTGGCCAATAGATTATACATCTAGATTCATTCCAACCCCTACATTAAAGAATCACACCCCGAATGCATATTCAGACCCACACATTATTCGCTTCATTAAGAAAGAGTGCGACTGTGCAGCAATGTTAGTCCCATTTAACGACCCACCATTTGTCCCTGGTGTCAAGTGAGTCCCTTAATGACCAGGCCTAAGAGAAATACATACACAAGACGAGTTATAATTGACTTAAGCTTCCTGTTAGGCAGAAGCATGAACTCAGGAATAGCGAAAGGTTTCTATCAGGGTACCCCCTTCAGTTTCTCACTTCCCTCAGTCAGTACCCTCACAGATCAGCTCGTTAAAACGGGGAAGCATTCCTGGCTCTGGTCAGCTGACCTAGCCCGCGCATACAGGCAGTTAAGGGTCTGCCCCCTCTCTACCCCTTTGTTATGTATCATGCTGAACAATAAGTACTATATAGACCTGTTCGGGTGCCGCATCTCACTCAGCACTTGCATGCGCTTGTACTACACAGGCAGTCGTTTGGCTGCTAAGGCGCCAAGGGTTCTATTCCCTGTGCTACCTCGACGACTTCATTGGGGTAGAACCCACTAAACAAAGGGCATTGGAAGCCTATGACAGCTTCCTTCAATTAACATGAGACCTGGGTCTCAAGTTGGCTCCCGCGAAATGCACGCCTCCAGCAACTAAATTAACTTGGCTAGGCTTTACGATAGACGTGTCTGAGATGACCATGACATTGCCCCAAGAAAAGATTGATGAAGTGTTACAGTCATGCACAGTCTGGAAGGACAAGGAACTAGCTTCCCGCAGACAGATTCAGAGCCTTGCAGGTAGCAAAGTGCGTGAAACCAGCTACCAGGTTTATGAATCGAGTCCTAGCTGCACTCAGGCAAGCCCCTTATGGTAGGTTACCATCCTTTCTCACAACTGATCCTGAAGGACTTAGAATGGTTCCATAAGTTCGCCTCATCACTTAACAATGTCATCCTCCTGCCCTCAGCCGCCCCCCCCCCTCCACCCTTGAAGATCGAATGCGACTCCACCCTGACAGGGGCGGGCACCTTCTCCCAGATAGTCTGTTACTAGGTTTCCTACCCACAAGAGGTTTGTGATAAGCTCACAGCAATAACTCAGCTAGAGGCTTTCAATCTTGTTCTTGCCCTGACATCCTTGCTGCCGAAAGACCCCCACAACTTCAGAATAGTCGTTAACACTGATAACAAAGCGTCACAGCAGGTACTCTCGACAGGCTCGGGCAGGGATCCTTTCTTATGCGCATGTGTGTGTCAGCTCTGGCTCATAGCCGCTCATGACCATTGCACGTTAACGATTAATCATAAACCAGGAACCGAGCTAGTGTTCGCAGACGCTCTAAATAGGGCTCCTCATAGCCAGATAGCCAAGAAGACCATGCTAGAACAGATCACCTTATGTAAACTCAACCAAATTACTGTAAATCCTGCTCTCTCAATTGTCAGTTTTGAGATCTAATTACATAGTCTGAAGATAGCTTATACTTTTGTTTCTAACTTCCAGGCTCCTCCATGATACACCACCTCCAACTGCTGGGCACCTACAGCAGGGCTCTAGCTGACGGCACCTGGTCCAATACGTGACTGCATCTCACAGTCTACCTCACCTTCTGCAAAGAACACAATGTTGACCCCTTCTGCCCGTCATTGTACGATATTCTCTCCTTCTTGATCCACTTCGCTTCCAGCCTTAGAGCCATTTATAATTATTTCAGCACTGTTAAGATATGGATTTCCTCCGTGTCAGGCCCTTCCCACCTCTTCGAGTCAGAACAGGTTCAAACCCTCAAGCGAGGCATTAAAAAGAATTCACAACATGTTGTTAAGCGGGCTGCCCCACTCACTCCCCACAACCTCGCACGATTAGTCCATTTTCTCTCCACACTTGGCCCCGAAGTGGCAGTATTTGCCGCCGCACTCCTGCTCGGTTATCTAACATTAGTAAGGCAGAGTAACTTAGTCGCCAGGTCAGAACACTCACTAGGCCCTCATACCCTAATGTTCTATGACATTCTTCCCACACCAGATTCACTCCTCCTCAGCTTTCACTCTACCAAGACTCGGTACCAGAATAAACCTCCCCTCCTCTTCTCCCTGCCGGCCCTCCCAGGTTCCTCTTGCTGCCCACTTGCAGTGTGGTCCGCCTATCCATCACGGCTACGCCCAGCCAGACACTCCCCCCCACCTTCCTCCTTCCCTCCGGTAGCTTCCTCACCGCCCTGGTCCTATCCCGTGCTCTAGCCCTAGCACCCGCCGCCGTCCTTCTACAGGCACCTTCACTGACGCTCCAGAGCCTCAGACGAGGCATCGCCCAGGCATGCTTAGCAGCACAAGTCCGCCTAGCTGACATACGAGAGGCTGGTTCCTGGTCAAGCGACACCATCAAATCCTACTTCAAAGAGACACCCATCACCATTGTTCCATCAGCACTCATCAACCTCTTGGGTTAAGTGCTGATTTCGCCTATTGACTCTCATGTTAGTGTTGCTTAAATGTCTTCTCCACTCCAGCAAGATGTCCGCTCTCATTATCAGCAGCCACCACACACACTTGATGAACACTCCGGAAGCCAGCCCTTCCTTCACTACGGTGCCACCCACGCCCGAGCCAGCCTTGCACGCCCCAGCAGCACTGACACTATCCTGCTTGATTATCTAATTGATGTTTCTCTGATGATGAAGATAACTATTATTAGAGAGTAATACTGAGTAACTGAATAAATACAAGTTTGTAATCTTGTCTCTTGTCCTACTTCCGAACGCTTCGAATTGCAAAGTCTTGAACAATAGAACATCATTTGGCATCTTTACAACTTGGTTTTAAAAATAAAGTTAAATAAAGAAATTTAATTGACCAGATAAAGTTGCACCATGTGCATAGTTAGGTGTGCAGAATATGACGTGTGGCTAGAGATACAGATCTATTATGACCTGGCTTGTTTCTCTTCTTCCAGCACCATCTCTTCCAATATTAACTCTATGAGTGCGGTCATCTGGGAAGACATATTTAGCGGACGTATCGGACACAAGATGACCTCCGCGCGACAGGTGACCTTCAACAAGTGCATAGGTGAACATTGTGTTGCATACTGGAGCCCGACTAAGCTGCTCAACTCACCAACTCAGTTGTTATTTATTATAATTAAAGATTTGTTCTTTATGTGTGGGGATTGATGGAAATAAGAAATATTGCACCTAGAACACGATTTGCACCCACACTTCTTGTCATTCTGGGGCTTGTGTGTTAACCATTACAATATCTAGGCCCCCTAATGCAATCACCCTATCCACGCCTACCTGCCTATGTGGTTCCTTGCCTGAGAGGTCAGTGCAGATTACTACATTAGTTTTCTGTTGTATATTTTAATATGCTAATATGACTACCGGTGGAACAGTAGCATGCTGCCTGGTTAGTTCCGAGAGTCCTCACTAACCGGAACTGGCGCTCTCCCGGTCCCGCTTACCTCAATGTAGACAGTGGAGGTGGGACTCACTCTTCCCCTTTCCGGCGGCTGATGCTTCCCATAATATCTCACGACTCGTGATTATGGTGTTGGGTTTGTAATCTGTAGGTTGGGAATTCAATTCCCTTTGGTGCTTCAATTTTTATGTGTTTCTTTTTTAAAAAAGAATTCCACCCTATATTAATTTTGTTTCGGAATAATCACTATCAGTAAATTTTTAAATGAAATTGTACTTACAAATAATATATATATCCAATACATTGCCTGTAATCTAAAAAAAAAACATTGCCTGTAATCTATAAAATCAAACCACCATTTTACTGTCCTTTCGCTCCACTCTCACCCAGCCATTTACAACAGAGCAGGAGCAACTGAACTTAACACTCGCCCTCCACATATTTGGCTGCATAAACTGAAAAGCTAGGCAAAGGTGTGCTTGGAGAGCATTTGTCGGAGAACAGCTCCAGTCCCAGTGGCTTATACCGGTATTGCAGTTTCCGCCCTCCGCCAGTTTCCGCATCGCTTCTGCGCATGCGTCAAAATCGAACAGCATCGTCACTAACCTTATAAATTTAATATAATGTTTTTGGTAAAGATGTTTTCTATATGTGTACCAACGAATTTGTGTCTAGGAAGTGTGGTTTTAGAGATATTTAACTTTTTCTGTATTTTCTGTATGAAGATTCCTCACGACCATTGACAATGCCTTGAGTTTGACGGTACGCACAGTGCAAAACATTAGTTTTATTCTAAATTAATAGAAATCAAGAACCCTAACCATATAAATTTAATATAATCTTTTTGGTCAAGGTGTTTTCTATGTGTACCAAGCGATTTGTTTCTAGGTGGTGTGGTTTTAGAGATATTTCACTTTTTCTGTATGAAGATTGCTCAAGGCCATTGACAATGCATTTGAGTGTATGCGGAGGGCGGAAACTGGCGTAGGGCGGACACTGCGACACCGGTGTCGCAGTTTCAGTTCTCAACCAGACTCAGTTCTCAACAGCGCTTCTGCACATGCGTCAAAGCATCTGCGCATGCGTCAAAGCATCGTCTGCGCATGTGTCAACATCAGCCTGATTCAAACCTTTGCCGATCGCTGCCTAATACTGTCACTAAGTGTCAGTGTCATAAATTTAATATAATGTTTTTGCTAAACATGTTTTCTATATGTGTACCAAGCGATTTGTTTCTACGTAGTGTGGTTCTAGAGATATTTCACTTTTTCTGTACGAAGATTGCTCGCGACCCAAAACAACAATAAAAACTTGAATTTGCCGGTGTCGCAGTTTCAGTTCTCAACTAGAAATCCACAACCCTAACCATATCAATTTAATATAATCTTGTTGGTAAACATGTTTTCTCTATGTGTACAAAGTCATTTGATTCTAGGTGGTTTGGTTTTAGAGATATTTCACTTTTTCTGCATGAAGATTGCTCACGATCATTGACAATGCGCAGACGACGCTTTTAGATTTTGACGCATGCGCAGAAGCGCTGTTGAGAACTGAGTCTGGTTGAGAACTGAGACTGCGACACTGGATCACTTTAACGTTTTTGCTATTCAAACCTATAGTTACAGTACCGACAGGGGTGGCTCGGGCCGCTCCATCTTCCCTATTCAAATATAAACACAAGTATCGGACCACAGATTTTAGGACTGCTAGTGCCCATCCCACTTTTTGCACTGTAGTCGACCGACTGTTATTGCATTTATTTTAATCAATATTGGATTAGTCAATATCGCTGTTGTTGCATGCCTACTCTTTCTTATAATCAATATTGTAATAATATTGCAATGTTAATTTAATGTAATATCGATTATAATAACCAACATTGCATTAAATTTTAAGTAACGTTTTTGTTGCATTCCCATTCTTTATCATAATCAATATTGTATTAAATTAATGCAATGTTAATTTAATGCGATATCGATTATGATAATCAATATTGTATTAAAGTAACATTATTGCTGTATGCCCATTCTTTATCATAATCAATATTTTATTAAATTAATGCAATGTTAATTTAATGTGATATCGATTATGATAATCAATATTGTATTAAAGTAACATTATTGCTGTATGCCCATTCTTTATTATAATCAATATTGTATTTAATTAATGCAATGCTAATTTAATGTGATATCGATTATGATAATCAATATTGTATTAAAGTAACATTATTGCTGTATGCCCATTCTTTATTATAATCAATATTGTATTTAATTAATGCAATGCTAATTTAGTAACATTTCAGTTATAATCAATATTGTATCAAAGTAGCCAGTATCGTTGCATGCCTATTCGTTGTTATAATTAATATTGATTAAATCATCACTGTTGTTGCATGTCTGTAATTTATTATAACCAATATTGCATTTAATATAATTTACCATCGCTTAACAATGATATTTAGTATACTTATTAAAGTTGCACAATCAGATAAAAGCATCAACTTTTCGTAACCAAAACACTTATAGATAAGTGTTTTGGTTTCGAAAATGTACAGACTTAATAAGTGCACCAGTATCTAAGTTGGATATTTAGGTGAAAACATAAATGATTCTGCCGTTTTTCTGAGATAAATATAATAAGATAATTGTTATCATCTACTTTATTTTAGTTTGAAGTAACTTTTATTTTAAATGGCTAGATTTTGAAATATTTGAAGTGCAAACATGTCAAATTAGTTTTGGCAAGCATGTCAAAACCCTGACATAGACTTCTGCAGTAGCAGATTCTGTTAAATTGACTCAGCATTCCCTTCTATTAGGCAACACATGCTTAATAAGTGAATCAGTATCTAAGTTAGATATGTAGAATAAAATCTAGATGATTGTTTTGGTTTTGAAAATGTGATGCTTCATCGAACTATGCAGCTTTAACTGTACACAACGCGTGCTACTTTGACCTTACAGCGGGGTGCGTGGGTGTGGCAGGGCTTGGTATGACCTTCATGGTGCATAATATTGGTGGCAGTCTTCTCCAGGTAATTAATCCAGTTTACTTATATCGATAAATTTCATACTAATTCTGACTTATGTATTTAGCATCTTCTTTCCAGTGTTCAGTTCGATTTCCGGTCGAGTCAAACCAATGACTTAAAAATTGATACGTTTTGCTTCCTAGCCAAACGCTCTGCATTATTAGTAGAGGGCAAGTACCGGTTAACTCAGTGTTAGGATAATGTGACTGAGTGAGATATCGGGTAATGGTGTCGGTGGTGTGATTTTCCAGTGGGGCAGCACTATAAAGTTGCCATGAGCGGGCACTGTTACAAGTCAGTACCCGTCCTGATATAACCTTAGATGTTGCCAGGACGTAAAACTTCAACAACCAACCAACCATCCAGAGTTCAGGAGTCAAAGACTCGAAGTGGTTGTCTAATTGTGTGGATTAAAAAAATTAAAGTGCTCTTTTTTTGTTGATCTACATTAGTTGATCAAGCAGGAGAAATTTCAATCGTGGACAATTGGTCTTCCTCATTCCATTGCCCCTTGTCCTATCAATACTAACTCCGAGTGCCGGCGTATGGCTGGTACATCGGTAATCTACAGTCAGGTGCCTATTTAATTGAGATGACTGACATTAAGTAAGTGACAGTTTTGCCAACTTTCTTCTGTGCTTCTATTCAAAACCAATTGGAAAGCTATTGAAAAAGTAATTTTCTAACACCATAGTTTAATGTATTATAAACCGGCTCTGTAATAAAGTAGATTATTTTTAAGCCTTTGTGGTATCAGATTATTGTTTCCCGATGTTCGTTCCTGGATTGGACATGTGCATAAGGAATGTCTATGCAGCTATGACTTTTTATGAGTAGCGGGAGTTGCCAAATTCCTACTCAATACAAGTGAAAAGATGCACTAACCATTAATTTTTTGGGGGGTACATTAGTTGATTAAGCAGGGGAAATTTCAGTCACAGACGACTGGTCTTCCTCATTCCACTGCTCCTTGCTCTATCCTAGTAATGCCGAGCGTTTGGCTAGGCACCGACAAGTATCAATTTTTAAGTCATTGGTTTGACTCGATCAGGATTCGAACCCACGATCCCATGATCTACCAGCACGGGAGACGGACGCTCTAACTCATTCGGCCATCCCGTCTGGTTAACCGTTATTTGGATTGATCGTCGTCCTTACACAGTTTTACGCCATGTTGCTAACAAAGGCCAATTTATTCACGGCTAGAAATAGATGCATTTCAAATGTCTATTTTTGTTAGTCAATTTGTTAGCTAACTTTTAATATTACAAACAAAGGCCAGTTTACAATTTAAAACCACATTTGCTCTGTTATCATTGTAAACTTTTTTTCATGTGTTTGCGTGGGGTTAAAAAAAAAAGAGTAAGAATTGTACATTTTTGTTCCAAGGGATACAAATGGCTGGGATTGATGTACTTTTTACTGTCGATTCATATGAAATTTCAATCATAGCTATATAGACATCAGAACCATTGCTAGCATGAGCACAAAGAACGAGACGGCAGTTTTGTGAATAAACATTATTTGATTACTGTGCGCAGTCAAGGTCATTGGCTCGCAGACTACTCATTTCTAACAAATATTTTACATTACATCCAATATGTTGATATAATACAAAATTGAAATGCCCTTTACTCTTCCTTCTCTCCACACTCACCCAGCCATTTACAATACAGCAGGAGCTATCAACCAGGGGCCGTATGCAGGAGTCGTGGTATTCGGTGGTAGCGAGCCAAAATGGTGGTAGGAGGGAATTTCCCGGGTAGGGGTGAAAAGTGGTATGCACGAGTCGGTGATAGGCCTAACACCAAAAGCTTACCCGGTGTTACCCTACACCTGAAAAATAGGAGGTATAGCGAGTTCATTAGGCCCAAATCTATTCAATGCTGTCATATTTAACAGAATTACATACGCAATAAGTGAAATTTGATTAAATTAACCCTAAAATCGAAGTGAGATTAACGCTGCCGCCGCAAAGGCGACGATATTAATATTGTCGAACCGACGAATGCAAGCAACCGCCACCGCCAGTGTGGAAAGCGTCGTCGATGCGGCGGCGATTTGTTTACTTTACATTCGTCGATTCGAACATATTAATATCGCTGCCGTTGCGGCGGCAGCGTTAATCTCACTTCAATTTTAGGGTTAATTTAATAAAAATTTCACTATTTGATTATGTAACTTTGTTAAATATGACAGCATTGAATAAATTTGGGGCCAATTTCTGGCTACAGACCCAGAGGGATTTCCCAAATCTATAAATAACTTCACGTTTAGCTATAATGTAGGTGTTACGCGCTCCTGCATACCACTTGACACAGTTCCTGATGTCGGTAATAGCTACATGGTGATACGCACTAACACCAAAAGCCACTACCACCGACTCCTGCCTACGGGCCCTGAGCACTCTATTTGGTTGTATAAACTAAAATCTAGGCAGGTTCAGCAGCTTATATTGGATCCCTTTAAAGTTGCACAATCCAATGGTTTCTGGCATATTATTTATAGCCATATTTACACGGGGAATTGTGAAGCGAATTAGACAAAGCGATTTATATGAAGCGAAGTAGTGGCGCGTTTACACGGACTGAGTTTGAAAGTGTGTCGGCACCGGGAACCAGCAGCCTTAGTGAGCCTTTAGCCGGCGAGTACTGCTATTTGTTTAGTCGCCGCCCAGGAACCAGCTGAATCGATTCATATAAACTACCTCGCGATGTGGTTTATATGAAGCGAACTATATGAGGCGAATCAGCCCTAATCCGCCTCAGAGTTGCGTTTACACGTCGAATGTGAGGCGAACTAGGCAAGGCGATTTATATGAAGCGATTTAACTCTCCCGTGTAAACACGGCTTAAGATAAATATATATACATCAGGTTGCTCGCTATAATCTACCTTACTTTAGTTTAACGTAAATTTTATTTTAAATGGCTAACTTTAGGAGATATTTCAAGTGACAACATACAAACTTAATTTCTGACAAGATAGCCACCAGCTGTAACATGTTCTATTATAAATGAGTGAACAGTGATTTTCTGCAGCAATACATGTTTTAATGTGTGCACCATTATCTAAACTGGATATGTAGGATCAAGTCTAGGTAAGTCTTTTGATGCTTTCATTGGAATCTGCAGCTTCAAAATCACATTTTAATCTTAATTGCTGGGATTTGTTGTTTTAAAAATATTTTGTTTGTCTTTCAAATGTACCATTTATCTCCCACAGATTGCCAAATCGCTGTTCGGACTTTGTTCGGGTCCCAGTCTTGGCGTGTTTATTCTCGGAGTTGCATTCCCATGGGCTAACTGGATCGTAAGTATTTGCCCACACTCGGCTTCATGACATCTGGATTGTTAATCCTAACTTTATTAAATTGTGTAAAGCGTCAGTGCAAGTCAATGGCCAAGTGTCCACAACGATTGTGTTATAATGGAGTTATAAATATATATAAATATATATATATATATAGGCTATATAGTGATAATCATATTATTGTCTCACGAGAGGAAGGTCGGGAGTTTGATTCAGCGAGAAGGAAGCACATCCGGGTCCAGTAATCTTTTACATATTTTATAGGATAAAAAATGATCTTAATATTATATGGATACTTTAGTGTTTTCGTTTTGGCACAAGCAAACGTGATAGTTGTGATAGGGTAGGGTGGGCGGGCACTGACCCATGACTATCCGAGGCTAGTACCTCGGGAAAACACCAGTTATCCATCATCTGTACCAGGTAAGACTCGTATAACTATCCTATTTTACGTCAGTACTACCCTCTGGCTACTTGTAGTCCAGGGAGAATTTTATGTAATCTCATTTTTTATCCTTTTATTCTTAATATTGTAATCATACCATAATGTTTTTAGTGCAAACATAGTAATTTTTTGTTTCTCACCCATTTTTAGTTGGTGAGTAGGTGAGTCATGAGGCCACTTGGCTTCTCTAGTCATTTGTTGTAATGTTTTGCAAACAATCTAGCCGTCTTCCACCCCGTGTGTGCAAGGATTCTCTTAACTGAGATTCCTAACTCGCCTTGGAGACCATGTGCCCATGCGTTGAGTGGATGCGTAGCGTCCAGTATTGACGCCTGCCTCTTTAAGCACCTTGATGGTCCATCTTGTGAGTGTGTCTCTCGAGATAGCTTTATGTGGTATAATAAAGCTGATCAGAAGCTGTCTGGAATTCCTTATTCCGCGTGACTTGGATATATAAGCCCTCATGGCTGAAACTACACATATCCGTTTATCATCCGGAAAACTATTTACATGTAAAGAACAAGACGTCTTAACACCGCGAGGACTGATTCACAACTGTTTTATTAATAGAACCGGGCTTTACCACCTTGACTACCATGATGTCACTCCGGCCGGCTAGCCTCGTACCGTGATACTAACTAACCCACCGACGATATCAAATGCACATATATTACATCCCCCTTTTTTTATTAGAGTTAGTTATACATATATAGTGAATCTAGAAACAACTTAATTAACATCAATTATTACAGTTCAATCAATTTAACGGGTCCTTTGACGATATGATGACTCCTTGCCGTAGTCTACAGATGATGCTATGACAATTGTTCATCTTATGTGTGACGTTAGATAATGACGGAACATATTTAATTATTATATCAATTCGTATGGACTCTTTATGCCAATACAACAATGCTTATACTCTACTATCAGCAGATTACGCAGGGGTCACTGCGCGTGGTAGGATGCACATGTCGTGTTGCGCTTTTAGCCCACGTGTTGAAATTGGTATGTGCGCCGCTGATCTAAGTGCGTGTTCGTTCCGGCTCAGTTCTCTGACAGCATGTGGTGCTATTTAGAGCTACGTTTCACTCAGCTGTGTGCGCGGCTGAGCCTATATTGGGCATTCTCTGTTGTTTAGGTCGATGCTATCCCAAGGCGGGGTGGCCTACGTGACACGCGGCCGTGTCTCGTTGTGTACGTGTTTGCAGTTGAGTATTTTCGTGTATCTGCTAATTGGGGTGCCGGCGTGGCATGTTCTTGTCTGCGGTTTTCTTGATCTATTTGCGGGATTCTAAATATGTGAATGTGATTACATTTGAACCTGTTGCTGGTGTTGGTAACTACTTCATAATCCCGCGGTGTGGGATTGTTGGTTTTTGTAATGATGCCGCTTGCCCATTTCCCTTCGTGTGTTTTATAATTCACGTTATCTGCAACTTGTAATTGCCTCAGTGGTTTGCCTACTCATTTGTTGTAGTACCTTCGTTGTGTTTCCTGACTTTTAATTATATGTGTCGTTTTCGATTTTTGAATCATTGGTTTTAACTTCCGTTCGGTGGTTGGCAATTTTGAATTAAGCCTACGGCTCATCAGCAACTCTGCTGGGGAGGCATCCATAGCCATTAATGGCATATTTCTGTAATTTAGCAACAATAAATTATAATCTATGTCATCAGAATTGGCTTTTTTTAAATTTATTTCTTTATGGTCTGAACATACCTTTCCACTTGCCCGTTACTTCTTGGGTAGTGTGGGCTAGAGAACACATGTATAAATCCGTGTTTCAAGGCAAATTCGCGAAACTCACTGCACGCGAACTACGGTCCATTATCCGAAACGAGAGTCTTTGGGATGCCATGTGTGCCAAAAATCTCATTCAGTGCTCTAATGACATCTTTGCTAGTAGTTCTCTTTAATTCTCGTACTTCAGGAAATTTAGAGAAATAGTCGATGACGATAACGTAGGTCTTGTTATCAATTTGGAATAGATCGGTCCCGACTTTGCTGAAAGGCATGGTAGGTATTTCGTGCGATAATAGTGGTTCTGCATGTGGTGTCTTTCTGTGTTGTTGACATATGGTGCAGCACCCAACCTTGTCTTCTATCTGTGAACTCATCCCTGGCCAGAATACGTGGTCTCTTGCTAGCTGTTTGCATTTTATGATTCCCATATGTGTTTCATGTATGAGTTGCAACATTTCATTTTGTAAGGATTTAGGTACAATCATTTGACTACCTCTAAGCAATATGTCATTTTCAATGGTAATTTCATCATTGAATTTGAAGAAATTTTTTACATTTAATGGAATGTCTTTATTATTTAAAGGCCATCCTGCTTGCACTAATCGTGTTACCTCTTGCAGTGTGGGATCAGTCAGTATTTCAGTTTGTATGCGATGCCTCATGTCACGCACCATATCAATGGTCGCTACTGATATTTCACTGTCGAAGAGATCATGTGGCGCGGTGTTAGTAGTGTGCACCTGGGACAGCGCATCTGCAAAATACATGTTGCAATCACTGATATGTATGACAGATACGTTGTAATTCTGTAAACGCATTCTCATACGTTACATGTGTGCAGACAACATATGTAATGGTTTTGACATAATGTTAACCAATGGTTTATGGTCTGTTTCGACAGTTATTTGTTTACCATATACGCATTGGTGAAACTTTACACACCCAAAACAAATTGCGAGTAGTTCTTTTTCAATGACAGCATAATTGGACTGGATATTGTCGAGCGCTTTAGAAGCCATTGCAACTGGTTTACCTTTTTGAAACAAGGTGGTGCCTAGGCCGGATTTCGAAGCATCCACTTGGATTGTAACACTTTCATTAACATCATAATATTGCAACACCGGTGCTGTAATCAACAATTGTTTAAGTAGATCAAATGCGAGTTGCTGCTCGTGTTGCCAATGCCATGCTGTCTCTTTACCTAATACAATTCTTAGAGGTTTAGTTATCTCGGAAAACATAGGGATAAATTTACTGACATATCCCACCATTCCCAGGAAGCGCTGAATCCCGGCTTTATCCGTGGGCTGAGGCATTTCTGTTATAGCTTGTATGCGTTCTGGGCTTGGTTTTAAACCATTGTGGGTTAACACGTGACCCACATAATTTACAGTCATTCTACAAATTTTGGATTTCTTTGGATTGAGTTTCAAATTCGCCTCTCTTGCCCTAATGAAGACTTGTTCTAGGTTTTTATTATGTTCAGTGATTGATGCTCCATACACTAGAATATCGTCCATAACGACGTTCACCCCTTCTAAGTCACTCAAAATGTTATTCATTTCATTAATGAAAATATCACCTGATGTTTTAATCCCGAATGGGAGACGGATATAGCGGAATCTACCCCATGGGGTGTTAAAAGTGCATAGCTCAGGGGCCGTATGCACGAATCGGGGTTAGGGCCATAACCGCGGCTAGGCTAGCTCCACACGGCTAAATGTGAGAAATCGGTATGCAATTACGGACATTTAGCCTGTGGAGCTAGCCTAGCCGCGGTTACGGCCCTAACCCCGATTCGTGCATACGGCCCCTGAACTCTTTCTTATTTAACTCAATTTGCCAATATCCGCTGTTTGCATCTAGGACCGAAAAATACTTTGTATTAGCCGTTTTTGCAATACCTCTTCAATAGTTCTTGTTGGATAAGGTGTACATAAAATAGCTTTGTTCAATTTTGTTGGGTCAAGGAAAACACAAATTTTGTTCAGCTTTCGGACTACGGTTATCGAGCTAACCCATGGCGTAGGTTCAATCTGTGGCACTATTACTCCCAACCTCAACATCTTGTCAATTTCATCTTTTACTTGTACTGACACAGCATGTGGAATATGGCATGGTGGGTGGATGGAAGGCCTTACATTTTTGTCAATGTATATATGAGCGTTAGATTTGATATTTCCCAACCCTTCAAAGATGTCACTATTTTTATTTACCATGAGTTTTGCCTCTCTCGACATGCATTCGTCATCCACAATCAACACGGGTTGTTTGTCTCTCGTGGTGGTTGTGAGGTCGCGGGGGCGGAGGGGCCCTCGTCCGCAGGAGGAGGGCAGCTCAGGGCGTCGAAGCACGCATTGAGGCGCTCCAGCGCCTTCACTCTTTCAAGCATTGTCGCCTCCACTGAGCTCGCCCCACGGCCGAGTGGGCCAGCTCAGTGGAGGCGACAATGCTTGAAACATATACGCGGGATCCTGGAGGCGAGGAGAGTGTGGATGAAGGAGGCGAGCTGATGTCGGACGCCCTCTACCCGCCCCTCCGTGCAGCGCGTCGGCCTCTCCCTTTCCCGTTGGATGGCACGGTGATGGTGGACCGATCCGAGCTGTGCGTCGGGCAGGAGGTTTTGTCGGCCGGAGAGTGCGTCGGTTTGGGGCGGTGGTGCAGTCCGGGGAGGGAGAGCCAAAGAAAAATGGTAGGAGGGGCAGCCTGCAGAGAGGCAGGAGGGTGAGTGGCCGGAGGCGGCCAGGCGGGCTGGCTATAAGGGAGGAAAGGGTGGGATATGATGCAACCAGCAACGGCCGGAGCAGGGGGGGGGGGGGCTCCTTCCCTGCCTCCCATCAAACGCAATGCAAGCATTACGACCAATGTGATCGGAGATTTCATCTTCCATCCACCGATCACCTGTTGTCTGTCTGTCGATATGAGCCCCCCATCCTTCTAGTGAAGCGTCTGTTGTAACTATAGTATTGGGTTCTCCCATTCTAATGGGGTTGGGTGAATTTTAAATGTGTGAAAGCCACCACATAATATCTAATAGGCCTTCTGGCGAAATCGTCATGGGTTGTTCAAAATTGCCTTTAGTTCTTATCTATTTCTAATGATTTAATATGGGCCTTGCCATACAAAATAGCAGGAGCATAAGCTATCATTATTCCTATCAGTGTTGCGACTTGTCTTATCTTTGGTTTGTTCAATTGTAATAATTAGTTCGCCGTTGTTGTAAATTTATCAACTTTCTGTTTCGTTAATGAAAGAGTCATTTCTGTGGTATCAATAATAACAAATCCAAGAAACTTTAATTTTGTTGTTGGTGTCAATACTGATTCAGTTTCATGTATGTAGAAACCTAACCTATTAAAAGTCTTACATAGTTTGTCTACTGCTGCTCGTGTGGAGTGGGTCAGGCAGGGCGTGGAGGCGTAGTAGCTGGAGGAGGCAGGGCAGCCGCTTATAAGGCGTTGAAAAAAGGGGGGGGGGAAGTTATGTCACCCAACGGTCGCTGGCGGGCTGGAGGAGGGCAGGGGTTGGGGGCACTCCTCCGCAGCGAATCAAACGCAATGCAAGCATTACGACCAATGTTGTTGTGTTTGTGCAACAATAAATGAGTCATCAATATAAGGAAACATAACGTGTCCTTTCCTAGCCATTGAGCTTCACGTCTGCATCCATCTCTTTGATGGCCGACTCGGGGATGCCTTTAATACCCGTAAATCGCTCAGCCAGCTTGGTAATCACTTCGGCTGGCTTAAATGTGTGGAAAAGACCTTGAATGGTCTTTCTCATCATTGTGGTGGTGTTGATCTTCTTCCTCTTTTGGACTTTCATCTTCTTTGTCACTTTGCCACTCATTTTGGCATACTTGGCAGGCTGTTCGGTGTCCGATTCTGAATTGGTGGTGGTCGAGTCGGACGAAGAGTCCAAAGAAGAAGACTTACTCTTCTTTTTCTTGGACTTGCTCTTCTTCTACTTGGCTTTCTTCACCAGTGGCTTCTTACGGGCCCTGGTAAAGTCATCGCACTCCGACGAGTCGGCCTTTTTCTTGTGCTTGCGCTTACGCTTACAGGCAGGCAACATAAAAGCTTCGTCCGATTCATCTTCCTACTAATCTTGTTGGTCTGAGAAGTCCTCCCAATCGGATTCCTCCAACAAAACGGGCTGCTTCTGCCTAGCGTGACGCGGCTTCTCGGGGAGCAACTCCTCGAGCTTCAACTGAACCAAACGCGCAACCCGTTCATCCAGGTCAGCGGGGCCCGGCTCAGGAGATTGTTGCGGCGACCTTTGCCCTGTAGGCGGCGGTGACGGCCCGGAATCCTCACTGAGATCAAGTGGTGCCTCGACCTTGCTCCGCTTCGTAGCCATAGCTGCAGGTCTGTAAGAAACCGAAAACCAGAAGGTTAGGAATCTATACCCATGGATATGAGAGACTAGCGACAATTCAGTTATTACCAAATGCGTCTAGTGGTGTTAAATCCGTATTTAAACTGGCTTTAACATAGGCGTGTGTTTAAAAAGTGTCAGTCATAGGTTACCGGTATGGCGAACCAAACCGAACCAAACGAGGGGTAGGGACCAGTGTAGTGGTACCCTCCCACACTCTCTGTCCAATAAACTTCTCCCACCTGTGGCTTTTGTGGCCAACAAGTTGGAGAAAATGCTATGCGATTCGGAGGTACTCCTAAACAAAATAGGGGAATCTAAAAGAAACCCAGGAATAAATCCTAACGATGTAAGTGGCACTTGCCAAACATCTCTCCGTTCGGCAACGGGCGGCATTACAAAGAACAATGGCTGCATTGTTCTCACAATGTTACAACACATCTTAATTAACCTGTAATTCAGTTAATATTCAACAGAAAGTTTAAACAACTTGATGTATGTGAATGTTAACATGAACTATACCATCGTATCCTTTCAAAAATGATACTAACCTGTTTGGAATAGAAGTTTATGTAGAAAACTGCCGGAGCTACTCAACAAATGTCCTCCCGTTGTGAGTAGATTATGTTAATTGCTGGACCCGGATATGCTTCCTTCTCCCTGGGTTACGAGTAGCCAGAGGCTTAGTACTGAGGTAAAATATATATTTATATATATATATGATCTGACATTGGTGCGTTCACTACACCCTTTTCCAGGGTGCACTTTCAGGTGGGATTATCTCGCTTGCCTTCGTCCTGTGGATGTTCATCGGGCAATTATTCCTTGGAAACCTTAGCGAGTCACTGCCTTTACCTTCTGGCAGTTGCCATGCCAACAGTACTCTCAATATGACCAGCATGACGTCAACATTCGCGACCAGCACGCAGCCTACAACGGACATATTCACAGAAACAGGAGGGTAAGGAAATAGGCAGTTGCTATTTCTACGGCGGCTTTACGAATAGACCCCTTTCAATGTTTGTAAACATTGTGTATGCGCACGCAGATTGGCTGCAGAACGAATGCACACTGCCACCGCGTTTGCCAATACGTGCAGTGTAAAACGTTTATTTTATTCAAAATTAATAGAAATGCAGAACCCTAACCATATAAATTTAATAGAATCTATTCGTTGAATATGTTTTCTATATGTGTTCCAAGCAGTTTGTTTCTAGCTTGTGTGGTTTTAGAGATATTTAACTTTTTCATAGGCGACACAGGTTTATGACGAGTGGACTTATCCGATACAAGAGTTCCTGAACAAATTTAAAACAATTGAACCTGACCATTCTCTTATTCAGTGACATAGCCTACATGTAGCTTGACTTGGGGTGGGTTTAAAAAAAAAACACTCCCTTTCTTCAGATCAATTTAGCATCTTTTGTGTCAATATTGGCTGGTTGGGGTTTTAATGAGTGCACCAGTATCTAAGGTGGATATGGAGGATAAAATATAGGTGAGTGTTTTGGTTTCGAAAATAGTGATGCTTTCATCGGACCATGCAGCTTTAAGCATTTGTTGCGGCATAGAATGGGATAG
>CM059197.1:7011437-7062012 GCA_030323885.1 Branchipolynoe longqiensis | reverse complement strand
GTCAGACAATCTGTTAATAAACGCACAGTACAAACACGTACTTGGGGGTCACCGACCAGGTCGAGCATGGCACCTGCATAAGTCAGACAACCTGTTAATATGCGCACACAGTACAAACACGTACTTGGGGGTCACCGACCAGGTCGAGCATGGCACCTGCATAAGTCAGACAACCTGTTAATATGCGCACACAGTACAAACACGTACTTGGGGGTCACCGACCAGGTCGAGCACGGCACCTGCATAAGTCAGACAACCTGTTAATACACGCACACAGTACAAACACATACTTGGGGGTCACCGACCAGGTCGAGCATGGCACCTGCACAAGTCAGACAACCTGTTAATACGCGCACACAGTACAAACACGTACTTGGGGGTCACCGACCAGGTCGAGCATGGCACCTGCATAAGTCAGACAACCTGTTAATATGCGCACACAGTACAAACACGTACTTGGGGGTCACCGACCAGGTCGAGCACGGCACCTGCATAAGTCAGACAACCTGTTAATACACGCACACAGTACAAACACGTACTTGGGGGTCACCGACCAGGTCGAGCATGGCACCTGCACAAGTCAGACAACCTGTTAATATGCGCACACAGTACAAACACGTACTTGGGGGTCACCGACCAGGTCGAGCACGGCACCTGCATAAGTCAGACAACCTGTTAATACACGCACACAGTACAAACACGTACTTGGGGGTCACCGACCAGGTCGAGCATGGCACCTGCACAAGTCAGACAACCTGTTAATATGCGCACACAGTACAAACACGTACTTGGGGGTCACCGACCAGGTCGAGCATGGCACCTGCATAAGTCAGACAACCTGTTAATATGCACACAGTACAAACACTACTTGGGGGTCACCGACCAGGTCGAGCACGGCACCTGCAAGTCAGACAACCTGTTAATACACGCACACAGTACAAAGACGTACTTGGGGGTCACCGACCAGGTCGAGCAATGGCACCTGCATAAGTCAGACAACCTGTTAATACAGCGCACACAGTACAAACACGTACTTGGGGGTCACCGACCAGGTCGAGCATGGCACCTGCACAAGTCAGACAACCTGTTAATATGCGCACACAGACAAACAGTTACTTGGGGGTCACCGACCAGGTCGAGCAGGCACCTCTAAGTCAGACAACCTGTTAATATGTGCACACAGTACAAACATGTACTTGGGGGTCACCGACCAGGTCGAGCACGGCACCTGCATAAGTCAGACAACCTGTTAATATGCGCACACAGTACAAACACGTACTTGGGGGTCACCGACCAGGTCGAGTATAGCACCTGCACAAGTCAGACAACCTGTTAATACACGCACACAGTACAAACACGTACTTGGGGGTCACCGACCAGGTCGAGCATGGCACCTGCACAAGTCAGACAACCTGTTAATACACGCACACAGTACAAACACGTACTTGGGGGTCACCGACCAGGTCGAGCACGGCACCTGCATAAGTCAGACAACCTGTTAATATGTGCACACAGTACAAACACGTACTTGGGGGTCACCGACCAGGTCGAGCACGGCACCTGCATAAGTCAGACAACCTGTTAATACACGCACACAGTACCACGTACTTGGGGGTCACCGACCAGGTCGAGCATGGCACCTGCACAAGTCAGACAACCTGTTAATATGCGCACACAGTACAAACACGTACTTGGGGGTCACCGACCAGGTCGAGCACGGCACCTGCATAAGTCAGACAACCTGTTAATATGGCACACAGTACAAACAGTCTTGGGGGTCACCGACCAGGTCGAGCACGGCACCTGCATAAGTCAGACAACCTGTTAATACACGCACACAGTACAAACACGTACTTGGGGGTCACCGACCAGGTCGAGCACGGCACCTGCATAAGTCAGACAACCTGTTAATACACGCACACAGTACAAACACGTACTTGGGGGTCACCGACCAGGTCGAGTATAGCACCTGCACAAGTCAGACAACCTGTTAATACACGCACACAGTACAAACACGTACTTGGGGGTCACCGACCAGGTCGAGCATGGCACCTGCACAAGTCAGACAACCTGTTAATACACGCACACAGTACAAACACGTACTTGGGGGTCACCGACCAGGTCGAGCACGGCACCTGCACAAGTCAGACAACCTGTTATACACGCACATATATCAAGACGTACTTGGGGGTCACCGACCAGGTCGAGCATGGCACCTGCATAAGTCAGACAACCTGTTAATACACGACAGTACAAACACGTACTTGGGGGTCACCGACCAGGTCGAGCATGGCACCTGCACAAGTCAGACAACCTGTTAATACACGCACACAGTACAAACACGTACTTGGGGGTCACCGACCAGGTCGAGCATGGCACCTGCACAAGTCAGACAACCTGTTAATATGCGCACACAGTACAAACACGTACTTGGGGGTCACCGACCAGGTCGAGCACGGCACCTGCACAAGTCAGACAACCTGTTAATATGCGCACACAGTACAAACACGTACTTGGGGGTCACCGACCAGGTCGAGCATGGCACCTGCATAAGTCAGACAACCTGTTAATACACGCACACAGTACAAACACGTACTTGGGGGTCACCGACCAGGTCGAGCATGGCACCTGCACAAGTCAGACAACCTGTTAATACACGCACACAGTACAAACACGTACTTGGGGGTCACCGACCAGGTCGAGCACGGCACCTGCATAAGTCAGACAACCTGTTAATATGCGCACACAGTACAAACACGTACTTGGGGGTCACCGACCAGGTCGAGCATGGCACCTGCACAAGTCAGACAACCTGTTAATACACGCACAAAGTACAAACACGTACTTGGGGGTCACCGACCAGGTCGAGCATGGCACCTGCACAAGTCAGACAACCTGTTAATTGCGCACACAGTACAAACACGTACTTGGGGGTCACGACCAGGTCGAGCATGGCACCTGCATAAGTCAGACAACCTGTTAATATGCGCACACAGTACAAACACGTACTTGGGGGTCACCGACCAGGTCGAGCATGGCACCTGCATAAGTCAGACAACCTGTTAATATGCGCACACAGTACAAACACGTACTTGGGGGTCACCGACCAGGTCGAGCATGGCACCTGCATAAGTCAGACAACCTGTTAATACACGCACACAGTACAAACACGTACTTGGGGGTCACCGACCAGGTCGAGCATGGCACCTGCACAAGTCAGACAACCTGTTAATATGCGCACACAGTACAAACACGTACTTGGGGGTCACCGACCAGGTCGAGCATGGCACCTGCATAAGTCAGACAACCTGTTAATACACGCACACAGTACAAACACGTACTTGGGGGTCACCGACCAGGTCGAGCACGGCACCTGCACAAGTCAGACAACCTGTTAATACACGCACACAGTACAAACACGTACTTGGGGGTCACCGACCAGGTCGAGCATGGCACCTGCACAAGTCAGACAACCTGTTAATATGCGCACACAGTACAAACACGTACTTGGGGGTCACCGACCAGGTCGAGCACGGCACCTGCATAAGTCAGACAACCTGTTAATACACGCACACAGTACAAACACGTACTTGGGGGTCACCGACCAGGTCGAGTATAGCACCTGCACAAGTCAGACAACCTGTTAATACACGCACACAGTACAAACACGTACTTGGGGGTCACCGACCAGGTCGAGTATAGCACCTGCACAAGTCAGACAACCTGTTAATACACGCACACAGTACAAACACGTACTTAGAGGTCACCGACCAGGACAAGCAAGGCACCTTCACAAGTCAGACAACCTGTTAAAGGGGCTATCTATACATCGTCGGGAACACAAACAAACTCGGAATAGTTCAGATTTGTGTCACAGGGGTGGTGCATGCATAGTTCTGAACTTTTCCACTTGGTGGTGTACAGTAGAGTGACCTAGATTGTTGTGACAATGGATGGGTGAGTGGAGAGAAGCGAGGGTAAAACTGAGGTATTTTCAATCTTATTTAGAGTAGTTCAATCAGGAAATATATTTGAGTAATGTAAAATATATGTTAGTACAATTACATTGCATAATTCAATGAGAAACAGATATAGATGAAAAACGTTTCTTTGTGGTTGAATGTAAAAAAGGTTCTGGAGTGTATGGGGTTTGAACCCACACTACCAAACAACTTCAGATTACAAGTTCAAAACTCTAACCACTAGGCCACAGAGACCACACATGATTTCTACTCTCAGTTAAGGCTATTTGTGTATAGGACGTCACATATACAAGGTGTGTGAATGAATGTATGTATGTATGTATGTATGTATGTATGTATGTATGTATGTATGTATGTATGTATGTATGTATGTATGTATGTATGTATGTATGTATGTAAGTATTGGGGGTCAGAGTACGTACGTATGTACGTATGTATGCATGCATGCATGTATGTATGTAAGTACGTACGCTCGGTGCTCGGCATTATTAGGATAGGACAAGGACTGGTTGGCTCAGTGTCAGGATAATGTGACTGAGTGGGATATCAGGTCATGGTGCTGGCGGTGCACTATAGAGTTGCCATGAGTGCGCACTGTCACAAGTCGGTACCCGTCCTGATATGACCTTAGATGTTGCTAGGACTTAAAACAACAAACATACACACACACACATATACATACACACCTTATATATATGTGACGTTCTATACACAAATAGCCTGAACTGAGATTACTAATCATGTGTGGTCTCCATGGCCTAGTGGTTAGAGTGTTGAATTTGTAATCTGAAGGTGGTGTGGGTTCAAACCCCATACACTCCATTCAAAAAAAAAAAAAAGTTGTTCATCTATATCTGTTTCTCATTGAATTATGCAATGTAATTGTACTAACATATATTTTACATTACACAAATATATTTCCTGATTGAAATACTCTAAAGAAGATTGAAAATACCCCAGTTTTATCTCCCTTCTCTCCACTCATCCAGCCATTTTTAAAACAACAGCTGCCAGCTCGTCCCAGCCTCAGAACTGACCCACTTATGGTGGTGAAGTGGGTCCCCTACTCTCCCCACACATATCTGGTTCATTAAACATTAAAACTAAACAAGGTTGTGCTTGGAGATCATTTGTCGGAGTATGGTTCCCGTCACCACGACCTATAGCTGGAGACTTTAATATGCGCACACAGTTGGGCAGTCTCCTTACAGTGATTACCAGCTTATATTCAGAAATATTCCAAGAACAGCATGTTCAAAACTATATTATACCACCAACGCTGAAACGGGGGCGTTTTTTATGGGGTCTGAAGATAATTGAAATCTGTGGGTGACTGATGTTTGGAAAAAATAATAGATCCATGGATGTGTGATGCTGCTGTGGTGCTAAATTTCTGTCATCTCACATACACCTTTTGAGAGTTTCACGAGTGCCACTTGCAATATACCTTTGCATAATAATAATACTAATGATAATGATGATGTTAATAATTCACATAGTAGAGAACACATAAAAGATTTACCCATACTTGTTCCTCCTTTAATAAACTATATTGTTGAAGAAATATTATTGGGCTCGGATAATTTACATATCAGCCAGCATGTCACATACATATAAAATAAATAATGGGGCGGTGAGATATCACTAAAACAAATTAAAGTGTGAGTGTCGGGTCTGAGTGGGGGTAAATGTAGGTGGCGGGGTAAACAAAAGAACTGTCTAGTACTGGTAGTAGTACCCCTCACACGTTTAGAACTGGAAAAGCCCTAATAGAAGTGGAGAGGAATGTAGCCATGTCGTCTTTTTTTATTTTTTTTGGTCCATTAGTTGTTTAAGCAGGGGAAATTTCAGTCATAGACGACTGGTCTTCCTCATTCCACTGCTGGTCGATAGAAAGCCCGAGCCTACACTTTTTTCCGACCCAAGGGATTTTTAACCGCCCACACCACATAGACATGGTATGAGAGCAACCGGCCTTTGATGACGCTGTAAGTTATACACAGCGGTGGAAATCCAAATTGGCAGAGCTGGGGGCATGGGGAATCGAACCGCTGACCCTCAGATTAGGAGTCTGACCTAGAAAAAAGTCAGACACTCTAACCGCTCCGCCACAGAGAACGCCAACTTACTTATTCTTTCTATGACAAGTTAGTACCCGTCCTGACATCACTTCAGATGTTGCTAGGACATAAAACGCCAATAAATTTGGATCATAGGCTACCTCACCCCAGACTATACGGACATGCCCCTGCCTAGAAAATTAACTAAGACACCATCTACATTAAGATGCAGACACTGACCATATGTACCACACTATTAAATAGCTGAATGTAATAATATTTTATCTAAAGCTTGATCTTGTAATTAAATACAGTAAAACCTCTCTAAATCGACCAACTTTCAATGGTCCATTTAGGGAGGTGGTCGGTTTAGGGAGTTTTTTTATCGTCACAATGGTATTGTATGGGGACCCAAATAAAGCGATCGATATAGGGGAGTAGCCGATTTGTTGAGGTGGTCGGTTAGAGAGGTTTAACTGTAGTTTACATGACTGAAGTTAAGCATGGCCGGAAGACCAGTGCCTCGGCACTGAAAAAAGATTGTATTCAGATGAATAACAATGTTTACCAAAAAATAAATAAATAAAGACGCAAATTACCTGCGACGAGCAGAGCTGACAGGCGGCCGAAGCCCATGGCGATGGAGAGGAGCCCGACGCCCGAGGTCAACTGACCTTGACCCACATAGTCAATGACGCATGCACCCTGCAGGGCATTGTAAGCGCCTAGACGGAAACAAAATGGCTGGGTTCATTGGTGCCCATGCAAGCAGGGTGTGAAAGGTCATTTCGACTGGTAAATATTTTATTCATCTAAACATATTATTTTGTCAGCGCTGAAGCACTGGTCTTCCAGCCATTGAGATGATCACATTTGGGTTTGAACATGGTGATGTGGGAGTGGAATATACTGTAGTGTGTGCAGCACACTCCACACTGAAACAAAACAAGTGGCGAGCAGTCCATGCTGCATAGTGTACAATAGCACTCAATCAAAATATATATATACACACATTTAAATAAGCCTTTTACAATAATTAGTTTTATATATATATATATATATATATATATATATATATATATACACACACACAGACAAGCATGATTTATGGCGAAAGGCTAATTAAAAATACTTTGCCAATAGATCATGTTTTAGTTTTTATTTTATATATCACAATAAAAGGCAACAAGCATCGCATTTGTTGTTTTGTTTGTTGGGATTTTACATCCTGGTAACATCGTAGGTCATATCAGGAGCGGGTAAGCAAGCATAGAACCTACCGGAAGTGACTCCAAGCACTGCTGCAAAGCCAGCGAGTGCGGGATACGAGGTGAGGGAGCCCATACCACAGGTGACTAGTCCGCTCAGGAAGCCAGATGCTCCGACAAGCAGAGACCTGTTCACCATCTGCAAGTCTCCCATTAACCCTGAGAGGGCCCGAGAGACACCACCGACACCACCAAGAATCGACAGCAGCATAGCGCCAAGAGTCTTACTGATTCCAAGGTTATGGCTCAGTGACGGAAGCATGCCTAGAGCCGTGACATGGCCGGTTTGGATGAGGAATATCCCAATAAGGTACAACAGGTAGTGTGGTGTGGTTCTCAGTGGTTGCACAATGTGACTCAAGACTTGTCTCACTGCATTGGAGCAGGACTGCTTTGCCTGCCTCTCCTGCTGAGAATCACCCTGACTGTTTGCAGTGTTAGTCACTGGTTCAAGTTGTTGATGCTCAGTTCCATTCTTCAGATGGTGGTCAGCTGCAAGTGCCTTCCTGTCCCCACTTGCCCCTGCCTCTGCTGCTTCCACAATGAGAGGCTGCTTTAGCTTAGGCACAGGCCTGATTAAAGCGGAGAACACAAGCCCGTGCAGTTGAATCCCACCAATGATGATGAAGGCTCCTCGCCAGCCATATTCATCGATCAAGAGCTGGCAGGCGGGCGGCCAGACGAGAATGCCGGCACTAATGCTGGCCATTGTGACACCAGCCGCCAATGAGCGGTGTCGGTGAAAGTACTGTTGGCCGGAGATGGATGCAAGGTTGAAGAAGGTACACAGTGAAATACCTACAAAGGAAAGGATTAATATTCTGTACAGCAAATGGGGTGAAACTTTGGCAAAATGCGACAAGAAACCACAGGTTTTCGCAATAATGTTATAACAAGCCATATTATATAGGATATTTACAATTATATATACAGCTAACAGAATTTGGTGACAGAATTATGAAACAGGAAGCCACAGGTTTTCAAATAATTTGTAAAACTAGCATTATTATGATATCTACAACCACGCGCACATCTGGCGGAATTTGATCAAAACAACAAAATGAAGATAATATTATAAACCGAAATTCAGCCAGACAATGCTGTTCATCTACTATATTTCTTACTACCTCATCCACAAACTATTCTCTTTTTACTTGCACCGGATGCGGTGGCCGAATCGGCAAGAGCACAGGCTTCCAACGAGGTCAGGAGTTCGAATCCCAGCTGACTCAAACCAATGAGTCTACAAAATTGATACTTATTACAACCTACCATGGCACTCAGCATTATTAGGCATTCGATTCCCCGTGCCCCCAGCTCTGCCAATTTGAATTTCCACCACTGTGTATAACTTACAGCGTTATTAAAGGCCAGTTGCTCTCATGCCATGTCTATGTGGTGTGGGAGGTTAAAAATTCCTTGGGTGGGTAAAAGTGTAGGCTCGGGCATTCTATCGACAAACTGCCTAATGGTGAAAACAAGTCTATTCAGACTTATCCACGATAGGCAGTATAAATCATCAAGAAGAAGAAGGCTAGGGATTACTAGGACTGGTTAGCTCAGTATCAGGATGTGACTGAGTTGGAAATCGTGTCATAGTGCTGTCGGCCTGGCCTCCTAGTGGGGGAACACTATAAAGTCACCATCAGTGCGCACTGTCACACATCGGTACCTGTGCTCATAGTTGCCAGGATGTAAAGCCCAACAAACAAACAAAATCTTACTCGCAAGGATCCCATGGCTGAAGTAGAGGACATGGACGCTCTCAGCGAAGGCACTGATGAGAAAACTTGCGCAAGCAGCAAATGACGCGACAATCCCGACAGGGCGGCAACCATACTTTCTGGCCAGCGATGATGGAATGAATCCTGCAAAGAAGCAAACACATAACTGGGTTGTTCATTACTTTACTCATGCATGACCTCACCTACTGCCTACTTGGACCCTTTTCTCTGGTAACTACCCGGACTAACATCTTGTGCATCTCTATAGCTTCTAGAAAGGAAGGCCGATGGGAGAAATGCATAATCTTCACGAGACAATTATCCCTAAAGCCCAGTGAATAGGGTTCGTGTGTATAACTAGCTGGTGTAGTCCTCATCCATATCATGTAAAAGTTATAAAAATTGGACCACTTTTTTAGTCATGAAAATAAAACAGCATAACTTATCGTATTAGGCAATTTCTACCCCCCGACCCCCAAAAAGATAATTTACCCAATCGTCTTAAGCACTGATTATCCTATAGATAAGGTATCCAGCCTTTTCCCATTTTCAGAACAAAGAATCTCGGTTATGTACTCCATATAGGAACTCGTTATATTGTAAGAAAATATTCATTTTAAAAACTCATTTATATTATGCTTAGAACTAACCTCTACTAGGAATTTCCATGAGATACGTATTCTAATACTCATGGAACCATCAATTCCCACCTACTGAGTTGCCAAATTACATTACAATGCCAAATTAATTTCAGCATGCTTGCCCAAACTCTGACCGCATAAGATTCAACAGTAACAGGTTCAATTAAATTGACTTAATGTGCTCTTCTATGCTGTAACAAATGCTCAATAAGTGTAAAAGTATCTAAATTAGATATGTCGGATAAAATCTAGATAAAGGCTTTACTTTCGAAAATGTCTTGCTTTCATGGGACTATGCAGCTTTAATAAGTGCACTGGTAGTATCTAAGTCGGACATGTAGGATCAAATCGAGATAAGCGCTCTGGGTTTGAAAATTACACGCTTGCATCGGACTGGGCAGCTTTACGAAGCTCTCCTCACCCAAGATGAATCCAACGAACAGAAGCAGGCCGCCAACCCAGGTGACGGCTGCCTTGCTGGTGTTGAAGGCCTCGCTTAGATGCACGATGAGGACCCCGATGGTGGCGACACCTGAGGCATATAGCAAATCCAGGCCAGCGCAGGCGGCCAGCACGAACCAGCTGCAGCAAACAACTAGAGTAAAACCGCTCTAACCGACCACCTCCACAGATCGAACACTCCCCTATATTGATCACTTTATTTTGGTCCCAAATGATCGCCCATACAATATCACTGTAACACCTTTTTTGTAACTCCCTAAACCGACCACCTCCCTAAATGGACAATTTAAAGTCGGGCCCATGGTCGGTCGATTTCGAGAGATTTTACTGTATACTGAACTTTTAACCAGACAGGGGCCAGCCTGCCACCCACGTCCGTTCTTCTCACTGCCACCCGAGGTTAGGTTGTTGATGGAAGTACCTTATAAAAGTTATTTTTAAAACGTTCACAAAGCACGGTGCAGGGTGGCTATTTCCAAACTTGCTTGCTAAAACTAGTAAAAGGAGGCCATTGCATACGTGGTTATACGTTATCATATATATGGTGCAATAGACAATAACAAATTAAACTGCATTGCAAAAACAACAAATGTAAACATATGATATCATATATGTGTGATGGCTCACGGTCTTCCCCACACTGCCACGCACTGAGAGAAGAATGCCAAGATTCAGAATGAGTACGCTTCAAACCTGGTTTATTACAAAACCTCTCTGCACTCTGGGGCGTCAATAGTCCACTGACCTACCCCCTAACTCGCCAGGTGCCATGTCGCCTCTATAGGTGGGTGTGGGGTGAGCTAGCCACATGCAGTAGAGGGCAGCACCGTTTGGGGGGAGGGGGGGTCTTCCCGGTGGCAAGCCTTCCGCCACCTAGCGCAGTTCAGTGTAACTCCATAGGTGTTCGGCGTAGTGTCTGGCTCATGTACAGACTACTACATATGAAATACCATAACTCAATACACATGTAATACAAAATAAAAAGATTATTTTACATAAAACATTTTTGAGGGAGGAAGGGCAGATTTGTATTCCAGTTGAATAAAAAAATGTCCCACCACTGAACCATTGGTCTTCTGGTCTTAAGAGCTATGATGTATTTAAACTATTTATGGATGAGATAATGAGTTGTTTGTTTGTTGTTGTTTTACGTCCTAGCAACATCTAAGGTCATATCAGGACGGGTACCGACTTGTGACAGTGCACACTCATGGCGACTTTATAGTGCTGTCCCACTGGGAAACCAGGCCGCCGGGACCATGACCTGGTATCCCACTCAGTCACATTATCCTGACACTGAGCACACCAGTCCTTGCCCTATCCTAATAATGCCGAGCGCCTGGCTAGGAAGCGACAAGTATCAATTTTAAAGTCATTGGTTTGACTCGACCGGGACTCGAACCCACGACCCCACGATCTACCAGCACGGGAGACGGACGCTCTAACTCATTCGGCCATCCCGTCTGAGACGGTATGAACAATATAAAAAATAGCAAGGAAGTCTCACACTTCACAGATATCATAGGGATTTTAATTTGTATATATATATACATTATATGTGGATAGGATAGTCGTTTCACTTCACATTTCATTGATTTGCTGCTCATACCTGTGAGGATGAAATTGTCTCCCTTGTTTGGAGACATTACTACCATGAGTCTGATTTGCTGGTATGGTTACTAGTATTAGTAGTCGCCGTGAATATGGCCTATGCTGCCGACACGCCGTAAAGCAACCACCAATCAATCAATCAGTATTAGTAGTAGAATTAGGATTGTGTCGATAGCGTTTGCAGGATACATTTGCATTGTATATGTCAACCATAGCTTCAGGGTTAATATATTCAAAGATACCGCTTATCAATTAAAGCTGCAGTCTGATGAAAGCGCTAAATTGTTCATCTCATAACACCTACCTAGATTTGGTCCAGCACATATCTAACTTAGATAGCCTACTGGTCCACTTATTAAGCATATCTTGCTGCATTGAAAAGAATACTAACTTAATTTAATACAACCGGTCACTGTTTAAAATTATGGTGTCCCACATTTCGACATGCAAACGAAAATTAATTTGGTGTTCACTTCAAATATCTCCGAAACTATTTATAATAAGATGGTACTTTAATTCTCTAACTGTCAGCATTGAACAGGGGGTGGGGGGTAAAACCTAATAGGACTTAGGAGGACTGCCGACTGTATGGTCTTGTCGGTTCGTCGGTTTGGTTAACTTACACTTTACAGATTAACTTATAGATCCTCTTCTGGCTCATCTAGGCCCTATTGGGCCCCTAATGCCAGCTTGTCATGGTAAAAACAAGAACCATTTCTTTGTACACATATGGAGGTCAACGGAGCCCTGAAGTCATATAATTGTGGGTGTCCTCTCCAATGTCTACCCAGCCTTCTACCAAATGCTTCTACTGTTGGTGCTTCAACCCAAGGCACAGCATCACACTTCATGGTGACTACAGAGGGAAGATTTCACCTCAGTTCGGTCATGGCCTATGAGTATGACATGCAATTGGTTACATGTGCACGAGATTAAGGCAATATGTGGGGAGTTAGTAGTAAACCAGAACCATGGCTACAATTTGTTAATAACATTAGCATATATCAATGAAAGACTATCAGAAATGCAAAAGAAAGAAATTAAAATGTTATTCCTTTATTAAAGAGCAAAAAGTGATGTGTTGTCTTATTATTCACCAGATATAATTAAATATAACATATATTCTACTGACACTTTCAAAGTCCTTACCTATATGTAGTATCTTGGTATGGTAGTCCTTCTGTCACATCTTTGGTCATCTTGCTCGGTGCTTTAAACCCCAGGTCTGTGACACCCACTGAATTAGGTAAGTTGATGTCGAGATATCTAGTTAAGTGAAGTTGTGCTGGGCATGCTACTAGTACTACCGCACGGATGCAGGGTAGTTCCCCAAGGTGACGTAGGGTGGCATTCAGGACCTTCGTATGGGGCTGGTTTGTTAATGTCTGGTGGTCTCTTCAGGTGTCAGGTGTGGTCCTATGTTTTTAGACTACAAACGCCGGGGGGTTGCTTTGCTCAAGGTTGGGTTGGCGCTGGGAGTAGAGGGTACTTTAGGAAGGAGTGTGGACAGAGATGAGTCGAGCAATGAAGTAACGTAAACAAATGAGATTGCCGCTACTGGACGGGGGGTGGATATGAGTTACTTTTTTTTTTTCACATTTTAATTTTTTTTTTTTGTCTTCTGGTTTCAGTTCTCTTTTTATTCTTCTTATTTTCTCCTTTCTTTCCCACTTTAAGATCCTTGTTTATTTTCACATCACCTAACGATCAAGATATATTTGGACAGACAATAATTCAATTTCATGTGATATTAGCCTGACTCATACCAAATACATGAGCGAAGTGAAAATGTGAAATTTTACACATTTACATCAAAATTTCCAGAAACTTTTTTTCAACTTGGTTTCAAATTTTTTCTTGTAAGACATCATTTTGTTTGCTTAACTGTAGCTTAATTCATCAAATCTTGTTGGAATGTTGTGTTTGCTAAAATGATGTTATGGATGTGTTTAATTTCCATGCTACACCGGACATGTCAACATATTGTTTAAGTTGTATATTATCAAAATCAAAAAGTGAAATAGATTTTTTTTTCAACTCTGACATATCCACAAGATGTGAACCGTCATATGACTATGGATTCTGCTATTATTTGGGATGCTTTTTGCCATTATGTGGAATGTTTTCACTTTTGGCTTCCATGTCACAAAAGTGGTATCCAGTTTCAGAGAACAATCCATATAGGACTGGCCACCAAACATATATAGGGCCTATATATGAAGTATATTAAAGTTGCATAGTGCAATGGTTTTGAATTTCTGTATTTTTTTCTGAGATAAATATATTAGATCAATCACGAGTATCTACTTTACATTAGTTCGAAGTTACTTTTATTTTAAATGGTAAACTTTTGAGATATTTTGAATGCAAACATAGAAAATTAGTTTTGGCAAGCTTGACAAATCTCTGACACCATAGACTTCCACAGTAACAGGTTCTGTTAAATGGACTCAGTATTGCCTTCTACGTAGAAACAAATGCTTAGTAAGTGCATCAGTATCTAAGTTAGATATGTAAAATCAAATCTAGATAATTGGTTTTGTTTTGAAAATTATATATTTCATCGGACTATGCAGCTTTAAATGATGTAATATATAAGTTTTCTGCGCAATAACAATACATTTTAGAGATGCATATTCATGTAAGAATATGCAATATTCCTCGTGATAAATGAAATTATTTCATATGAACCCACACCTAATATGGGGAGCTGTGGATGGGGGTAATACTAATACTAGTAATAGCGCGAGGGTACAGGGGCCATATGCATGAAGCAGTGTTAGCAAGCCAAAACGCGTTTAGACGGGATTTCTGGTTTAGCGCGGAAAAGTTGGTATGCATGGAGCAGTGTTAGGCCTAACACCGAGCGTTTAAACTCGGAAATTCTAACTCCGCTGATATCTGGTTTACAGCGGTGTTAGTGCTAGATTAGTGTCAGGATGGAACCCAAATCTACTCAATGCTATCATATTTAACAGAATTACATACGCAATAAGTGAAATTTAAGCAAATTAACCCTTCAAACGAAGCGATATTAACGCAGCAGCCGCATTGGCGGCGATATTACTAGTTATATTTTCGAATCGACAAACGTAAAGTAAACAAATCGCCGCCGGCGCCGCATCGACGTCGCTTTCCATACTGGCGGTGGCGGCGGTTTGTTTACTGTACCGTCGTCGATTCGAAAATATAACTAGTAATATCGCCACCAATGCGGCGGTAGCCTTAATAACGCTTCGACTTTAGGGTTAAATTGATAAAATTTCACTTATTGCGTATGTAATTCTGTTAAATATGATCGCATTCAATAGATTTGAGCCAAATATCTGGCTACAAATGCAGAGGGATTTCCCAAATCTATAAATACATTCACGTTTAGCTAACACTCACCGTTTAAGCGCTCATGCATACGGCTTGACATAGTTCTCGACGATGCCGATAAACGGTGATAGCTACCCAGTGTTAGAGGCTTAACACCACACGCCGCTAACACTGCTCCATTTTGGTTCCCCGCCACAGTCGTGTGGACTTTAGGCTTGGCAAAAAGCATTACATCATCGGACCATATATGGAAGCCATGTACGAAGGGACCGGTGTTGGTGTTCCTAAGCGTGGCATGCACTAATTTGCGGTGGAGCCGTCAAACCAATCCTGTCATCTATTGTGCGAGCGATATTTACATTCCCTAAACATACATAATTCAAATAAAACTCTCAAAGTGAGATTCTGGTAAAACGATTATCACGAACGCGACTCGGGACACCCGAGTTGCTAGAATTTCAAATCGAACACCGCGAGTGGAGTAAAACAAATACACGCGCAATAATAAAATACTTTGCTGGGTCTGGAGGGTATCATATGAATCCACAATGGAACCTAATATTCATACAAACCAGTATTTAGTTCGTCCTGTCAGTAGAGTAGATCACGAGGTTTAATCAGAACTCAACACGTGAACTAATGTTGGATGTCAACAGCGCTGGTTCTCAACTGTAACCTAACAAGTGAAGCAGCGGGACTTGTACCTAGTACTGAGTTTCCCCGCTAGATAGCAGCACTAGATTGCATATAGTCCACATGTGGATATCGTTATCAGTCCGAGACTTGAGTAGGCATATTTTCTCACATTATACCACTATACCTAGGCAGTTATGTGGCGCGTCAATTCAAAGAGAGCAGTATTGAAATAGTACAGAAGTTGGCATACGTATGACTACAGCGGTTCTTTTGGTATGGAATTAGGAGTAGTTTTCACTAGGTGGCGCCAGAGAAATCGATTTCTGTCATGTGCACTTACAGTTTGAATTTAATTGTTGAACTTTATTTATGACAACCGTGAGATCGTTTTGTCAGTGAATAACGTAGTCCAAGATAATAGAATATGAGATCAATAATAAGATAACATACAAAATATACATGATACATTATCCCATCTTTGTTATATAGGTCCGCGGTTAAAATTAACAACAGCGGCCGGTTAGCTCAGTTGGTTAGAGCGTCGTGCTAATAACGCGAATGTCGTGGGTTCGACCCCCACATTGGCCATCGCATATTTTTTCTAGCTACTTGACGCAAATATGCCATATTTTAAACAAATGTATTGTGATACATTTTCTATATTTAGTTTTTAGAATTATATATAACCAACTCAAGCTTACCTTTTCTAATTTCATATACGATAATCATTTCTTCTCTAGTTCTATGGTATGTGGAAAACTAAGCACAGTCAGATGGAATCAGAATTTGTAATAACGAAATAGCGAATAGAGGGGGTGTAATGACGTCACGAGGCAACTTCCGGTGGCCATATTGGATTACATATGCAAGGCTTGGAAGTGCTTACATTGTGTTTATTTACCGATTTGTTGGTTTATTTGTCACTGTTTTGAGCAGTTTGACCTCAAAAGTTGGGGGGAAAGGGTTTTTTGATGGAGGGGAAGCATTTTTAAAATCATGTAGCCTCACATCGTTGCGAAAGCGCAGTATGTTGACACTTTGAATGCTTTGTTGAAGAATTAGATAGTTTCAGGCAGTACCCACTAGGTGGCGCCACACACTTGGGCAGCCCTAACTATAGGTAGGTCCAATGGTGGCTGTAGTGTTCTTGGTATATGACAGGGGGCGCCATAGGTGGTATTAAGTGTACTCCAAGATGGCTAACTGCTAAGTGATGACATCACATGCACTCCCTCTATAGCGAAATAATAGCTAATAAGTAATGAGTAATGGTGGACAGGAAGTGTGAACACTTATTTGTCTCTCATTTATGCTTGAGTGCAACTAAATAAGCAACACAAGGAATAATTAGTAGCATGTGGAGAATAATGGGTCAAATTTCCCTGGATCATCAGCCCATGCTTTTTCTAATCTATTCATGAATGAATTTATTGACTCGGCATCAATAACATTTTGTGGGAGACTGTTCCATATATTTATGATCCTGTTTGAGAAACTGTTGCCTTAACTTTGAAATGGCTGTGGGTTTTACTAGTTTGAGAGTATGGCCCTGACTGCCTTCTCTTTTATTCAAGGTGAAAAATTGGTTTATATCTATTTTATCAAAACCTTTCATAATTTTAAATACTTCAATTATGTCACTTCTTTTCCTTCTGTAGGAAAGGGTAGGAAGTTTCAATTCCCTCAGCCTTTGTTCTTAGGGTAAGTCCTTTATAACTGCAACTAATTTCGTTGCATGTCTCTGAACCTTTTCGATCTCCAGAATATCTTTCCGAAAAATTGGGCTCCAAATTTGTGGACAGTATTCCAAAATTGGTCTAACATGAGACTTAAATAGAATGAGAAAATTGTTCTTGTTGAGGCGATGGAAAGTTCTTTTAATTATTCCTACGCTCTGGTTAGCATTTGAGATGATGGTGCTCATGTGTTTCTGAAAGGAAAGTTGGGAGTCGAAGGTTACGCCCAAGTCCTTTTAATAGCTATCTTGTTCCAGGACAGTGTTCTTCATACTATATAGGCATAATGAGGATTATTTTTCCCGTAATGAATAATTTTGCACTTCTTTTCATTGATGAGCAATTGCCATTTCTCGGACCATTGTGCGAGTTTCAGAATATCCTCTTGCAAGAGATTTTTATCTCATACATCTTTTATTGCTCGAAAGACCTTTGTGTCATCCGCAAATATTTTTAGGTTTGATGAGACACTGCCTGGCAGGTCATTTATAAATATTATAAATAATATTGGTCCTAGCACACTTCCCTGAGGTATTCCTAAGGTGACATCCTTAAAGGAAGATTTTTATTACCTACGACTACCCTTTGCTTTCTCTCAGACAGGAAGTCCTGTATCCATTCAGAAATTGATCTGGATATTCCCAGAGCTTTGATTTTGTTTAATAGTCTTTTGTGGGGCACACTATCAAAGGTTTTGGAGAAGTCCAGATAGATGGTGTCCCATGCCAGGCCATGATCCAGACAGTCAGTCCAAATTTCCATCACTTCTAGTAGTTGTGTCAGGCAAGATTTGCCTCCAGTGAATCCGTGTTGGTTTGGAGATATCAATCCCAGTTTTTCCAAATGTTCTACGACACGATCTCGGATTATTCTTTCTAGCATTTTACAGCATAGGGAGGTTAAACTCACTGGTCTATAATTTGATGCCAGGCGTTTTGGTCCCTTTTTATGCAGGGGTTTGACATCAGCATCTTTCCATTGTTTGGGTATTTTCCTTTCAAATAGGCTTTTATGGAATAGAGATGTCAAAATAGGTCCAATTTGCTCAGAACACTCTTTGATGATTTTTGCATGGATCCCATCTGGCCCGGGTGCCTTGGAGACATTTAGTTTTTCAATTAATTTTTCTACTTTACCGTCTGTTATATCAACGTCACTGATGAATTATGTGACTCCTGAATCTGGAGAGGGTGGGGTATTATCCGTATTTTCATTGGTAAACACACTGATGAAGAACTCATTGAGTAGTTCAGCTTTGCCTTCATCGTCTACGATTAGTTCGTCGTCACTATTGGCTAGAGCTGGTATGCCATTGCCATTTTTTTATTTATGTGAAGCATAACTCCAGAAATTCTTCGGGTTATTTTTAATGTCTTGGACAATTTGTCCTCAAAAGTCTCTTTGTGTCCACTGACAATGTCGTTTGCGGCATTCCTAGTGATTGTAATAATTGTCCAGAGAGACTTCTCTGTTTTTGGTTTCGGGTTTGTTGTTGTTTTGTTTTGGTATGCATACTTAATTAGGTCTATATATGTAGGGGATGTACTGACCAGCTGGGCCTACATAGGCCTATTATGTCTGAAAGCAACTACTCACCGGTACTAGTATTGTATAGATCGTTGATCATCATCAAAGATATCATATTCATATCACTATGCTAAGCTTATCGCCCTCCTCGTGAAGTAAATGGCATAGTTCGATGGTTTAAGTTTATGTTAATTTGTGAGATAAATATAGAAGTTTGATCATTATAATATATCTTACTTTTCATCAGTAGAGTAGGTTAGATTTTTTTAATTAACCAGACAGGATGGCCGAATGAGTTGAGTATCCGTCTCCCATTTTGGTAGGCCGTGGGATTCGAACCCTGGTCGAGTCAAACCAATGACTTAACAATTGATACTTGTCACTTCCGAACTAGGCACTCAGCATTATTAGGATATGACAAGGAACAGTGGAATGAGGAAGACCAATCATCCACGATTGAAATTCCCCTGCTTAATCAATTAATGTACAAACAAACAACAACCAAAAGAAACTTCAGAGATATTGGAAGCGTAAACCTGCTAAATTAATTCTGGCATGCTTGTCAAAACTCTGACACCACAGGCTTTAACAGTACCCAGATAGCACACAGCCGTCGGTCCGACGGCGGCCGCTCCGGTGGCCCGACGGTGGAAAACGCCGTCGGGCCGACGTTGTTTTGTCCAACCTCCCGCGTCGGCTTGTTTTGTCGGCGGCTGCTGCCGTCGGCCGATTGCGGAAAATTAAAAACCGCGACGAGCGCGTGGACAAAAACAACGTCGGCCCGACGGGGGGCGAATATACGCCGTGGGCCAGACGTCCCTTTTGTCCAAACCATCCACCGTCGACTCGACGGCGATTAAACGCCGTCGGGCCGACGTTGTTTTGTCCAACCATCCACCGTCGGGGCGACGGCGGCTGCCGCCGTCGCCCCGACAGCGGAAACCAACGACGAGCCGAGAAAACACTGTCACTCTAGTGTCAATACGTACAGGTGAAAGATTATTAGTTTTATTCCAAATTAATAGAAATCTAGAACCCTAACCTTATAAATTTAATATAGTCTGTACGTATTGACACTATAGTGACAGTGTCTTCTCGGAAAAAACCAAGATGGCGGTTTTTCGTCAATTAATTCCGTACAGGGTAATTCAAATCGTATTAACACGAATAATTCCATTAATACTTCGTAATAAATTACAAAACTTTCACAAAATAATCTAAACATAATGATAAACAAACCTGTTAAATAATTCCTTAAAATTCCTCCGATTTTTGGAGTTATTTGTAGAAAAAGAATGCTGGTCAACGATCACACGTGCTCCGCTGGCGAATCGAAGTCAACAAACCGTACCGGATAATTCAAATCGTATTAACACGAATAATTCCATTAATACTTCGTAATAAATTACAAAACTTTTACAAGATAATCTAAACATATTAATAAACATACCTGTTAAATAATTCCTTAAAATTCCTGGGATTTCTGGAGTTATTCGTAGAAAAAGAACACTGATCAACGATCAACGAACACTGATCAACGATCGCACGTGTTGCGCTGGCGACTCGAGCCGGAATCCAAATTTAAAGAACTGCGCATGCGCATCCCACCACCGTCGGCTCGACGGTGGACCAAGTGTGGAAAATGAATGCAAACCTGCGGCTGCCCACCACCGTCGGGCCGACGATGGCCCGACGGTGACTCAAAAGTGGAAAGGGATTGAACCCTAACGTCGGAACACCACCGGCGGCCCGACGGTGGCCCGACAGCTCAAAAGTGGAAATTTGGATTGAACCCTAACGCCGGAATAACACCGTCGGCCCGACGGTGAGTCAAAAGTGGAAAGGGATTGAACCCTAACGTCGGAAATCAACCGGCGGCCCGACGGTGGCTCAAAAGTGGAAAGGGATTGATACCCAACGTCGGAACACCACCGTCAGGCCGACGGTGGCCCGACGGTGGAAAGTTGGTGCCGACGGACCGACCAATAGCCGACGTCGGGCCGATGGCTGTGTGCTATCTGGGTATTAGCTTCTATTAAATTGAATAGGCCTATGTATGTTCAAAATTAGATAAGTGTTTTGCTTTTGAAAATGTTATGCGATTATCAGATTATGCGGCTTTAAATTAAGTGTACTACACGGCACAGGTCTAACTGCAGTATAGCGCATATGTTACGTTGTTTGGGTGGGAAAGCAGCGTTTCCTCGCTATTTCAACAACAACAAATTAGCCTACACTTACAAATAAGTTTCTCGGTAGGCCCTAATTTAGTAATTATGTTATTTCTCATATTTCTTTTAATTCTGGTGTAGGCATAATCCCTCCCCCCACACCTCGCCTTCACTCTCCCTCGCCCTTACTCTCGCCCCCCCCCCCCCACCTCGCCCTCACTCTCCCTCGCCCATACTCCCCCCACCTCGCCATCACTCTCCATCGCCCTTACTCCCCCCCCCCACCTCGCCCTCACTCTCCCTCGCCCTTACTCCCCCTGCACCTCGCCCTCATTCTCCCTCGCCCTTACTCCCTCCACCACCTCGCCCTCACTCTCCCTCGCCCTTAAAGTGCATAGTCCGATCAAGCATCAAATTGTCAAAAACAAAACAATTATCTAGAATTGATTCTACATATCTAATATAGATACTGTTCACTTATTAAGTAGTCAGGGGGCCAACTCACATAGGTGTGAAAGTGCGTACTAATGCAATTTTATTGCTGATTGTGCTAGATAGGGTTATTGGTAGTGAGAATCAAGAGGGTGCCACTCTGGCACCCTTGAGCAATTTATTTTATAGGCCGTTTTTGATATGACGTCATATTGGATCAAACCGGCATTTTTTGTGGCATTAGGGGGTAGTGTTCGTATATCAGCTATAGTATCAGTTCTAACTTAGCACTTAGCACTACATATAGTATACCAGAAGAAAGGATATTGAAGTACCGTTCTCATGGTGTAAAAATTATCATTGTAGAACAAATATACATGCCACAGTATACATTCACAAGCAATTGTCATCGACAACTGAAACTGAAAAATATTGCGAAATACTCATTTCAGTGTGATATTTTTGCTATTAAAATAATAATAAATGTAGTGTAGTTGTACCTCAAATATGTATCAAATTGGAATAAGCAAGTCCCAATCCTATTTATACATTTAATGAAAACAATATTAAACAAAACAATTGATGGATACATAAGTAAACCAAACTAAATCCGGAATAAGATCTGACATGTGCAGAGATACACTTTTCATAAGATGAATTTGAAATATGTCAAATGGCTTTTAACTACATTGTAGTATTTCTTTGGGAAATAGTACATAAACCAATATAACAAACAGACATGGTGTATTGTCTTATTCATTTAGGTTGCCATACGTGTCATATATAAAGCGCTTGTGACAGTTCATTTCACATGATTTAGGCTTCAGGATCCAATCCATCAGTCCTCTGCATTTTCCTCATCATCGTCCTCGTCGTTCTCGTCGCCATCCATGAATGGGGCAGATTCATGTTTTGTGTGTTCGTTCGAGCATCCCTCATCTGCTCCGCATTTACAGTACGTCGTGCAGGAAAGCCTGCCTGCCCGACAGCTGCACTTGAGGCTCCCACATGGCATGCTCGATTTGCAACCAAATGCCACAAATTGCATGAGGGATGGTGGGGCAGCAGTGGAAGTGCCATTGACAGGGCAAAGAAGGGTTTTGTTCAACTCCCATCCATACTGACTAACATCAAGATCTGGTGGGTGTAGCTGGTCTGCCGCTCGCCATGTTAGTATCTGGATACAAGCTCTCTTGATGTGCTGTAGCGCAGCTTCACTCGTTGGAGGAAGGCTCTTAATCTTTGGTGGATCCTTCTTTTTGCTGAAGAGTAGATATCTCAGCCCATCTAGTTTTGACGCCACCACACCTCCATACAAATAGGACAAGAATTGGAAGCCTTCCCTTGTCCAGTCCTCTTCCGACGCATCAGGATCTGCAAATGCCCGAAGTGGAACCTTAGATTTCAGTAGCATACTGCACAGGGAAGCCTTCCCTTTGCCATATGGGTACGATACGTTTGCTTTCACAAGCATGCAAGGCAGCGGATTTCCTGAATCTTTTCACCTCGTTGTAGCTGCAGCAGAAACCGTTGGAGTACAGAATGTCAACCAGTTCCTTCGATCCAGAGCGATGGTGTATTTGGAGAGCCAGGCCCAGTGTTGTCTGGTTAAATCTCCGTGACACTAAAGCTTGTATGGCTTGCACCAAGGCCAGAGACTTCTTAGACACTTTACCATTTGACACTAGGCTTGACAGTAGCGTGAGAAGCGTTTCACTGCAATTATAAAAGGCACTGTCCTTGGTGAAGTCACCCAACTTGTATGCAGTCATTTTTGGGAGAGACCTAGAGTGCACCTCAGCTTGTATCTTGTGACACATGTCCTTCACAACATCAGAATCATTTGCTTCCACAAGTTTCAGAGTGGCTAGCAGATATTTTTTTAAGGAAATTAGACTGGCACATCCTTTCACCTGAAGTTATCACCAGAGCTGGTCCAAAGTGCTCTTCCAACCATTGACAAGTTGTGAACGGTCCTTTCGGTCTCTTGCCTGAATGACATTCTCAGCACACATGTCATCAGCCAAACTGCTACTTCTCTCTGTAGCTGCCATGTGATCTCTATACAAGCTGTATATCTCGACTGAATTCCACACTGTAGATGCATTCCCTCTCAGAGTGTTCACAACATGTTGGAATGCGAGATCACATGCGGATGGCTCTGACTTTGTAGCAATGTTGGAGGCAGATTTGACGTTGCGCTCGCCAGTGAATTGCATGAAACAGGCAAAATGGTACTGTGCATCCGCGGCATGCAGATCTGCTAAAGAACCATTAAACCGGATACAAACTTGCTCAGCTGAGGCATCGTTTCGTTCATCATATACAGTTAGAAGTTCATTCTTCATCTCTCTTGTGCGACATTGGATGACTCTCCTCCATTAATAAGGATTCTTTGAGTCCTTCGAGAGGCACTTTTCACCAAGTATGAGGCAATGCACCCTGAAATGAAAAGAGCTGAATTCGGATCGCCTCCTTTTCTGTTGATGATCATGTGTATCGATGGTTCCTATGCGCTTTTGTTCCCTAGCAATATGTGTCTTTGATGTATAGCTGGATATGCAGGACTTGTGAAACTGTAAAGCGAGGTTTGGATTGTTGTCGAGGTCTTCTTGGAGCCCAATATGGATCAAATCTTCGCGTGATATGCTTGCAGAAATAATGTTTTTTATTCGCTGTTCCCTTCTAGTAACGAGGGTTCCCTCCGGATTGTTGCAGTCTGGGAAGAAACATTTTGCTGTGGATTCCATCGTTCACATCGGGTATCATCTATGATGGCTCACAGGTTCAACCTAGGACTATATAAAAGACTGTTTATATAGTTTGGAAATGAATATAATGGTCAAAACACCACTTCCATACCTTGTTTTACAGAATAGTAATATTTGTGTTTAAATAACATCTGCAAACACAATAATGTCATAAGTCTTTGAAAGTATCCAAGTTTAGCGATACTTTGAACATTTTTGGTTTTGTTGATTGACATGTCCTGAATACTTTGACAGATGACAGTCCAGGCATTGGAACCACTATGCTATATTTCGAGGTAGACCGCCCACCACGGACACTCGGCACCTTGTGTGTGCCACACGGTGAGGATTATGAATTTGGTCTGTTTAAAAGGGAACATATTATTTTCTTTATTATTGGGATTAGTTTTTCCACAAAAAAGTGTACATTTTGATTACCGTGAGTTGGCAGTAATAATTCCTTTTGAGCCTTTCTGTATTTACACTTTTGTATCATACATAGAAGTTTTATACATTAGGAGAAAGGTACTTCAATATCCTTTCTTCTGGTATAATATATGTAGTGCTATGTGAATTAGAAATGATACTACAGCTGATATATGAAGACTACCCCCTAATGTCGAAGGGCACAACAATGCTGGTTTGATCCAATATGACATCATATCAAAAACGGCTTATAAAAAAAATTGCTCAAGGGTGCCAGAGTGGCACCCTCCTGATTCTCAAAATATAGGTATATGACTACCACAATCTGCAATAAAATTGCATTAGTACGCACTTTCACACCTATGGCTGTTTTGGGCCTTTGGCCCCCTGACTAAAGCCTTTGTTGCCACATAGAAGGGAATACCAAGCCAATTCAATAGAACCTGTTACTGCAGAAGCCTATGGAGTCAGAGTTTTGGCATGCTTGCCAAAACTAATTTGACATGTTTGCACTTCAAATATCTCAGAAGTTAGCCATTTAAAATAAAAGTTACTTCAAACTAAAGTATGGTAGATTATAACGATCAATTTAGTATATTTATCTCAGAAAGATGACAGAAACACAAAACCATCGGACTATGCAACTTTAATCCCCCTGCACCTCGCCTTCACTCTCCCTCACCCTTACTCCCCCTGCACCTTGCCCTCACTCTCCCTCGCCCTTACTCCCCCCCACCTCACCTTCACTCTCCCTCGCCCTTACCCCTCTCCCCCTCGTTCTCCGCCTTGCTCTCGCTCTCCCTCAATATCACGAAAGAGGCTTGGGTAGCAGTAGAGGAGGTGTTATTGTTACTGTGATATATGCGTAAGAGACGTCTAGATGGCTAGACGTCTAGATGGCTAGACGTCTAGACATGTCTGTAATATATGCAAATGAGATGATGTCATGGACAAGTTTGGCCGGCTATGGTTTGAGCCCTGAAGGGGAATAAAGTCATTCAGTATCCAGAAGTCAAAGTGTTCAGACGTTGTACTTTCACATGGTGTCAGATAGGAAGAATGCCGCCCGCGAATACACTGCCGGGTTTGCGGCCTCCTGGTCAGCTTGTTCTCAGCAACAACGCCAGATCGAACTGGAAAACATGGATCAGAGCATATGACATATACGCCACTGCTGCAGGTGTCATATTGAAGACAGAACGAGTGCAATGCTGCATCTTTCTTCACGTCGCTGGCGAAGAAGCACAAAAAGTTTTTGCCAATATGTCCATCGCGCTCGCTGACCGAGAAAGGATCGGACCACTCACAGACAAGCAAGCAGAACGCCATATCTGAACGGACAGATTGGAGGACAGGGCCCTAGGTGATGGCCCACAAATGCGCGGATGCCTAGAGGCACAGACATGACTGCACAGATGCCAAGAAGCACAGATGCACAGATCGTCGACAGAGACGAACAGCTGTAATGAAAACGGCCAGGATGAAGACGCGCAGAACATCAGGCCAACTAAGCAACAGGTGAGCAGCGAGCAGTGAACACGGAGCACCGTGATGCAAGCATCGGATGCCAGGCCACTGATATTGATATATAATTCCATCATAATATTGCTATGGACTCGTTATTAGTGATGGTAATTGTTTTGTCAATGGAAAGAAAATACAACTGAATATGTATTTTTATTGTGTCATTATGGAAAATGTGTTTTATGGAGGCTAAGCAGCCGGACAGTTCAAAGGACTTCAGTGCCATAGTGTGCTCGGACACTCGCTAAACCTGTGGTTTAAGTTACTTACTTACTTATGCCTACTCGCTTAAGTTAAATGCTTGTATATTTTATTGTATTACTGTATGATGAATGAGTAAGCCTGGTATGTTTTATTGGGATTTTGAAACATTTCATGTCTCAGAAATACTTTGAGGGGGGGATGTGATATATGCGTAAGAGACGGCTAGACGTCTAGACACGTCTGTAATATATGCAAATGAGATGACGTCATGGAAAAGTTTGGTCGGCTATGGTTTGAGCCCTGGAGGGGAATAAAGTCATTCAGTATCCAGAAGTCAAACTGTTCAGACGTTGTACTTTCACAGTTACTGGCAGTTGTCACTCCAATTTGGGAGAGGACTGTGACCACACATTGTCGGACAATAAACTTATCCACGCCCATTTTCAGTGATGGCCGGGACTGCTTCTGAGTTCTCATGTAGCCGAGTCTAATAATGCGGCCACTCACACTACGCAATCAATGCAAGTAATACCCAGTCCCATCGTGAGATAACGCATAGATCTATCCCTATCCACTATCACAATGCTGTGTACACTTAGGCACTGGTTGAATGGCACGTTGTGTCTACCTAGTTGTTCATGAGCATCAAATGTGGTCTGTAAAGGTAATACAGTACAGCCCCATTAAACCAAGCTCGGTTAAACCAAACGATCGGTTAATCCAAACTTTTATTGGTGGCTCAGCAAAATACTACCATATATCATATAAAAAAGTCGGTTATTCCAAATTATCAGTTAATCCAAACAAAATTGTCGGGCCCCAGGCCACTTCTGGTACAGTTAAACCAAACTTTCATGTGGTTATAACTATAAGGTCATCTGAGACTTTTTTTATATGATAAATGGTAGTATTTTGCCAGGCCGCCGAAAAAGGTTTGGATTAACCGATTGTTTGGTTTAACCGAGCTTGGTTTAACGGGGTTATACTGTATATATACATAAAAAACAATAATCAAAGTGTCCACATACATTGTATATTACATTCATAATGCACCCAGGTTTTTGGCAAAGCCAAGTCAAAGTCGAAGCCAAAGCTTGGTAAAAACCAATGATCGGTTAATCCAAAAAAAAATTTAGGGTCCGGTCAAGTTTGGTTTAACAGGGTTATACTGTAAAAGAGTATTGAGTTCCCATTACCTGCTCTATTAGTTCAAAGTTTATACTTTTCGTGGAGTACTGTGGTTGGTTGTTGTGTTTTATGTCCTAGCAACAGCTAAACTCATATCAGGACCGGTACCGACTTGTGACAGTGCACACTAATGGCGACTTTATGGTGCTGAGCCACTGGAAGACCAGGCCACTGGCACCATGACCCAATATCCCACACAGTCACATTATCCTGATACTGTGTACACCCATCCTTGTCCTATCCTATTATGTCAAGGGCCAGGCTAGGTAGCAACAAGTATTATTTTTTTAAGTTACTTTGACCCGGCCCAGATTCGAACGCCCGACCTTCTGCACGGGAAGCCTATGCTCTACCGATTCGGCCACCGCGTCCGGCGTGGAGCGCTGTGAGTTTCATTAACGCTACATCAGCACAAAAGAATAGCAAAATAATGGGCAATTAAAATATTACGCAGACCATTACTGCTTATAGTCCGGGTGCCGAGGGTTGCAGTTTTTTTCTTTGGTGATTTTGGTAGACTGGGTGGTAGTCTTCAATTTCCAGGTGGATGGCCGCTGGTCACCCTTGAGCAATTCTCTGAATTAACCTTTTTGTGCTGGAAGCGCAAAATTGAAAAGTGCCACACGAATGAATATTAGTTGGGTGGAGGGTGTAGGTCCAAGTGTTATGATGTATATGGTCTCGCGTGGCGTTAAAGGCATCAGCGCATGCTCAACATTCGAAAATTTGCCAGTATGTTGGCATTCATCAAACTTTTCAGCGACAAGGGATAAAAGTGGGCTTATACATAACGTACATACGACGTACGTAACATATGCAGAACGTATCTCTGACGTATTGCTAGCATATGAGAGCGTTCATGTGCCTCGCAAAACATTTGTAAAACGTTTGTAAAACGCTCGCATACGCTCACGGAAAGCTGACCAACGTTACATACATTACTCCATCGCTAGAAGTACGGCGTATACATTAAATATGCTGGAGATACAGCAGGCATATATTCGGAGTACGTTAGGAGTACGTAATGCATCCGTTTTCAGTGTGCGGACTGCACATTCCCACTGGCTGAACATACGGCTAACGTGCAGCAACGTATACCAACGTATCCCTAATGTACTCTCAACGTAAGCCAACGTATCCCGAACATACACACAGTGTATGTTCAACGTACGAGCCACACTTCGACACGTGTTGGAAATTTTGAGCATGCACAAACAATTTTCGGAGCTTTGACGCACGGCGAGGTAAGATGACTATAATGACGTATCCGGAACGTACCTGACGTATGCCCAATGTATACATAAAGTATGACGACGTACGCCGATGTGTTGGTCGAAAATCACATACGTCAGCATACGCTAAGGCTATATGTCGTAGTGTGACAGGCCCTTAAGAGGGGGGGGGGGTGCGGCTAGCTACGTTTGACAAAAATTGTGTTACGTAATATTTGAACGGCCTATAATTAGAAATACCAAATAAACTGAAGATACTATGACACGTTCAATAACAAGTTCAATTTACCTATTAAATGAGAGACTGCAGTATAAATTTCGATATAGGCCTATCTAGAAAACCACTACCGCAGCTGGTGCCTGTGTTAATGTTGCTAATCAATAAACCTTTATAGCTCTCTGAGACGGGTATCGTACTCCAACTAATGCCCGGTACACACCTACCGTTTGTCTGCGCACACCTCCCGTATACGATCAAAAACTGCCCGTTTCGCCCACAAAAATCGCTTGGTGTGCGCTCCCCGCGCACACCTAGCGATTGCGATTCGCGCATAAAACTCAGTTTTTAGTGCTAAAAGCGGCCGTTTACGATTGCGATTCGCGATTCGAAAAACGAATCGGCCCGTTTTCAGTTTTAAGCGGGTCGGGTCGAGTCGCGAGTTTTAGTGCGCGAATTCTATACGGGAGGTGTGTACTAGGCATAATGCTCCCCTAAGAAACTGCTTAGTTTTTTTGTGTTTTTTAACCAAATATGTAGGGGTGTGTGCTTACTTACATAATCTGTTATCTGAGTAAAGCAATCAATTTATGGTTGTTATATTATTGCATATACTAAATTATTCCTATTGCCTAGCAATTGCTAAACAAAATATTACTGCTGTCGCCTGTATTTTCGCTATCACATAGTGTAAATCTCTCTACTACTCCAACTGGATGTGTGTGTGCATACACATATTAACCGTGCCCCCAGTCCAGTGTTGTCTAGTTATATTTTGCTATTTTCCAGGATGGCGCTCAAATACATTGAAATTTCAACTTCTTCTGATATAATTGAGTGATGTTTGAAACTTATAGTCATTTAGTAACCTATCTTCCTAATTTTGAGCTTGAGTTTCTTGGACTTTTAGAATGTGCTTCGGCCACAGTTTTGCATCGGCCAATTAATCCGGCCTCAAACAGCATATCGGGAAATAAATGCTTACTATCGGTCACGATTGTAAGAAATTTCACTTTCAGAAGAAGAATACATGCTAGACCAGACGGGATGGCTGAATGAGTTAGAGCGTCCGTCTCCCGTGCTTGTAAATCGTAGGGTGGTGGGTTTGAACCCTCGTCAACTCACTCCGACTGTCGAGTCAAACCAATGACTTATAAATTGATACTTGTCGCTTCCTAGCCAGGCGCTCGGCATTATTAGGACAAGGCAAGGGCTAGTGTGCTCAGGGTCAGGATAATGTGACTGAGTGGGATACTGGGTCATGGTGCTGGCGGCCTGGTTTCCCAGTGGGACAGCATTATAAAGTCGCCGTGAGTGCACACTGTTACAAGTCGGTACCCATCCTGATATGACCTTAGATGTTGCTAGGATGTAAAAACAACAACAAGCTGCCGTTTTTACCTGTAAGCAAGTATCACCTACTTGCTTCCTAAGTATCCTAAAATTACTATTGTCTTCCCCTCTTTGCAAATTATAGTTGCATTGACATTATCTTGTCATGTCCGTCCATTGTCATTCACACTTATTATTAAACACTCTCATGCCTACTGTATATCTAGGATGCACATTGATAATATAACGCTTGGTAGAACACTCGGACGTAAACGCACTGTCTAAAGCCTAGGTCACAAATGCTGCGGGCGCCGTACGGTGCCGCGGTCTGCGGTGTGTCTTGCGGTTTATGCAAATGTTACGGCGTTACGGTCTGTGGTTGTACCATATTGATATTCATTTTACAACCTTATTATTGATGTTAACAAAGGTGATCGTAATAACGATAAACCTAATGTATTTATCTCAGAAAATGGCAGGAACTCAAAACCACCGTACTATGCAATTTTATGCGGGGGAAATTTCAATCACAGAAAATTGGCCTTCCTCATTCCACTGCTACTTGCCCCAACCCAGTAATGCCGAGTGCCAGACTAGGTTGCGACAAGTATCAATCTTGAAGTCATAGGTTTGACTCGGTTGGGGTTCGAACCCATGACCTGCTGCCTGGAAACTGAGTGCTCAACTTATTCAGACATCCTGTCTGGTATAATGACACCACTCCACCGCTAGGTGGCGGAGGCGCAATGGTGGGTGATTAATTACCTGCTCTTGTTACTGTTAGTGCGAGACTCTGTCTGGCTAAACCAAACAATATGCTCCACGTGGTGGCACAGTGATGGCCGCAGTCTAGACTCAAACTTACACATAAATGCTCATCGTGAGAAGGGCCCCTGGTGTTAAAGTTGTATAATCAAATGAAAGCATAATTTTTTTTTTCCAAACCAAAGCACTTGCCTACAATTTATCCTACATATCCAACTTAGATATTGGTGCTCTCATTTAAACATTTATTTTTGCTTAGAATTAATATTAAATCAATTTAATAGAACCTGCCACTGCTTAAAGTTATGCAACCATATGACGTCCAACGATTTGATGTATGCACCAAATTTATTTTGAATATTTACAATTCAATTATCTGCAGAGCTTGCGATTTAATATCAAAATACTCCAAACTAAAGTAAAGTCGATTATAACAAGTAAACCAATATATATTATGTATGTTATATAAATAATATATTAAACATATTGTACATGATATGTTATATATTATATATAATGTATATTATTATACATAAAATATGTCAGAAACTCAAAGTAATCGGACTTTGCAACTTTAATTTCGAGTGACAGCCTACCCATGACTGCCCACACCGACCACCACGCCCACTCACGGAATATGTCTACCTAGATCAGGGAATAGTTAATGGTCATTAATCACTATAGCCAATCTTTGGAATTGGGTCACCCCCCGCCCGCCCCACTCCACCCACCCCACCCCCACCACACCAAGAGGCGCCAAGTGTCCCGATTTGACCGGAGATCTCCCAACAAAGATAACGAAATAACCCCAATCTCCCGCTTTTAATTTGTAATCTCCCACCAATGAACCTTTTCTTTTGTTCTTAAAAAAAAAAAAAAATCGGTATGCAAATTTTGTCAAAATGCACCAGAACGCACCATTTTATATAACTTTTCCAAATTTTCAAATATTTGTGTATTAGGGTCGTTCTCAGAAGTTGTGTACCAATACTGTGACATCAGTACCACAAAATCAAAATGCTGTCAAGTCCTATATATACAAGTTTCCTCAATGTGTATGTCATGTCCCCTTTGCATCTGAATAATTGAAAATAAACATATTCTGACATTTTTAAGTAGGTCAAATGATGCTCACACCCAGTAAATAGCAGTATAGCATGGAAACCAATCTGACTCCAAAATCAAATATTTTCCACACAAAGCTTGACATTTTTAGGACATTTCACATGCCAATTGCTTTATAAACAGTAGCAATACTAATTTGAAACCTCATTGCTATGGTTTTGTCTTATTTGTGATAATTAAAGAGAAAAGCAGAAACATATTAGCAAGGTAACAATCCAAGTGGAATCAACAATTTTACACAAATGTTCCACTCAAATTTCAATGTTATGGGGCAATTTCAGGATTTATCTTTTACTATACCATAATGGGGTACATGCTCCAGAAAAGGTTAACTATTCCATAATTTTTATAATTCTTTTATAAATAAATGTCTTCAACTTAATGAAGACATTGTATATGATCATGTGAAGTGAAATGTGCTGTTGTTCAGAGGTTTTCATTAAATTTGTGACACTTTATTTTCAATGCTGTTGACAATGTCACAAATTAGTGATGTAATTTTCTATTTATTTAGCTACATCCATCCCAATAAGATACATAATACACAATATTAACATTTACTTTTGATCTAAAATATATCCCACATTATTGGGCTAAATGATGAAATCTAAATATTGACAGTCCAATAATGGGTTTCTTTGAAATATGCATTTCAAGTAGACTACCTCAAGTGGTACACAGTTTCTGAGAAAGACCCATTACTAAATTAGGGAAATCTCCCTACTATAAAATTCTGCTAATTTATGCAGCAGAATAAGCAGCGGCTCGGCCTATGTCTAAATTGGACCCACCCTGAACAACTGCACCATTAGAATCGATCAACTACAAAAAAAAGACGAGAGCTCAACGGATGCGACATCCAGTAGTACATATTTACTTTTGACGAGAGCTCAACCAATGCGACATCCAGTAGCCGATGGCCCTCATGACCTGATTACCATCATAATCACACTCTTATCTACTTGGCGTCAGAGAGCTTGTATATAGATGAGAGGGACAACTCCCATACTAGACCGTGTAACAGCTGCCGACTGTGGCGCTCCAAGTGGTGGTTGTTGAACAGTTTACGCATATGGGCAAACTCAAGGCATTATCAATGGTCATGTGCAATCTTGCTACAGAAAAAGTGAAATATCTCTAAAACTACACCACCTAGAAGCAAATCGCATGGTACACATATAGAAAACATGTTTACCGAAAGGATTATATTAAATGTATAAGATTACAGTTCTGGATTTCTATTAATTTTGAATAAAACTGACATTTTGCACTGCACGTACGGCAAACTCAATGCATTGTCAATGGTCGTGTGCAATCTTCCTACAGAAAAAGTGAAATATCTCTAAAACTACACCAAATAGAAACAAGCCGCTTAGTACACATATAGAAAACATGTTTACCAACAAGATTATATTGAATTTATAAGGTTAGGGTTCTGGATTTCTATTAATCTTTTAAGAAAATTAATGATTTGCACTGCGCGTACCAGCAAACTCAAGGCTTGTTCAACAATAACCGCCAGGATCGCCACTGCAGCCTGTGTTACATATTTTCGCGGGAGTTGTCCCTCTCATCTATATACACGCTCTCTGTTGGCGTTTCTGCCACCCTCCGTCCGTCCGAACTGTTTCAGAATGAAACGGTGGGTGCAGGTAGCATGCGATCAGATCGGTTGAAATCGGTCCTGTTAACACTGGGAATTTGTTTTCCTTCAATAGTAACATTTGGGGATACTGATCAGTGAGCTGCTGGTGACCCTGGGCGCATTGACTGGTACCAGGCACGCAGTCGGCCTCTTCAGGCACACAGGCGGCACCGGGCTTTAGTAATGGCTGATGTCAACTGATTGTCACTGATTGTTTGGGACGATTCGCCCATTGTGTGCATTATACACTCTTTGTTATTGCACTTATTTGTTATTATTATGTTGGTGTTCTCTTATAGGCCTGTCACACTATGATGTAATGAACCAACGTAAGCTAACGTAGGTGACGTTTCGTCATTACGTTGAGGAACATCGAGTACGTCGTGCTTACATTAGACTGACATCGAGTTACGTCAGCGCGCGTTGAGGTTTTGGACATGTCCAAAACTTTCAACGTATGACAACGTTGGACAAGGTGAGGATTTTACGTTCGCCATACGTTATGTGTTAGGCTTACGTCGATGTACGTTAGACGTACGTTAGTCAAACACTGCTCACTACGTTGCACTACGTTGACCTACTTCAAAGGCAGTAGGAACGTACAGTCCGTGTAATGACAACGTATGGATAACATATGCCCAACGTACGTTTAGCGTTTCTCCACCGTGTCATGACGTATGTAACGTATGACACGTAGTTCTGGCGATCGAATAACATATATAACGTACTGTGAGCGTAATTCCTTTGACCTCTTTGGTTGAACCACGTTATCACTACGCTTTACCGACGTTATGCTCACGTCAACTACGCGGCACTGACGTCCAACTTGGGCCCGTATTTGCATATTACGCCAAGATTTTTGATGTGTTAAATTTATTTTCACGTTGTCCCTACGCTTGCGCGTTATGTTGTAGTGTGACAGGGCCATTAGCAAGAAGGGGCGGAACGTAGCTCAGGCGATAGAATGTCCACCTGTGAAGGTCTTGGTTGACCTGTCGATCCTACTCAGTGGACCCATTTGCGGTTTGGGCTATTTTTCGTTCCAGCCAGTGGTCCACAACTGGTTCATCAAAGGATGTGGTATGTACTGTCCTGTCTGTGGGAAAGTGCATATAAAAGATCCCTTGCCTCTTATCAGAAAGAGTAGCCTATGTGGCAGCAGTGGGTTTCCTCCAAAGAAATGTTAGAATGACCATATGTTTGACGTCCAATAGCCGATGATGAAAATTCATGTGCTCTAGAGGCACTGTTAAATAAAATAAGCTTTCCTCTTTTTTTTTTAAACGAGAAATAGTTTCTTTCAAGTTTTTTTGTTTGCTTTGGGTTTTTTTTTTGGTTTTTTAAAAACTCAATTCGTTGATTAAGCCGGGGAAATTTCAATTGCATATAATTGGTCTTCCTCAATTCCACTGCTCCTTGCCTGATCCTACAAAGGCCGAATAATTTTGTTTGTTAAGTTGGTGATGGTCCATTTGATCACACAAATCCAGGTCGGTCAGGCGGTCCCCTTTATTTTTATCTCTTATTTTGTTTTTAGTATTCCATACAGTTCTAGAAGTTTAAATTTTGGAAGTCAAATATTTTAATTAACAGTAGCAATCCTCTTTTTCCCCACAATTTTTTCATTTACTCCACAGAAAATTCAGATTGATTCATATCCTGCGGAGTAATATGTAAATTCTATGCCAGCCTGATGCATTTTTAACAGTTTTAAAAATAATTCAAGGGCGGGCAATTTTTCAGGGGGGGGGGCGGGGACGATCACCGATTTAAAAATATTTATTTGGCCTAATAGGTAGCGATAAGTACGATTTTTTTAAGCCATTGGTTTGACTCAGCCGGGTTTGAACCTCATGGGCACAACCCGCTACTGGAGCAGTGGGCGCTCAACTCATTCGGCCACCCTATCCTGTCTGGTCATTTAATTGAGATCTGCATTAATTCAAAGCTTAGAAGTACCAAGAATACCAATGGAATACTTTAATTGAGATCTGCATTAATTCAAAGTTTAGAAGTACCAAGAATACCAATGGAATACTTATTTCTTCTATTCTAATATTCTTTCAAGAATCCCATCTTCATACATATCGATGGGAAGAGATCGATCGAATTGGATGGATTGTAGAGCACAGGTAAGATTGACTAATTAGGTTTATTGGTCATATCAGGACAGGTATCAACTTATGACAGTACAGAGTCATTGTCACTGTATAGTGATATAGCAGGCCCCCAGTTCGATCATCCGATATTCCTCTCAGTCAGATTACCCTGATACTAAGGATCTGTCCTACTCTAGAAATGCTGCGCAACCAGCAAGGTATCGACAAGACAATATTAATCTTGTAGGTATTTTGTTTTAAACTTTTTGTTCCTACATTTTTCAGTTTTCCCCTCCTTGTGAAATTGAAAAAAAACAACAACAAAAAACCCGGCATTTTCAATTCTTTCCTCCTTGTGAAATTAGAAAAACAATTTTCCTTGTAAGGGCGCCGAAGTTCAGCTTTCCCAGGGCGCACGCACCTTGCGCGGCTGCCTAATCGGTAGAGCGCGTGCCTCGCATGCGGAAGGTCGGGAGTTCGATTTCCGGTTGAGTCAAACCAATGACTTTCAAATTGATACTTGTCGCTTCCTAGCCTGGCGCTCGGCATTGATAGGATAGGGCAAGGACTGGTTAGCTCAGTGTCAGGATAATGTGACTGAGTAGGATATCGGGTCATGGTGCCAGCAGCCTGATTTCCCAGTGGAGCAGCACTATAAAGTCACCATGAGTGTGCACTATCACAAGTCGGTACTCATCCTGATATGACCTTAGATGTTGCCAGGACCTAAAGCGCCAACAACCAACCAACTTCCCAAGGCGCCACCAACTGTGGGGGTCGTCGACCTTGCAAGAGGGAAACGTTGATTTTGCCCTTATCTTGAACTTCAACTTGAAGTTGTGTCACTGTGTGCAAGGTATCGAGGGTGTTTTATCACCCAAAGTGATACTAACTATAAACCTGTTAAAGTTGCATGGTCCGATGGCGTTCGAATTTTTGTCTTATTTTTTAGATAAATATATCAAATTGATCATTACGAGCTACTAATCATTAGTCTGGAGTGATTTTGATGAAAAATGACTAGTTTTGAAGCAATTTGAGCTGAAAGAACCCAAAATAATTTCGACAAGCTTGTCAAAACTCCTGTGGCTATGACCTAGATGGTCATCTCGTGGCCACCACGTGATGTGAGATGACCTAGTAATCCTGGAACCTGACAGGGCTGTAGGTAGGTATTTCTGTTTGGTTTGGAAACATTCTGGGGACGGATTGCTGCCATAGGCTCATAACACTAGGGTTTAACAAAAATATATATTTTGTAGAAAGGTTAATTTGATTTATATCTATCGAATTGACCAAGTAGCATCAAATATCCAACATCAGATATATATCGGTATATGATTGACATCGTCCCAATGGCAGAAATTTCAAAACATCAAACTATGCAATTTTAATCAACGAATGGGGGGGGGGAGCACACATGTCAATGAAGTTGTGTGTGCAGTTAGTGTTATTTATTGATAGTTTACACCAATAGGCCCCTATAAACCATTACAGATGGACGGTTATGCTAAAAATTCCCCAACACAAAAATGCTGATTATTATCCAGGCAGTCGACCTAAACTCCTAATTAGCATTGACGGAGATGTTGGAAAGTCCTTAAATTTATACTGAATGTATAGGTCGAGAAAATACAACAACCTTATTTGTTTCTAGGATAATTTAATATAAAACAAAGAAATGAACAAGACTTTAAGAATTGTGACCCCGACATCTATTAAAGTTGTCGGCGTCGATCGGTATAATTATAGTTTAGCATTGACAGAGATGCTGGAAAGCCCTTAAATTTATACTGAATGTATAGGTCGAGAAAATACAACAACCTTATTTGTTTCTAGGATAATTTAATATGAAACAAAGAAATGCACTACACTTTTAAGAATTGCGATGCCAACATCTTCACTTGACCACCGATTGGCTCGTTTTTGTGAGGCTGACCCATATATACTTCATATGGACCACAAAAATAAAATATATATACTGATCAGCCAATAGTAATATATATATATATATAAATTTCAAAATTTAAATTACCCATTGAATATCCAACATGGAGGGGAGGGGCAACATCCCCCTCATTTCCCCTTCCCCTCTATGAACCTGTACAGTAGGCCTACTTGGTTGGGGGTGGCTAATGAGGTCACGAGATTGGCCTAATTGCTTAATGGCCTTCCTGCATAATGGGTGTTTCAAACTGAGTGTTCAAAGGGGTGAGGTTATAAACTCACTGGTTATTCTGTATATGCTGTCCCAAATCATTAGCTAATACACCAGTATCTAAGTTGGATATATAGGATCAAATGTAAGTAGTTGTTTTAATTTTGACAAAATTATATTTCATCGGACCATGCAACTTTAAGTATGTCGAGCTTCTCAATGCCAGCTTCAAGCTTTCCTAACTTAGGAAGAATCTCTAATGATATAACTATACAACTCATCGATTCATGCAATAGAATGAGGCTGTGCTACAATATGTATTATTGATGTCTTTCTACTACAATATTTATTATTGATCGATTATGGATTATGCTACCATTTCTAAAGCTGCACAATCTGATGAAAGCATAACATATTCAAAGCCGGAACACTTCCTTAGATTTAATACTAGCTGTGCAACTTAGATACTGCTGCAGTCAGTAAAGATGTGTATTGTTGCGTAGAAGGACCTACTATTACGATTACTAGTATCAGTAGCAGATCAATTTAAAGCTGCTTAGTCCAATCGCTTTGAGTTTGAGATTTTCTAGGATACATACATTTGATTGATCACTGTAATCTACAGTAGTTTTGCTTAAAGGAACCTTTATTTTAAATGGCTGACCCTGGAGATATCTGAAGTGAAAATGTCCTAACTTAATTTTGACATGCACGTCAACGTGTTGACACCACACACTCCTGCAGTACCAGGTTCTGCTGAATTAACTTATTATCTCTCCCCTTCTATGCAGCAAAAACTACTTAATAAGTGCACCAAAATATCAGTTAGATATGTAGGTCCATATCTAGGTGAATGTTTTGGTTTTGAAAAGTTGACGGTTTGGTGGGACTGTGCGACTTTAATAGAACCTTTCACTGAAGCATGTCATGTCCATCATTTCGACTTGCACACCCAACACATTATTCTTACATCGTTTCGCTTGAAATATCTCCGAAATTAGCTTTTAAAAATATAACTTACATCAAAATAAAGTAAATTACATGACAATGATCTAGACGCGTCGTTACATAGAGCACGCTTTACCTTTTTTGTACAGTTCACGCACGCCGCACGCGCGTGTATGTGTGTGTGGGGGAGGGGGGGGGGGGCGTAGTCCCAGGTCTCTCGTTTTTTGGGTGTTTTTTGGGGGGGGGGGGTTCCATTAGTTGTTTAAGCAGGGGAAATTTCAGTCATAGACGACTGGTCTTCCTCATTCCACTGCTGGCCGATAGAAAGCCCGAGCCTACACTTTTACCGACCCAAGGGATTTCTAACCTCCCACACCACATAAGCCGTGTTCACACGGGAAAAGTGTAAAGTGATTTAGACAAGGCGAATAATATGAATCGATTTAGATGCGCATTCACACGGGCAGTGCTTGAGTCAGTTTAAGGCGGAAGTGGATATCTTCGCATGAGCAAGTCCATACTAATCAGCGCCAGTTTCGGTTAGTCGACATCGGCACGAGAGAGTGTGGGTTCGACCTAGATATGTATAGACTGAATCATATTGTTTTGGAACCATAAAAACCTCTGCTGGGCAGTGAAAACCTTAAAATAAATCATGAAAAAAATATATGTGCACCTCTAGCAGGTTCATAGACCAAATTATATTATATAGTGTGACGCGCTTAATCCGCCTCAAGTAAGTTGATTGTGTTCACACGGGCGATATAAGTCGAATCATAAAATTCGGTTCATATAAACCACCTACTTAGGTGGTTTATAAAATCTGAATTATATGATTCGAATCAGCCCTAAACCGCCTCAGCCGTGCATTCAGATGCCAAATGTGAACCGAGCTAGGCAAGGCGATTCATATGAATCGAATTAACGCTCCCGTGTGAACACGGCTTTAGACATGGTATCAGAGCAACTGGCCTTTGATGATGCTGTAAGTTATACACAGTGGTGGAAATCCAAATTGGCAGAGCTGGGGGCATGGGGAATCGAACCGCTGACCCTCAGATTAGGAGTCTGAACTAGAAAAAAGTCAGACACTCTAACCACTCCGCCACAGAGAATGGTCATCTGTTTGTCCCCGGAGTACTCGAGGGAACCCACCTCGTGTGTTTGCATAATGTCCATCATGATTTATGCCATTATACATATATAATTATTCTACTCTGGTTGGTTGGATGTTGGAGTTTTACGTCCTGGCAACATCTAAGGTCATATCAGGATGGATACCGACTTGTAACAGTGCGCACTCATGGCAACTTTATATTGCTGCCCCACTGGGAGACCAGACTGCCAGCACTATGACCTGATATCCCACTCAGTCACATTATCCTGACACTGAGCCAACCACTCATTGCCTTATCCTAATAATGCCGGTCGAGTGCCTGGCTAAGAAGCGACAAGTATCAATTTTAAGTCATTGGTTTGACTTCACCAGGGTTTGAACCTGTGCGTTCGAATCTGACAATCTACCAAAAGACGAATGCTCAACTCATTGGGCCATCCTGTCCGGTATTCTGGATCTGAATGAACGTGGTGGCCAAATTGGTAAGAGCGCAGGTATCAAGATAATGTGACTGGGTGGGAAATCGGGTCATAGTGCTGGCTTGTTGCCATGAGTGCATACTGTCACAAGTCGCTATGCATCCTGATATGACCATAAATGTTGCTACAAATATAAAACCCCAACAACCAACATAGGAATCCAGATAGAGGGTTGTCCCATTACGTGGTTCTAAATTGCTATGCATTGTAGAAGTGAACCCTTAGTGAATTTGGTAATACACCAGGCAGGCCAGTCAAAACAAGTAGACGCCTTGAGGTGCGGGCGTCGGGTGACGACATACCTCGGGCCACGTCCTGTCGGTATAGCGCTGTATGGAATGTAACAATTCTGATCATTTTCCATTATTTAAAGTTGCATAGTGCGATGGTTTTAAGTTTCTGTCATTTTCTGAGATAAATATATTAAATTGATTGTTATTATGTGCCTTACTTTAGTTTGAAGTAACTTTTATTTTCAATGGCTAACTTTTGAGATATTTGAAGTGCCAACATGCTAAATTAATTTAGGCAAGCACATCAAAGCTATAGCCGTGTTCACCAGGGCAAAATCTAAAGCGATTCAGCCAAGGCGAATCATATGAATCGATTTAGCCGCCCGTTCACACGGGCAGTACTTGGGCCGGAAATCGATATCTGCGCATGAGCAAGTCCAGTCTGACCAGCGCCAGTTTTCGGTAGGCGACATCACCAAGAGAGAGTGGGTTCGACCTAGATATGTATGTACTGAATCGTATTGTTTTGGAACGGTCAAAACTTCTGCTGGGCAGTGAAACCCTAAAAATAAATGATGAAAAAAATATCTGTGCACAGCTAGCAGTTTCATAAAGCAAATTTACCGGAAAGTCAACACATTCAGGTCTCGACTGTCACGTCCTTAATCCGCCTCAAGTAAGTCGGTTGCATTCACACGGGCAAAATAAATCGATTCACAGAAATCGACTCACATAATCGACCTCCACAAGTGGTTTACAGTATCCGCATTACAGAAATCGATTCAGCCCTAATTCGACTCAGACGCCAGTTCACACGCGAAATGTGCGTCGAACTAGGCAAGTCGATTTCTACGAATCGATTTACATTGCCCGTGTGAACACGGCTTATGACACCATAGGCTTATGCAATAAGAGATTCTATTAAATTGGCTTAGTATTCCCTTCTTTGTGGCAACAAATGCTTAATCAGCACATCAGTATATAATTCTAAGTTATATATGTACTATCAAATCTAGGTAAGTGCGTAAAGACACGTCTGCTCAACTGGGGTTCTGTGTGACAACTGCTTTATTGGAAGTGTGTGTATCTCCTTACAGGTCAGTGCCCAGCGACCAGGACATTCCATGCACACCATGTGTTACATACATTACACCTTCCGGTCAGACACATCAAGTGGTTCAATTGTTTCGGGTACATTTACAATTCATGTGAATGTTCATTATATGCTCCTGTGCCTCGTGACCAGTGTGGCCCGATACTAAAGTCTTAACCTATGTGAGTGTGTTAGTAATGATCGATTATATACGCTGTTTACATGAATACAAAATAACACTGGATCTCTCACGGCTCGTGAATTTGCATGCTTGGCAGCTGACCATACAATACTGTCGCCACATTGACAGCAATGGAATTTGAGAGCCTCTATATCATCGACGTACACTCTGTGGCATTTCATTTTATACAGGTAATGATTACATGGTACAAGGTAACAAACTACAAGGTAAAATAACATTTGACGGTAATACAAGTTTCATGGCAATATAACATACAAGGTAATACAATGGTAATAAGAAATGACTCCATCACAACAAACATGTAGTGTGACTTGTACCGATTTGTTCATGCACATGCGTTTGTTTGACCTTCGACCCCCCCCCCTTTTTTCTTCTTTTCATTTTAATAAAAAAAAAGATATATTTTTACTTGTAACCTAGTCAAGACAGGGGTCTTATGGTTCTACCATATGTTGTGATGTTTTCTGCTTCTGGCTTGAATATGGTGTCTTCGTGTGGTTTGGTGGTTTCTCGTCGTGTGTGTGTCTTGTGGGGTTGTTCTGCCCTGAATATGTGCTTACGAGTCCTTCTTAAGATATTGTTTTGTGTATTCTTTATGTAATAGTCTCTGTGTTTGTGTCTGTCTACATATGTTACTATACCGGGCTTCCACTCACCTTGGTGGTTTGCATATGTCACATAGTCCCCTTCGTGTAGTTTCTTGTGTGGTGGCCCGGCATGTTTGTCAAAGTGTTTCTTTTGCGTTTTTTGCAGTTGCCTTACCTGTTGCCGTTTTGATTTTGTGCATGTGGTCTTAGTTTGTCTTCTGTGATGGGTAGTTTTGATCGTAACCTACGACTCATGAGTAATTGTGCGGGTGAGGCATTCATTCCAGAAATAGGGGTGTTTCGGTAATTTAACAGAGATAAATTGTAATCTTGGTTTTCGATGATTGATTTAACATAATCATTTTCTTAATTGTTTGCACACACATTTCGACCTGCCCATTACTTTGGGCAAAGTGTGGGTTCGTGAAGATTGCTTTTAGGCCAAAGGTCTTTTCTTTGTATTCAATGCTATTAAACTGGGGGCCATTGTCGTAGATTACGATTTCATATATACCATGCCTATCGAAGTTTAGATAAAGGATTCACCCGCTACTCGCAGTACACGGGTGAAAATACCAGCCCTATATAAAAACGGTCGAAAAAGCGGGTTAATGAAATGAGAGCCCAATTTCACAATCTAAGAAGCAACATTTATTCTTTGTAGGTGTCTTCATATTTACCCGCTACCATTGAGTTGAAAAATATAATAAAATATCTAGTTTAATAAGATTTAAAAGTGAAATCGATGGCATTCTAGCACCGCCATCTTGTCGTTTTGCATTCTCGCCCATTTCACCAACTCTGTGCCTATATGGGTAGTCATTTGATACTGGAGCCACAGTTTCTAGTTCATGTTCCATACTAAAGCTATTTTCGCCCGTATTTACACTACCTTGTCCTTCACCCGTGTACTAGGGGAAGTTCTGCTTGATTTCTTTGATCGTGGCTGTGCTTGATGTGTTTGTTAGTTCAATTACCTCTGGAATAGTCTACTATTACTATGAACGTTTATGTGTGCACCTGAAATAGGTTAATGCCAACCTTCTGGTATGGCATGTCTGGAATGTGATGACTCGCTAGAGGCTCGCGATGTTGCCTGTTTCTGAACTGTTGACAAATAGTACATTAGATCTTCTGATGGGGACCTTTCAGTTTGCATGACTCTCTCGTCAGATGGCGCGCCATGCCGGTCTCTCATCAGATGGCGCGCCATGCCGATCTCTGTATGCTTTGGTGTGTCGTGAGTGGGGTGTGTGTGGTAGGGGTGTAGGTGTGTATGGTGTGTGTGTGGTGGGGGGGCATATGTTTAAGTGGTGGAGGTGTAGGGGTGTGGTGAGGATTTTGGTGTGTGTGGTGGGGGTGTGTGGATTTAGGGGTGTGTGGTGGGGGTGTAAGGGTGTGTAGTGAGTGGGTATGGTGTGGTTGGGGTGTAGGTGGGTATGGTGGGTGTGTGGTAGGGGTGTATGTTTGTGTGGTGGGTGTGTTGTGGAGGTATAGGGGTGTGGTGAGGATTTTGGTGTGTGTGGTGGGGGTGTATGGGGATGTAGGGGTGTGTAGTAGGGGTGTGTGGTGAGTTGGTATGGTGGGGTGGGTGTGGTGGGGTGTATGGGTGTAGTGGGGGCTTAGGGAAGTAAGCTAGTCATTTCCACACAGCATTTGGTCATGGATCTAAACTACGCTACGTCCCCTGTCACCTGATTTCAGCTGAATTAGGCAATGATGCATCATGGGGTATTCTCTTCTTGCATGCAGTATCAGGATGTGATACGGTTTCCGCCTTCTATGGAATTGGAAAGAAAACAGCTTGGGCTGTATGGCGTAACATGCCTCAGCTCACACCTACTTTCCTTCGTTTATCTTGTGCGCCAACTCAGATATCCCCAGACGAAATGGAGCAAATAGAAAGATATGTTGTTCTTTTGTATCAGCGAACATCAGCACTTAGCCATGTGAATAAAGCCAGGAAGCAGTTGTTCACTCATAACCGTAAGATGGTAAACATTCCTCCAACATTACATGCCCTAGAACAGCATGTGAAAAGGGCTGTTTTTCAGGCAGTGCATATCTGGGGACAGTCACTTATAGGAGAACCCAATGTTCCATCACCAGATTTATGGGGCTGGGAGAGAGCGAAAGATGATTCTCCATGGACTCCATGCTGGACCACTCTCCCAGAGGCAGCCAAAGGTTGTCAAGAACTGTTAAAATGTGGATGTAAAAAGGACTGCCTTAAAAGATGCAAGTGTGTCAAGGCAAATCTGCCATGTACACAGTTGTGCTTTTGTTCGGGACAGTGTAGCCGAGAGTAGGAAGTTTGTAAGAAGATCAATAATTTGATAATGTTTTAAAGGAACACTTTTGCCGTAACCAGTTCCAGCTGTTCTGAGCAAAACATATTCAAAAAGAGGTAACTGATAACTTCATAGCTGAATAGTACTGAGAATATAGGCTACTGGAACAATACGCAACCCCTGGTGGTAATTCTTGGAACTCGTTCAAGTCATTTAGTTCTATGGCATATGTGTCCCTTTATCAGAATGTACGACACACAATCAGATTCCTTAACATTGGTACTAATTGAAGTTATGAGAGTTTTTTAATATTTTCACCATGAACATGTATTTTATGAAAGTTCAAATGTATTTTATTGGGTTCCTTGCCCTTAAAAACATAGGCATAGACATCAAGATCATGGTAATTGGGGCACTTAGAGCCGTTTTATGGGCAAAAACGTGTTTTGAGGCAGCCATTTTGAATTTCTTAATTTTGGGCGGGAACTGTTGTAGTGGTGTCGTGGTTCCCTCAATTTTTAAATTCAGCATAGCCAAAAACCTCCTAGGACAAAGTGTCATGCTTCTTTCCAGAAGTGCACACCAATTTCACATATCCGCCCCACTATAGCCCATTTCCCAAGGACTGGCTTCATAGGTGAGTGAGCTAAGAGGACTGTAATGCTGGGCTTTGACTGTAGCAACAGTCAGATTAAACAGTCAGTCGGCAACTGTCAAGTTCGGAGCACGGTCTCGACAGTCTTGTCATTGAGAAGAGGACATCCCAGCCAGTACACATTGGAATTAAACATTCAAAAAGTTCTTTTTTTTACATTCCTATTTTTGGGTGCATTGCTCCATAATCATTTCTTCACAAGGAAAGTTGAATTAATGAGAATTAAAATTACCTTCAGGTAAAAAATCTGTTATTTTAATTCAATTTTGTGTACTGCGTTTACAAGGGTTTGCGCCTGAACTCTTCATATGTGAGGAACTCTTTTCCAAAGCACTATCTACGATCTTGGTATTGGCATTGCAAGCTATTTTTGTTTAATTGGCGCTTCTCACGTTTATGAAAATAGCTCTTCTGTCTGTATGTGTGTATGTATGTATATATATATATATATATATATATATGTATATATATATCCATACATATACATATATATATGTATATACATATGTGCACGTAGTTAACTCCAGTATAAACCACACAAACACAAATCTGGGTTCGGTCTAGATAAAGGATTCACCCGGTACGGGCAGTCGCAGTACTCAGGTGAATACCAACCCTATATAAAAACGGTTGAAAAAGCAGGTTAATGAAATGAGATCCTAATTTCACAATCTAAGAAGCAACATTTATTCTTTGTAGATGTCTTCATATTTACCCACTACCTTTGAGTTGAAAAATATAATAAAATAGCTAGTTTAATACGATTTAAAATTGAAATTGACGGCGTTTTATGGCTACCATCTTGGATTTTTGCATTCTCTCCCATTTCACCAAATCTGTGCCAATATATGTAGTCATTTGATCATGGAACCACAGTTTCTACTTCATGTTCCATACTAAAGCTATTTTCACCCGTATTTACACTACGTTGTCATTCACCCGTGTACTACAAGTACGGGTGAATCTTTTATCTAGGTTCGGTCTAGTTTACTGTCCTCTGACACAAATTTTCAAACGAAGAATGAATAAGAACAGTGGTGGCCTAATTACCTGAACCATCCAATGAGATCGGCAGCACAAGCCTGGTGGAGTGGTAGCCGGGTCGAATCCAGCCCAAGCAATTCATTGACGGAAATACACAATATTAAGCAATTTACATCCATTCCATGTATTTATATAATACTTATGCTATATGTATATATATATATATATATATATATATATATACAGTAAAATCTCTCTAATCGACCACCTCCACAGACCGACCACTCCACTATATCGATCGCTTTATTGGCCCCAAGGTCGGTCGATTTAGAGAGGTTTTACTGTATATAATTTATATATAATATATATATATATATAATATATATATATATATATAATATAATATATGCACAGTAAAACCTCCCCGGCCGACCACCTCCACAGATCGACCACTCCCCTGCATCGATCGCTTTATTTGAGTCCCAACAATACCATTGTAACCCTATTCTAACTCTCTAAACCGACCAACACATGGTGGTTTATAGTGCTGCACCATTGGGGAGTCAGGCGGCCAGCACCATGACCTGACCCGACTCAGTCACAGTATCCTGACACTGAGCGAACCAGTCCTTGCCATGTCCTATTAATGCCGAGCGCCAAGCTAGGAAGCGATAAGTGTCAATTATGTAAGTCATTAGTTTGACTGGACCGGGAATCGAACTCCGGATCTCCCGCACGGGAGGCATGCGCTCTACCGATTCGACCACCGTGTTCGGTTTGTTTATTGGGGCTTTACAGCCTATCATCTAAGATCATATCAGAACCCATGTGGGACGACAACATCCCGCATAGTGCTTATTTAAATAATTATGAATATTACAGCACAAGAACCACTTCACCGGGAAGAGAACCCGTGTGAGCACGACGCTGGCACATGTGTGCCACGGGACAGGCTGCTACACCGGGTCATGTGAGTACAGAGAGGCCACAGATTTGTAGGCCAAAGGTCACAAAGTGAATCAAGACCCGGTTACAACCCAATATTACATGTGAGCAGGCCAGTCCAAATGGACAGTGTTATAGAGTCGGCGCCGACTGGTTATTATGCCAGTCTCACACTAACTAATGGATTGTCTAAGAGAGTCGCTGCCACCAGGTAGTCTTATTATGTTAGTCTCACACTAACAAATGGATTGTCTAAGAGAGTCGCTGCCACCAGGTAGTAGTATTATGCCAGTCTCACACTAACTAATTGATTGTCTAAGAGAGTCGCTGCCACCAGGTAGTCTTATTATGCTAGTCTCACACTAACAAATGGATTGTCTAAGAGAGTCGCTGCCACCAGGTAGTCTTATTATGCCAGTCTCACACTAACTAATGGATTGTCTAAGAGAGTCGCTGCCACCAGGTAGTAGTATTATGCCAGTCTCACACTAACGAATGTATTGTATAAGAGAGTCACTGCCACCAGGTAGTCGTATTATGCCAGTCTCACACTAACAAATGGACTGTCTAAGAGTCGCTGCCACCAGGTAGTCGTATTATGCCAGTCTCACACTAACTAATGGATTGTCGAAGAGAGTCGCTGCCACCAGGTAGTCGTATTATGCCAGTCTCACACTAACAAATGGAGTGTCTAAGAGTCGCTGCCACCAGATAGTCTTATTATGCCAGTCGCACACTAACAAATGGATTGTCTAAGAGTCGCTGCCACCAGGTAGTAGTATTATGCCAGTCTCACACTAACGAATGGATTGTCTAAGAGTCGCTGCCACCAGGTAGTCGTATTATGCCAGTCTCACACTAACTAATGGACTGTCTAAGAGAGTCAGTGCCACCAGGTAGTCTTATTAAGCCAGTCACACACTAACAAATGGATTGTCTAAGAGTCGCTGCCACAAGATAGTCTTATCATGCCAGTCTCACACTAACAAATGGATTGTCTAAGAGTTGCTGCCACCAGGTAGTCATATTATGCCAGTCTCACACTAACAAATGGATTGTCTAAGAGTCGCTGCCACCAGATAGTCTTATTATGCCAGTCTCACACTAACTAATGGACTGTCTAAGAGAGTCAGTGCCACCAGGTAGTTGTATCATGCCAGTCTCACACTAACTAATGGATTGTCTAAGAGAATCGCTGCCACCAGGTAGTCTTATTATGCTAGTCTCACACTAACAAATGGATTGTCTAAGAGTCGCTGCCACCAGGTAGTCTTATTATGCCAGTCTCACACTAACTAATGGATTGTTTAAGAGAGTCGCTGCCACCAGGTAGTCGTATTATGCCAGTCTCACACTAACTAATGGACTGTCTAAAAGAGTCAGTGCCACCAGGTAGTTGTATCATGCCAGTCTCACACTAACTAATGGATTGTCTAAGAGAGTCGCTGCCACCAGGTAGTCTTATTATGCCAGTCTCACACTAACTAATGGATTGTTTAAGAGAGTCGCTGCCACCAGGTAGTCGTATTATGCCAGTCTCACACTAACAAATGGACTGTCTAAGAGAGTCGCTGCCACCAGGTAGTCTTATTATGCTAGTCTCACACTAACAAATGGATTGTCTAAAAGAGTCGCTGCCACCAGGTAGTCGTATTATGCTAGTCTCACACTAACTAATGGATTGTCTAAGAGAATCGCTGCCACCAGGTAGTCTTATTATGCTAGTCTCACACTAACTAATGGATTGTCTAAGAGAGTCGCTGCCACCAGATAGTCTTATTATGCTAGTCTCACACTAACAAATGGATTGTCTAAGAGAGTCGCTGCCACCAGGTAGTCGTATTATGCTAGTCTCACACTAACTAATGGATTGTCTAAGAGAATCGCTGCCACCAGATAGTCTTATTATGCCAGTCTCACACTAACTAATGGATTGTCTAAGAGAGTCGCTGCCACCAGATAGTCTTATTATGCCAGTCTCACACTAACAAATGGATTGTCTAAGAGAGTCGCTGCCACCAGGTAGTCTTATCATGCCAGTCTCACACTAACTAATGGATTGTCTAAGAGAATCGCTGCCACCAGGTAGTAGTATTATGCTAGTCTCACACTAACTAATGGATTGTCTAAGAGAATCGCTGCCACCAGATAGTCTTATTATGCCAGTCTCACACTAACAAATGGATTGTCTAAGAGAGTCGCTGCCACCAGGTAGTCTTATCATGCCAGTCTCACACTAACTAATGGACTGTCTAAGAGAATCGCTGCCACCAGGTAGTCTTATTATGCTAGTCTCACACTAACTAATGGATTGTCTAAGAGAGTCGCTGCCACCAGGTAGTCTTATCATGCCAGTCTCACACTAACTAATGGACTGTCTAAGAGAATCGCTGCCACCAGGTAGTCTTATTATGCTAGTCTCACACTAACTAATGGATTGTCTAAGAGAGTCGCTGCCACCAGGTAGTCGTATTATGCCAGTCTCACACTAACTAATGGATTGTCTAAGAGAATCGCTGCCACCAGATAGTCTTATTATGCCAGTCTCACACTAACTAATGGACTGTCTAAGAGAGTCGCTGCCACCAGATAGTCTTATTATGCCAGTCTCACACTAACAAATGGATTGTCTAAGAGAGTCACTGCCACCAGGTAGTCGTATTATGCCAGTCTCACACTAACTAATGGACTGTTTGAGAGAGTCGGCGCTGACTGGTACTCTTATTATGCTAGTCTCACACTAAATAATGGATTGTCTAAAAGAGTTGGTGGCATCTAATATGCTAAATATATTGTCCAAATAC